>JBBDGP010001394.1:1200000-1693510 GCA_037952835.1 Lithobates septentrionalis | reverse complement strand
TGTGCCCCTCCTGTGTAGGTAGGTATAGGCCTGTGTACATAGGTGTGCCCCCCCTGTGTAGGTAGGTATAGGCCTGTGTACATAGGTGTGCCCCCCCTGTGTAGGTAGGTATAGGCCTGTGTACATAGGTGTGCCCCCCCCGTGTAGGTAGGTATAGGCCTGTGTACATAGGTGTGCCCCTCCTGTGTAGGTAGGTATAGGCCTGTGTACATAGGTGTGCCCTCTCCTGTGTAGGTAGGTATAGGCCTGTGTACATAGGTGTGCCCCCCTGTGTAGGTAGTATAGGCCCTGTGTACATAGGTGTGCCCCCCCCTGTGTAGGTAGTATAGGCCTGTGTACATAGGTGTGCCCCCCCCTGTGTAGGTAGGTATAGGCCTGTGTACATAGGTGTGCCCCCCCTGTGTAGGTAGGTATAGGCCTGTGTACATAGGTGTGCCCCCCCCTGTGTAGGTAGGTATAGGCCTGTGTACATAGGTGTGCCCCCTCTGTGTAGGTAGGTATAGGCCTGTGTACATAGGTGTGCCCCCTCCTGTGTAGGTAGGTATAGGCCTGTGTACATAGGTGTGCCCCCCCTGTGTAGGTAGGTATAGGCCTGTGTACATAGGTGTGCCCCCCTGTGTAGGTAGGTATAGGCCTGTGTACATAGGTGTGCCCCCCCTGTGTAGGTAGGTATAGGCCTGTGTACATAGGTGTGCCCCCCCTGTGTAGGTAGGTATAGGCCTGTGTACATAGGTGTGCCCCCTCCTGTGTAGGTAGGTATAGGCCTGTGTACATAGGTGTGCCCCCCTCCTGTGTAGGTAGGTATAGGCCTGTGTACATAGGTGTGCCCCCCTCCTGTGTAGGTAGGTATAGGCCTGTGTACATAGGTGTGCCCCCTCCTGTGTAGGTAGGTATAGGCCTGTGTACATAGGTGTGCCCCCCCTGTGTAGGTAGGTATAGGCCTGTGTACATAGGTGTGCCCCCCGTGTAGGTAGGTATAGGCCTGTGTACATAGGTGTGCCCCCCCTGTGTAGGTAGGTATAGGCCTGTGTACATAGGTGTGCCCCCTCCCTGTGTAGGTAGGTATAGGCCTGTGTACATAGGTGTGCCCCTCTCCTGTGTAGGTAGGTATAGGCCTGTGTACATAGGTGTGCCCCCCCCTGTGTAGGTAGGTATAGGCCCGTGTACATAGGTGTGCCCCCCCCCCTGTGTAGGTAGGTATAGGCCTGTGTACATAGGTGTGCCCCTCCTGTGTAGGTAGGTATAGGCCTGTGTACATAGGTGTGCCCCTCCTGTGTAGGTAGGTATAGGCCTGTGTACATAGGTGTGCCCCCTCCTGTGTAGGTAGGTATAGGCCTGTGTACATAGGTGTGCCCCCCCTGTGTAGGTAGGTATAGGCCTGTGTACATAGTTGTGCCAGCCACCTGTGTAGGTAGGTATAGGCCTGTGTACATAGGTGTGCCCCCCCCCCCCCCCTGTGTAGGTAGGTATAGGCCTGTGTACATAGGTGTGCCCCCCCTGTGTAGGTAGGTATAGGCCTGTGTACATAGGTGTGCCCCCCTGTGTAGGTAGGTATAGGCCTGTGTACATAGGTGTGCCCCCCCTGTGTAGGTAGGTATAGGCCTGTGTACATAGGTGTGCCCCCCCTGTGTAGGTAGGTATAGGCCTGTGTACATAGGTGTGCCCCTCCTGTGTAGGTAGGTATAGGCCTGTGTACATAGGTGTGCCCCCCTCCTGTGTAGGTAGGTATAGGCCTGTGTACATAGGTGTGCCCCCCTGTGTAGGTAGGTATAGGCCTGTAGACACACACACAGAAGGTGACTCACCTCCTCTCAGTAGCAGGGTTGCCATGGTAACAGATGATTAGCAGTGTCGTGTCCTCTCTGTATGTCGCCCCATTTTCCTCTGCCAAGCAGCTCTCACTCCACATTCATCCCCTCACTGGTAGCCAACTGTAGGTGTCCTGTCCAATAATGCCTCCCATCGGATAATGCATCCAACGGACTCTGTACGGCATGTGATGGGATTGTACAACATGTGATGATTTTAGGTTGATAACAGTTGTGTACAGAGCGAGGCAGAATCTGACAGTCAGATTCTGCCTCTGCACTTTATAAAGTGTTCTATGGAATATTGCCTCCTGTCGGACAGTGCATCCGCCGTACATAACGTCCACTCCAGCTGGTCTCCCGATCATGCTGGGAGTTGTAGTCCCTCTAGGGGGCAGTGAATGGACATGCTGGGAGTTGTAGTCCCTCTAGGGGCAGTGAAAGGACAAGCTGGGAGTTGTAGTCCCTCTAGGGGGGCAGTGAATGGGCATGCTGGGAGTTGTAGTCCCTCTAGGGGGAAGTGAATGGACATGCTGGGAGTTGTAGTCCCTCTAGGGGGCAGTGGCAGAGCATGCTGGGAGTTGTAGTCCCTCTGGGACTCCCGTGCCCCTCTCGAATCGCTTATCTTTAAATAGGGATCTTATAAAGGACCGCCCACACTCCCCTCCCTCCACCTATGACAGAGCCCCCCCGTGTTTTACGGAATAATGCCTCCTGGGCTGTATGTCTGATAGTGACTCCGACGATCTGCGCATGCACTGTCATGTCAGCTGATCGAGAAATCAGCTGGAGTGATGTTCCGTACTGCACATGCGCAGCCCAGGGCGGGCATTTTTTGGCAGAACACCAGTTCACACTTGTGCGATGTCAGACATTGCATGTGATCTGGCACTTCCGGGTCTGGGGCACACGTCGCCGGCAACCCGCTCCCGCTGTGATTGGGCAGGAGGGCACATTATGGGTCACAGCAGGGCATATTACAAGGGGGCATGGGTGCACACCAGAACACATTACAGGGGAGGGGGGAAAGGGCAGATCATGGGGCACAGAGTAGGGCACATTAAAAGGGCACACAGGACGGCACATCGAAGGAAACAGCAGGGCACATGGGGTAGGAGTCCACATTATGGAGCACAGCAGGGCATATTAACCACTTCAGCCCCGGAAGATTTGGCTGCTGAATGACCAGGCCGTTTTTTGCGATACGGCACTGCGTCACTTTAACTGACAATTGCGCGGTCGTGCGACGTTGCACCCAAACAAAATGGACGTCCTTTTTTTCCCACAAATAGAGCTTTCTTTTGGTGGTATTTGATCATCTCTGCGGTTTTAATTTTTTGCGCTATAAACAAAAAAGTGTCACAATTTTGAAGAAAACACAATATTTTGTACTTTTTGCTGTAATAAATATCCCCATTTTTTTTAAAAAAAAAGCGATTTTTTTCCTCAGTTTAGGCCGATACGTATTCTTCTACTTATTTTTGGTAATAAAAGTCGCAATGAGCGTATATTGATTGGTTTGCACAAAAGTTATATCGTCTACAAAATAGGGGATAGATTTATAGCATTTTTATTATTATATTTTTAATTAGTAATGGCGGCGATCAGCGATTTTTATCAGGACTGCGACATTATGACGGACACATCGGACATTTTTGACACATTTATGGGACCATTGTCATTTATACAGCGATCAGTGCTATAAAAATGCACTGATTACTGTAAAAATGTCACTGGCAGGGAAGGGGTTAAAACTAGGGGGCGATCAAGGGGTTGTGTTCCCTGTGTGTGTTTCTAACTATAGGGGGAGGGGACTGACTAGAGGAAATGACAGATCGTGATTCCTAACTAATAGGAACACACGATCTGTCACTCCTCACAGAAAAGAACAGGGATTTGTGTGTTTACACACACAACACACGTCATTGTTCTGCCTCTCGTGGCTGCGATCCAACCCCCGCCATGCAGCGGGCGCGCCTGCTATCCCGTTTAAAGGGACCGACGTACAGCTACGGCGATTCGCGGGATCGTGCCGACCTGCTGCAGTATAATGACAGCGGCTGGTCAGCAAGCGGTTAAAAAGGTTGTAAGCCTCTGAAACACACACCCCCCCCCAAACAAAAAAAAAAACCTGCCAGACAAAGGCATAATGAGCTAGTATGCACTGCGGAGCCACGCTGACGTCTCTCCCGCTAGGGTTGCCACCTCATCCCTTTAAACCCGAACACATATTAATTATACGGGTTCTGTGGCTGATTAAGATGGAAATTAAACTCACTTGGTGCCTTATCTGCATTTAATTAGCCTCAGAACCTGTGTAATTCATAGGTGTTCGGGTTTAAAGGGATGAGGTGGCAACTCTATCTCCGGCGCATGCGCGAGGGAGCCGCCATTCACAGCACGGGTTTGGAAGGAACGCCACATGTGGGTCATTCCTTCAGAGCACATGTACCGGTGATGACTCGCTCATGCGCACTCAGCTGTGAAGCCCCAAGCTGTCACAGCTGGGCGCTCACACTTGCAATGAGGGCGCCGCAGAGAAGAGGGGAGAGGAGCGAGGCTTCAGGCGGCCCCATCACTGGACTGTGGGACAGGTGAGTGTCTGATTATTAAAAGTCAGAAGTTACACTTTTTGTAGCTGATGACTTTTAAGAAACTGAAAAACGAGTGGAACTCCACTTTATAGAGCACAGAATGGTGCATCACAAGGCACACATCATGGGGCACACAGGAGGCTGCTACGTACAGAGTGCAGGGCTCAGGGGGATGCTATGTACAGAGTGCAGGGCTCAGGGGGATGCTATGTACAGGGTGCAGGGCTCAGGGGGATGCTATGTACAGAGTGCAGGGCTCAGGAGGATGCTATGTACAGAGTGCAGGGCTCAGGGGGATGCTATGTACAGGGTGCAGGGCTCAGGAGGATGCTATGTACAGGGTGCAGGGCTCAGGAGGATGCTATGTACAGAGTGCAGGGCTCAGGGAGATGCTATGTACAGAGTGCAGGGCTCAGGAGGATACTATGTACAGAGTGACGGTGAGAGACTGCAGACAAGAGACGGTCAGAAACGACTCCACTGAAAAGTGATCCATGCTTAGCTCACTGTTCAGAGGCATTTGACATACAGTGAGGAGGAGATATCGCATTTCCTTACTGCCTGTTTAACCCCCTAAATACCAATTAAAAGCACAGAAGACAAAGTACTGTTATAGGCTGAAGAAACAAAGCTGGGGGGAGGGGAGGAGTCCGATCACAGATCACTCACTTCAATCACAGCGGATTCAGGATTACAATGAGACTGTCGGCTGTTCACATCCTATTCAGTCACATACAGCACAGTGGCTGCCGGAGTGTGGGCGGAGACAGACAGGGTTGGCCGGAGATAGGGAGGGAGGGAGTGTGGGCGGAGACAGACAGGGAGGGGCGGAGATAGGGAGGGAGGGAGTGTGGGCGGCGACAAACAGGGAGGGGCGGAGATAGGGAGGGAGGGAGTGTGGGCGGAGACAGACAGGGAGGGGCGGGGATAGGGAGGGAGTGTGGGCGGAGATGGACAGGGAGTGTGGGCGGAGACAGGGAGGGAGGGAGTGTGGGCGGAGACAGACAGGGAGGGCCGGAGATAGGAGGGAGGGAGTGCGGGCGGAGATGGACAGGGAGTGTGGGCGGAGACAGGGAGAGAGGGGCGGAGACAGGGAGGGTGATGACAGGTGACACACGTGACTGCTGGACACCGGAATGGTCGCCCCTGACAGCCAGCCAGATGGAGCCGCCTCCCGCACCGTACCAGCCACCACCCGCCAGGGGGAATTCGATCCTCTGGAGGGGACCCAGCGGCTGTGGTTGCGCCCCCAGGCAGCAGTGCGCCCTGGACGGCTGCCTAGTGGGAGCGCGGGCCAGAGTACATCCGGGTATCTTCACTGTGGTGACGGTCCAATCACTATGACGTCATAGTGGGCGGGGCTTGTCTTCCTATATAAGAGCGCACACACACAGCTTCCAGCTTCATTCTACAGTTGTAGAGAGTAGAGGAAGCACATAAATTAATCAGCTCCACGTTGTATTGAGTTGAACGACTTTATTTTCACTTCAAATCATATTTGCATTTAAAAATGAACAGATTGGTTATTCTACCAATTATTTGGGCCATTTTGGTCACTGTGGGATTAATAATAACATTTGTCCTCACAGTTGAATATCATCATTTTGATACCTATGTATTGTATATCAGCAATACTGGGTGCTTTGAACCGGAGAAGTCTATTTTCTTTGGTGTTCTAGCATTGGCGGCTGTTCTTGATGCCATCATCAAGTACTATATGTATGAACACCTCTCCATACGCTCAGAGAATCGCCACCCCTGGGCGCGGAACGCCATCTTAGCGGTCGGATTGATCAGCTGCGTTGGAACAATTTTGGTTGGCGCAAACCCAGTGAATTCCAGTCCATTACCACATAGGATCGGGACAGTCCTGTCCTTTGGAGGAGCGACAATACACAACATCTGTCTGGCTACATTGCAGTATAAGCTCAATATCATCAGCCAGGCCATGTTCTACACTAGAATGGTTAACGCCATCATGACCATTATATTCGCCGCAATCTTTTGTTTGTTACTTAACCGTGAATTGTGGGCCCCTGAATGGCGGGAAATATTGTTTGACATCGATGTCCTCTCTGAGTGGATTGCAGCCGCCACCCTCCTGATAAATAATCTCAGCTACTGTGTGGATCTTAATAGTCTGCAATTGACAAGCCAGCACAGTGTTGGCCTATACTGGAATATAGAGTATACTGACACAGGATGTATAAGAGTCAGTTATTCCTGGCAGAGAGAAGAAGAAATGCCCACCATGGACCAAAGTTCAGAGCATGCCAATGCTCATTCCTGGCAGAGAGAAGAAATTCTGCCCAACCTGCTCTATGTCCAGACAGCAGGCTTTGGCACTGATTGGCGCCCGTCTGGACCTTCATCTGCATAAGGGATCATGCCACCAGTGGGGCCAGGGCTCAGGAGGATGCTACCTCCAGGGTGCAGGGCTCAGGAGGATGCTATGTACAGAGTGCAGGGCTCAAGAGGATGTTACGTACAGGGTGCAGGGCTCAAGAGGATGTTACGTACAGGGTGCAGGGCTCAGGAGGATGTTACGTACAGGGTGCAGGGCTCAGGAGGATGCTATGTACAGGGTGCAGGGCTCAGGAGGATGCTATGTACATGCTGCAGTGCTCAAGAGGATGCTATGTACAGGGTGCAGGGCTCAGGAGGATGCTATGTACAGGGTGCAGGACTCAGGAGGATGCTATGTACAGGGTGCAGGACTCAGGAGGATGCTATGTACAGAGTGCAGGGCTCAGGAGGATGCTACGTACAGGGATAGAGAGGGAAGAGAGAAAGGAAATTGGGGGGGGGGGGGGTTAGGGAGATAGAGGTGGGGACAAGCAGATAGATGAGGGGGGGGTAGAGGGGAGGTTAGGGAGATAAGAGGAGGGATGGGGATAGAGGAGGGGACAGGGAGATATAGTGGGAAGAGAGATAGGAGATAGAGAGGGGGGATTAGGGAGATAGAGGAGGGGACATGGAGATAGATGGGGGGTGGGGATAGAGGAGGGGACAGGGAGCTATAGAGGGAAGAGAGGGATTAGGGAAATGTGGGGACTTGGGGAGATAGAGAAGACAAGGAGATAGATGGGGGAGTAGAGGGGAGGTTAGGGAGATGGAGGTCGGGGGGCAGGGATAGTAAAGACAGATTCCAAGTCTACCCTCAGAAGATGTAAAGATTACAGATGTATCCCAGTCAACATGACTGGTTACAACATATTTCCGGTGAGTTTAGTCTCTGAAGGAATTGTACTTCCAGGTCTAGTGAAATGAGGACAGAGAGGGACGCCATGCGATGAGGACAGAGACTGACGCAGTGCAACAAGGACAGAGGAGGATTCTACATACAGAGTGCAGGGCTCAGGGGGATGCTATGTACAGAGTGCAGGGCTCAGGGGGATGCTACGTACAGGGTGCAGGGCTCAAGGGGATGCTACGTATAGGGTGCAGGGCTCAGGGGGATGCTACGTACAGAGTGCAGGGCTCAGGGGGATGCTACATATAGGGTGCAGGGCTCAGGGGGATGCTACATATAGGGTGCAGGGCTCAGGGGGATGCTACGTACAGAGTGCAGGGCTCAGGGATACTTTAATGTTTGTTTTATTGTTAACTGTAATGTTACTTTGTTTTATTGTTAACCATCATTTGCTTAGCAGGTACGCCATTCATCTGCAGCAGTGGTTTATTTATCTTGACAGCAACAGCGTTTGCTTCCATGATACGTAAATCAGCACCACAGTTAAAAAAAAAATGGTGCATGTATGCCCATCTTTAGAAGTGGGTGGATGAAGGGCGGTATTCTAATGGTGGGCATACCCACCGATCAATCTCTTTTTTTCGTTCAGCCCACAGGCTGCATGAAAAAAAAGAACATTACAATGTATGCCCAACAAGGACCAGCAACGTTCTGGTATGTTGCTGGACTTTGAGTGGTTATACCAGAATGATGCCTGCAGGTTTAGGTATCATCTTGGTATCATTCTTTTTAGTCAGCGGTCAGCTTTCATGTAAAAGCAATCCTAGCGGCTAATTAGCCTCTAGACTGCTTTTATAAGCAGTGGGAGGGAACGTCCCCCCTCCCACTGTCTTCCATGGTTTTCTCAGGGTTTCCTGTCCCAACAGGGAACCCGAGAATGCAGCCGGTGGCTCCGCCAGCTGACCATAGAGCTGACTAGAGACCAGAATGGCTCCAATCATCTCTATGGCCTAAGAAACCGGAAGCTACGAGCATTTCATGACTTAAGTTTTGCCGGATATAAACAGAGCTATTAGGAAATTGGCAAAGCATTTTATCACACCGATCTTGGTGTGGTCAGATGCTTTGAGGGTAGAGGAGAGATCTAGGGTCTAATAGACCCCATTTTTTTCAAAAAAGAGTACCTGTCACTACCTATTGCTATCATAGGGGATATTTACATTCCCTGAGATAACAGTAAAAACAATTAAAAAAAATGAAAGGAGCAGTTTAAAAATATAGTAAAAAAGCAAAATAAATAATAATAAAAAAAAAGCACGCCTGTCCCCCCATGCTCACGCGCAAAGGCGAACGCAAGCTTCGGTCTGGTGCCATATGTAAACAGCAATTGCACCATGCATGTGAGGTATCACCGCGAAGGTCAGATCGAGGGCAGTAATTTTAGCAGTAGACCTCCTCTGTAAAATCTAAAATGGTAACCTGTAAAGGATTTTAAAAATGTATGTGTTTGGCGCCGCTGCACGCTTGTGCACAATTTTAAAGAATGTTGTGTTTGGTATCCATGTACCCGGCATAAGATCATCTTTTATTTCATCAAACATTTGGGCAATATAGTGTGTCTTAGTGCATTAAAATTAAAAAAAAGTGTGTTTCTTCCAAAAATATTGCGTTTGAAAAATCGCTGAGCAAATACAGTGTGAAAAAAAATTGCAACACCCACAATTTTAATCTGTAGGGCCTTTGCTTTAAAATATATATATAATGTTTGGGAGTTAAAAGTAATTTTCTTGCAAAAAAATAATATTTTTTCATGTAAACAAAAAGTGTCAGTGAAAGGGCTTTTTCTTCAAGTGGTTAGAAGAGTGGGTGATGTGTGACATAAGCTTCTAAATGTTGTGCATAAAATGCCAGGACAGTTCAAAACCCCCCCAAATGACCCCTTTTGTTTGTACTGCCCTGCCATTTTAGCACCTCAAGAAATGAGATAGGTAGTCATAAACTAAAAGCTGGGTAAATTCCAAAAAATGTACCCTAGTTTGTAGACGCTATAACTTTTGCACAAACCAATAAATATACGCTTATTGACATTTTTTTTTACCAAAGACATGTGGCTGAATACATTTTGGCCTAGTTTATTACATTTTTTTTTATATCAAAAAGTAGAAAATATACTTTTTTTCCAAATTTTCGGTATTTTCCGTTTATATCGCAAAAAATAAAAATCGCAGAGGCAATCAAATACCATCAAAAGAAATCTCTATTTGTGGGAAAAAAAGGACGCAAATTTTGCATGACCGCGCAATTACCAGTTAAAGCAGTGCAGTGCCAAATTGTAAAAAGTGCTCCGGTCGTTGAGCAGCCAAATCCTCCGGGGCTGAAGTGGTTGAGACCAAAAAGGAGCAATAAGCGAATTTCATTGTTAGTGTTTCACATTAAAATAAATCCTAAACTTGCAGCTGATCCAAAAGAAGCAAAAAACCCTCATTAAGCATGGTCCAGTCTACGCCAAGAAATTATTCTTTCCTGATCCCTGAAGACAATAGGATAACTCTCTTGATCAGCATTCTATAATATTATTTCTTACATATATTAAATCGTGTGCATTTAGAAGCATAACCAGTAGTTTAAAAAAAAAAGAAAGAAAAGGTATTGAGCCAAATAGAACTAGTTCCTGTTACAGACCAATATATTTTCAGCTCTTACTGTAAAGAACCCTCTCTATATGCAGGGCATTATAATGCAATGAACAGGAGATTCCAGCACAAGGCATTCTTATGTACCGTAATAAGGATTCCATAATAACCATAATAACTTTTTTTCCCATAAAACAAAGGGTGAAAGTTGATGGGTTACTACCAGTAAAAGCTCTGATTTTGTGTTCATCATCTCCACACAATATCTGCATATTGTTTCTGTGTTCTCCTGCATTTGTGCGGAGTCTCTCTGAAAAGTTAAAGTGGTTGTAACTGCACTTGGTGATTTTCTGGCACTCACCTATCCCCCCCGATGACGTCAGTCGAGAGGAGAAGAGAGGCAGCCTGTCAGAAATACAGTATAAAAGTGCATTTTATTAATAAAACAGATACACTGGAGACATTGCATTAACCGCTTAAAGTGGAGTTCCACCCACTATTACAACTCTTCAGCATCCCTCACTAAACTGTGCACTGTAAACGAATTGGATATTTTTTTATTTTTTCTCTCAGCACCTACTGTATATCCGCTGTATTCATTTTTCACTTCCTCCTCCCTGGCCGCGGCCCATCGCATCATTTCCTGTTTGCAATGCCTTCTGCGAAGGGGCGGCAACTTCCTCTGACACTGCCGTTGCTATGGAAACCTGACCTGAAACCTATTACACTGCTTGTGCTGCACTGAGCATGTGCGAGATCTGCAAGGATGAGATCCAGGAAGAAATACAGTCTGGCTTCAGATGCCCACACTTAAGATGGCCACGGCCTGCTGGAAGTTTTTAAAATAACAAACTACTTCTATAAACTAACAAAACAGACCTTAGTTTACAGACTAACTTTACTAGAATACATTAAGCTTGTGTAATATAGGGGTATTTTTATTTAAAAGTATCATTTCGGCCGGAACACCACTTTAAGGACCGCTCCATGTACATTTAAATCACGTTCCTGTATGTAATTTTCTTCTTCGGCTCCAGGGAGCGCGCTGATTGAACACAGCAGGAGCCAATCAGATGTCCACCGGCCACCCACAATCGCTCTTTGGCAGATCGCCATTCTGCCAAAGAGGAAATTGGAGATCTTGTGTTTCTTCTACGCAGAAACACGGATCTCTGTTTTCCTTTAGTGAAAGCACATCCCCCACAGTTAGAAAGCACTCATAGGGAACACACTTAACCCTTTGATCGCCCCTGATGTTAACCCCTTCCCTGTCAGTGTCATTAGTACAGTAACACATTTTTAGCACTGATCATTGTATTGGTGTCTCTGGTCCCCAAAATGTGTCAAAAGTGTCAGTTAGGTGTCAGATCTGTCCGCTGCAATGTCGCAGTCCCACTAAAATCTACTGATCGCCACCATTACTAGTAAAAAAAATAAATAGAAATTCCATAACCATATCCCATAGTTTGTAGACGCTACAACTTTTGCGCAAACCAATCAATAAATGCTTATTGGGATTTTGTTACTAAAAACATGTAGCAGAATACATATTGACCTAAATTAATGGAGAAATTAATTTTTTTAAAACATTTTTTATTGGATATGTTCTATAGGAGAAAATAAAAAATATTGTTATTTTTTTCAAATTTTTTGTCTTTTTTATTTATTTATAGTGCAAAAAAATCCAGCAGAAGTGATCAAATACCACCGAAAGAACAGTACAGTGTTGCACGACCGCGCTGTTGTCAGTTACAGTAACGCAGTGCCATTTCTCAAAAAATGGCCTGGTCAGGAAGACGGGATTGCCTAAAAATAACACTGTTATTTCAGTAGGGGGGAGGGTGGGCCCAGGCCCGGCGGGCACTGACAGAGAGCTGACAGGCAAGGGGGGGGGGGGGGTGGAGGAGAGACAGGAGAGCTGCGGATGAGGGAGACACGTAAACTGACCACAATGTCAGGGCTCAGCAGCCATGATAAACCGTGGTCAGTTTACAGAGGGGAGGGCAGAACCAGGCAGGATCAGCCAGGTATTTCAGGTAATACGGGGGCCAAATGACACAGCAGGAGCACTGTGCTGTTATTCATGCTTAAAGGGACAGGATCATTATAAATATATATTTTTAGGGTAACAAACACTTTAAAGAGGAATTTCACCCTCACCTTTATAATTTATTTATTTTTTCTAAAGTCTTTTCATCTTCTTTTGCAGGATTGTCTTCATTATCATACTCACAAGCCCAGCGACTTTAACTGCTGCTCATCTGGTCTTACACCATCTCTTTCTCTTACATCATCAGAGGTCCGGATGTCTCTTTCTGGTTGTGAATGTATAATGCTAACCGAAGGGACCTTCTTAAAGTGTTACCAAACCTAAAAACAATTTTTACCTTAATGCATTGTTTGCATTAAGGTTAAAAACATTTTCAATCCCCCTACCCCTTTCCCCTGTATGAAGAGTAAAACCTTGTACACACGATCGGAGTTTCCGCAGACAAAACCTCTGACTTTTGTCCAAAGGCGTGTGCCTGGATTTTGTCTTGCATACAAACGGTACACAATTGTCGGGCAACAAACACGAACGTAGTGACGTACTAGACGTACTACGAGCCAAAAAAGAGGAAGTTCAATTGTCAGGAGCCACTCTTTGTGCTCCTTCTGCTAATTTCGTGATAGTAGAAGTTTGGTGAGTGTTGATTTGGGCTTTTCAGTTCGTTTCTGAACGGCTGTTCGTCAACCAGCCATCTGAGGAGATAACGTGTTATTTATTATTGGCCTTGGAGTTATTGCTTTGACCCAAGTCCAGTCCAGGAACAGAAGGAGGAGGATTTCTTGGACCAAAAATTGGTTGCTTTAACCACTTCAATACCAGGCACTTAGACACCTTCCCGCCCAGGCCAATTTTCAGCTTTCAGCGCTGTCGCAATTTGAATGACAATGGCGCTGTCATGCAACATTGTACCCAAACAAATTTTTTATCATTTTATTCCCACAAATAGAGCTTTCTTTTGGTGGTATTTGATCACCTCTGGGTTTTTGTTTTTTTGCGCAACAAATAAAAAAAGACCGAAAATTTTGAAAAAAAAATAAGTTTTTCTTTGTTTCTGTTAAAATTTTTTGTAAATAAGTACTTTTTCTTCAATGATGGGCACTGATATGGCTGCACTGACGGGCACTGATACGACGGCACTGATGGGCACCAATGAGGTGGCACTGATGAGGTGGCACTGACGGGCACTGATGATGGGCACTGATAGGCGGCACTGATGGGCACTGATAGGTGGCACTAATGGGCACTGATAGGTGAACTGGTATGCGGCACTGATGGGCACTCATAGGTGGCACCGATGGGCACTCATAGGCGGCACTGATGGGCACTCGTAGGTGGCATTGATGGGCACTCGTAGGTGGCATTGATGGGTACTTATGGGTGGCCCTGATAGTTGGCACAGATGGGCACGGATGGACACTGACAGGTGGCACCGATGGACACAGATGGGTGGCACTGATTGTTTGCACTGATGCCCCTAAGGGTGGCATTGCTGGGCATCACTGCAACATAATGGTGCCAATCAGTGCCCATTTGTGGGCACTGATTGGCACAGATTGGGCACTGACTGGGCACATGTGGATGGCCATGGGGTACATACCTGGCCATCCACATGTTGCCCCTTCCCTGGTGGTCCTAGTGGCGATCCCTGGTGGTCCAGTGTGGTGATCTAAGGGGGGGTCTGCGCTGATAAACAATCAGCACAGACCCCCCCTGCCAGGAGAGCCGCTGATCGGCTCTCCTCTACTCGCGTCTGTCAGACGCGAGTGAGGAAGAGCCGATCAACGGCTCTTCCTATTGAAATCGTGATCAGCCGTGATTGGACATGGCTGACCACGTGGTAAAGAGCCTCCGCCGGAGGCTCTTTACCAAGATCAGTGTAGCGGTGTGTCAGACTGACACACCGATCCACCGATCACCGCGATGCGCGCCCCCGCGGGCGCGCGGCGGCATGTTATCCTGCTGAACGTCATATGATGTCCAGTCAGGATAACTGAACCACTGCCCGGCCGTCATCTGCTATGGGCCGGGCGGGAAGTGGTTAATAATCGTGACCAATTATGTCATATGCCTTTGCTGTAGGAGCTCCAGGAGAATAATCCAGAAGTTTTTCGGAATTATCTACGGATGACAAACCCCTGCTTTGACCAACTCTTGGCATTGTTGACCCCTATATTAAGAAGCAGGACACATGCATGAGGCTTTTATTTTATTTTTTGGTTGAATAATGATTTGATTCTGTATATTTTTGGATGCATAGAATGCACTTTTTGGTTAAGTTCTATTGGTAGATAGCATGTCTAATTTTAATTGTTTTCTTTTTTTAATGCACAATAAAAAAAATTGTGGAGGATAATACTTGGCTATGTGTTTTACTTCAAATGACAGTTTGGGAGTAGGCAGTTACATTTAAAAAAATACAATGTAAAATTGACAAGGGACACCAACATAGTTGTATCTTTGATCTTAAAAACTACGGGATAATGGTGTTGTGGTAACTTGCACCAAAACAAAAAAAATAACAAGCATAATAATATTATTCTTGATATCACTAGAAAAAAAAAAAAAAGAATATTAGTTTGCAATAACTCCATCAGTATCACCAGCAAAGCAGCTTCATTATTATCCCATTATAGAAGAAGAGAATTGTGCGCTGCATTTCGAGATTTCATAATTTGCCACGTCACGAATGTTAATTCTCCATTATGAACGCTAGTTTACAAGACCGACCGCTTCTGGCTCGTCCTTGCTTCCGAGCTTGCGTGTTTGTACTTTGGACTTTTGTCCGATGGACTTGTGTACACACGCTCGGAAAATCCGACAACACACATTTGTCCGTGGAAAATTTTAAAGCCTGCCAACCAAAATTTGTCCTTGGAAAATCTGACAACAATTGTCCAATGGAGTGTACAAATGGTCGAATTTTCTGCCAACAGCCTGTCATCACACATTTCCCGTCGGAAAATCAGATTGTGTGTACGAGGCTTAAGAGAGGGGAGAAGAGATCAGCGCTGTGCACGGCTGCATCTATTCTCCCCTTATTTCCTTTCACACTGCGATCGAGAAGCAGCAAGAGCCATTGGCTCTTGCTCTTGTCCATCAAATGCAGTGAAAGGGAACCAGAATTTGCACCGGATCCAGAGCGGAGATATGTGAACCGTCTCTATAGAGAGCCAGTGAAAATCTCCTGCTGTGCGAATTGGATGCAAGGAACCCACATCCAATCCTCAATAGTGTGAACCCAACCTTACTGGGGTAATATTTGCTTTTTAGATGGTATTATTTGGTTACCAAGACTACATCGTAGTTGGTTAGTTCTTAATTGTCCCCCTGATGATGTGTCGCAGAATCTGCTGTAGCTTGCCCCAAAGCCTTCTGGGATGCATGCTGTGGTATCCCAAGAGGCAGCTGGCTGACCTAATTCTCACCGAGGTGAGAAAGCCAGAAGTGCTGGGCCAGGTCTATTTTGAAGGTCCACTTTAACTGCTGTCTGTCCAACCTGGTCATATAGCATACTGTATGTGCCCTTGCATAAATGTATCAAGAGCAGATCTGGCCATTAGGTCAATGATAAGCAAAACATACAGTCTCTTTAAACCTTTTTTTATAAATTGTCCCAAAGCTCTAAGCCCGGTAGGATCAGTAAAATAAGAATTTATATTGTATAAAAAAGATGAACCCAGCAGAGGGTTGTGATTTTGGTGTCTCCAGTGATGGCACTCTGGGTCCAATCAAGCACTTTCCATGACAAGCCCCTTCCGTAATAGAGAGTAGTAGTAGTAGTAGTAGTAGTAGTAGTAGTAGTAGTAGTAGCGTTAATGGTTCTAAAAATGATGTATTGCTCAGTTTGTCATTATACTGTATGTCTTGGTGTCTCCTTACCATCTCACAAAGTAGTGAGGCCTTTCTCCACCCTGGACAATGAACCTACCCAGGAACATGAACAAAAATCAATAAAAAGTTTTTTGTGTAAATGACATTTGAAGAAACCTGTGAAGCTCATTTATTCCACAATGTGTGCAGAGTTGACTCATTCTGCCCTTTCAAGATCAGCCCCTTGGTAATCAAGGAATGACTGAACCTGAGAGATTTAAGTTCCATGAAATTCTTAGAAAATCATGAGAATTTTGCAAAATTTCGGCAAAATGCTTTCGAATTAATGGAAAAGTCGAAAAAGTGGCGTTTGGTGCTTTTACATTGTGCAGTTCTGAGCATTACAGAAGCTCCTTCCACCTATCCAGGACCTGTGCATGTATCAAACAAGCTCCTTATTAGTATCATTGTTTTATGGTTTGTTTTTTCAAATAAAGAAAAAAAAGACAATAAAAAAAAGTAAAATAATATATATATATAAAAAATAATATTCTGTATCGCTTTTCTCCCTGGGGATTTAGAGGATAAATTCACCTTCAGGAGCATGTTACATGTTCTACCCATGTTAAGGGTAAAACATGTAACATATTCCTGCTCATGCAGTGGCTCGGCGATGCATTGCCTCTGTTCCCTGTACAAGCTGTCACATTTTGAAAATTGCACGGCCATGCTGGGCTCTCCACACAGCCGCATCTTTCATTCACAGAGTTTTGTGAATGAATGAATTATAAGTACAAGCTCAATAGAATATCATACTCATTTTTTAGACAGGAGACATGTCTTTGGAGTGTCTTTCCGATACCTAGTGAGGGAGATGTAGACTTACACCCTCACAGGACAGTTGGACTCCTTCCCATCAACTACCTCCCGGCTCGCTTCAGTGAGCTTCCCCCTGACCCAGATTGATCCCTGGACAATCCCTGGACAATGAATCTTCAACACCCCCCCCCCCCCAGCTAAGCTTATCTGGTTCCTTGAAGTCTTCACAAAGGCTTCTCTAACACTCCTGCATAGGGGTCTCCTCCTGCAAGACTGGACCCAGGAGTACCGGCCAGATTTACCAAGCCTCAGACTATTTATGGGCTTTCTCTCAATCTTCTGGGCATGCCTCCCCAGGGATTGGCTAGAGTGCTATAAATATTCAGGTTTCTTGCTCTGCTCTTCCTCCCACCATTCTTTTAGAATCCTCTACCCCAAAAATCAGCCCGGGTCTTGTATTAATTTTTGCAACAAGAGACACAGTAGGGCTTATTTCCGGGGTAGGTCTTAACATGTAATGTGCTGTCTTCTCTCCCCCTCTCCTTTACTGCTTGTCAGGAATCCCCAGCGTGAACCGAATTAAAATGCTTGTAAAATCCTATGATCCACTCTATTACAGTAGTATATAATATACAATGTGTGTGTTTTTGTAATATAATTGTGCCAAATACCTTCGTTATATCGGCGCTCTGCACTTCCTCTTCCCCACTCCGAGCACTGCGGGGGGGTGAGCGAGATCCTCCGCTGACAGCTGGGAGAAGAGGAAGGAAGCAGCGGGAGGTCAGCTTAGCGGCGCTGTGCCGAAGGTATTTGGCACAATTATATTACAGTAAGCCACACATTCATTGTACATTATATACTACTGTAATGGAGTGGATTATAGGATTTTACAAGCATTTTAAACTAGGGCTTATTTTCGGGGTAGGGCTTATATTGCAGCCCTCTTGGAAAATAACACTAGGTCCAGCTCAAGAAGTCCACCAGGAAATTGTCACCTCTGAGAGGATCAGTCATTGGGTCCCTCACAGCACTCACTTCATTTCTCCTGCTTACCTCTAGGTCACTATGGTCCCCTGAAATGACACTGAGGTTGTCAAAGGGAACCCAAGAGTGCTCCTTGAACCAACCGAGAAACCAATTAGAGCAGCCTTTCTCAACCTTTTAACCCTAGAGGAACCCCAAAAATAATTTTCAGGTCTCGAGGAACCCTTACTAAAACCAATTTATCAGGGGTCAATAGGAACAACGCCCCCTATACTGTGAATAGGAAGAATCTTCCCCTTAAAATGGTGCTCGGAATGCCACCTTTAATGACAGCTAAAAAGATATTTTGTGTCATGCTGATGGCTTTGCTAAGTGATGCTGAACCTCAAACTCTGTAGGCACCATCAAAAAGGTGGTTCATAAGCCACAGCTCAAGGAACCCCTAGCAACCTCTGGAGGAACGGAACCCTGGTTTAGAATGGCTGAATTAGAGTGATAAATGGTAACATAGTACATTTTAAAGTATAACTAAAGGCAAAACTTCTTTTTTTTTTTGTTTTGGATAGTGTTCAGAGGGATTAGAACGCCTTGCAGTTTTCACTGCTGTCTGTGCCCCCGTTGGGGAGATTCACTCTCTTTATTTATTCTGTTTACCATTATCATTGAAGGCAAAAGTAAAAGAAAATTCCATACTTTTGGTTGTCCCCAGAAAAGTATTAGAGGGGAAATCCCTTAATTTGCAGGGATTTCCTTTCACTTCCTGTTTGGCTATGGGACAGGAAGTGAAGGTAAATCTCCCCAATGGGACACAGATGGAAAAAATCTGACAGGGGATTGCCTATAGTTCTACTTCAGCTGAATGACATATAGATTGATAAAGCACCATGTATCATAAGCAATTGCCTTATAAAAAAAATATTTGTTTTCTCCTTGTTTCCATCCTTTGTTATATGCACCCCAATGATGGTTGCATGGAATTTCTCAAGGCTGGTTTCCAAATGATGACTGCATTGACCATGCCAATTTAATGTGTGTTAAAATGGCCACTTGTAGTCTCCATCAGAAATCCTTAAAAACGGGGACATAGCACAATTGGGAGGTGAGGCACACCGGAAAAAGAACCTTTGTGATAGATCATCAATTTTATTTTGACTAAAGCATCAGATTCAAAATGTTTTTAAAATTTCATTAACCGCTTGCCGACCAGCCGCTGCAGTTATACTGCAACAAGCTGGCTCGGCTGCGCAAATCGGCATAGCTGTATGTCGGCTCATGCACGGCCCTGTGTGGACACACGTACGTGCCGATTGGCCAGTGGGGGGAGCCAATCAGCGGGTCTGGCGGACTTGCTGTCCGCCGGCCGCCTGCGATCGTTCCCCACAGAGACAGAAAGGGGATCTGCCGAAGTAAATAAGGCAGATCTCCGTTCTGACAGGGGATGACACTAAGATCTTGTCTTCCTGCTATGCGTGAAGACAGATCTCTGTGTTATCCCAGGCAGCCCATCCCCCATACAGTTAGTAAACACACCCAGGGAACACAGTTAACCCCTTGATCGCTCCTGATGTTAACCCCTTCCCTGCCAGTGTCATTAGTACAGTGACAGTGCATATTTTTAGCACTGATTACTGTAATAATGTCACTGGTTCCCACTCTATGGATAGTGTAGGACCCACTAATCATGGGGTACTTTGTCGCAGTAAGTGGGCTTAAGCATCATATAGCAATATGGTGTGACCAAATCCCCATACTTTTTGATAATGTTTTTTGAAAATGTCTAGGTGTTTTAAATAAGCCTTGCAGGAGGTAAATGTCTTTTTTGCATGTGTGCGCTGTAATATTTTGTTCTGTTGTATGGTCTTATGGCTCCACCATCTTTAATGCATCTTTTAGGGTGTGCCCCCCAAATATCTTGTTTGGTTCCCAAAAAAGTCTCAAAAATTTCAGTTAGGTGTCCGATCTGTCCACTGCAATGTCGCAGTCCTGCTAAAAATCACTGATCACCGCCATTACTAGTATAAAAAAAAAAAAGAATGCCATAAATCTATCCCCTATTTTGTAGACGCTAAAACTTTTGCACAAACCAATCGATATACGCTTATTGTTTTTTTTTGTTTTTGTTTTTTTTTTTTTACCAAAAATATGTAGCAGAATAGATATTGGCCTAAATTGATGACGAAATTAGATTTTAAATTTTTTTTTATTGGATATGTTTTATAGCAGAAAATAAAAAAAAATTTTTTTTTTTTTTTCAAAATTTCCGTTTTTTTTTTTTTTGTTTATAGCGCAAAAAATAAAAACCGCAGAGGTGATTAAATACCACCAAAAGAAAGCTCTATTTGTGAAAACGTCAATTTTGTTTGGGTGCGACAGCGCAATTGTCAGTTAAAGCGACGCAGTGCCGAATCGCAAAAAGTGCTCTGGTCAGGAAGGGGGGTAAATTCTTCTGGGGCTGAAGTGGTTAAAGAAACTTCACATTCACCTTCTATATATATTTATTTTTCCCTATTACCTAATGCTGGGTTGTCCACAAGTCATATAATCACTTGCCCAGTGAATCCAGCGTTGTCCTGATGCAATCAGCTTCTCCACTTCTGCCACCAGTGTTCAACACCCCCATCTTCTTCTGTGACATCACTGGGGACCGGCTGTCTCATCTATTCAGCAGCCAGCCCCCCCGATGATGTGCAGCCAGTTTATTTTCAGCTCAACTTTAACATGGGTAGCACAGTGGCTAAGTGATTTGCACTTCAGACTGGCAGCACTGGGGTCGTCAGTTCGAATAAATTTGCATGTTCTCCCTGTGCCCGCATGGGTTTCCTTCGGGTGCTCTGGTTTCCTTCCACACTCCGAAGACATGCTGGTAGGTTATTTGGCTCCTGTCTAAATTGGCTCTTGTATGTGTATGTATGAATGTGAGTTGGGGACCTTAGATTGTAATCTCTTTAAGGACAGGGACTGATACAAATGTATATAATGTACAATATATATGTGTAAAGCTCTGCGTAAATTGGCGACACTATATAAGCACCTACAATATATAAATAAAATAAATAACAATATACAGTAAAACCTTGGATTGAGAGCATAATTCCTTCTGGAAGCATGCTTGTAATCCAAAGCACTTGTATATCAAAGCAAATTTTCCATAATGGAAACTCAAATGATTCCTTCCACAACCATTTATTCACAAGTCCTTCAGTTTATAGTCCATATAAAAAGATTATAGCAATGTGATAGGTTGTGTAACCATAAAATGTCCATCCACAATTGGAAGCCTCTACAAGGGGATTAGAAGCAAAATCCAGAAGGAGCTACAGAGTATAAAAGAGAAGAGAGGCACCTCTAAGCCCCGGTTCACACAGGGGCGACTTGTCAGGCGACCTAGCCACCTGACAAGTCGCGTCCCGTTCTGTACTACGGAACCGTTCTAATAGGAGCGACGCAAGTCGTCCGACTTAGAAAAAGGTTCCTGTAGTATTTTTGGGGCGACTTCAGGCGACTTGCATTGACTTCTATACGGAAGTCCTTTTGAAAGTTGCCGCTGAAGTTGTGTGCAGGTCGCCTCGGTGAGTCGACCTGCAAGTCGTGTTGCCCCCTGTGAACCGGCAGTAAGTGTAGAAATATGGTTACATTTAATGAAGGTACAACATTTAGCAGTCACATGGTTGATGATTAACCGCTTCAGCCCCGGAAGATTTTACCCCCTTCCTGACCAGAGCACTTTATGCTACCACTCACATTTAGTAAGATGGTATACAGCATTGTGAAGAGTCCAGCGCTTCTTACCACAAAGATGGCCGCCGTGTCACCGTCCCACCGCGTCCTGCGTCGCCAAACTCTATCATCATTGGGCGATGATAGAGACTGGCGACGCAGGACGCGGTGGGACGGTGACACAGCGGCCATCTTTGTGGTTAGAAGCGCTGGACGCTTCACACTGCTGTATACCTTCTTACTAAATGTGAGTGGTTTTTATCTTTTCAATAAATCATCCTTGTTTATGGAGATTGCGCAATGAGCGTTTTCTTTTTATTCGCTACGTACCTACAATCTTGAGGTGCATATACATACTGGAGTATACTTGGTTTAATATCCAGCTACCAAAAGGAGATCTACAGCCTTCCATTTAGTTCAGAGGGGAATATGTTGGTGCTACTCCATTAGAAGATCGTTGGTTTATTCTATGAAGACTGCCTTTTTTCTACACACGTGTATAACCCATACACTGCTGGTAAGGGTCAGTTTGTTTGGGTGTTGGTGACGGTGTTTTCATCTCTCTTCTGTGTCTCCTTTCAATATGGATCTCGCTGATTACAGTATTATTTCTTCCTGACGGAGAGGACTTTTGTTTGACCATATTTATTTTGGTTTTTATTGGGACATTTTTACATTAATATTTTTAGCGCTGCACCATTCCTATTGATATCTCTTTAATTGTATCCAGCAATTTTTGTGTTAGCAGCTTCCATTATATGTTTTATTAAGCGCAACAGATTCTGTTTTATTTAATATCATATATACAGAGATTACATCATACTACATTAAGAAACGTATGCTAAACTATCAAAGAGAAACCAGAAGAGACAGACAGCCATACACAACCATAAAAGATACCTTGGGGTGGGCTAGGCCTCATGTACAAAACTCCAAAAGCCAGAAGGTTTCCAAAAATGTGGAATGCTTCTGGCAAGATGTGAGCAGGTAGACAGCGCGCAGCTGATTCTGATGGGTAATATAAAGAGCAATAAGCTGTAAATAAGTTAAATATTCTAAGAAGCACTATACATCAGAATACATAAAATTACCTACTAGCAAGTAAGCTTTAGATGTTGCTATAGCAGGGGCGATTGTGCATCTCGTATAAAACAGTAGTGATAACCACCAAAAGAATATTGCTGGAACATCCAGGGTCCAGGAGCGTGAGGCACTTAGTAAGGCCAGTGGCATATAATACATCTGACCTAGCCTACACCGCCCATAGGGAAAAGATCTAAGAAGAGGAAAAGATGGCATTACAAAAATTGCCAATAAATGTTAACCAGACGAGCGTGGGTACCTACATAGATATGGAGACGAACGGGTATGCCCCTATGAGACAGCCTGGTGCTGTACACAAAGCTGCAGTGAAAGCAAGGGCTATTTATACTAGATAACTGCGTCACAGCGCACAGACAAGACAGCGTCATCTGACGCTATCACGTCAGGACATCGTGGGCGGCATGCATAATGGGGATTGTAAACGGTGTACCGAGCGGACCTCCGCTCGAGATGCGCATAGCTAATGGGAAGAAAGAACTGGATTATGGGGGTTGTAGGCAGGGCAGCGAGCAGGCCTCCGCTCGAATTGTGCATGCGCCAGAGCAAATAAGACGGGAGAACTTGCTTGGGTAGAAACTATGAATAGGACTGAATAGATAGTCCCGCTGTGGACTGTGCCCACATGCGCTGAACATGGAAAAAGCATGGGAAGCCTAAGGCATCTTGGAGGTGGATGACAGACAATGTCACTATCGGATCTCGTAGATAGAAAGCATAGGTTAAATAAAAACACAAGAACACTAAATACTTATATATACACAACTTCATGAATCTAATTTTCATTGTTCAGAAATATGGTTACAGTAATAGATATTAGTCATAAATAGAAAAAAACGCTGATAATCGTGAATACCTTACTATATACTACGTAGTATCTCGTTGATCCATTTATAGGATCCTTTGCTTATTAGGCAGAACTGTCACTGAAATAAAGGGGAAGCAACAAATGGTTTATAAAATAGAAACAATATTCAGAACTGGAGAAGGGGATGGGGAGACAGGGGGCAGAATGAAGAAAAAAGTAAAAAGGTGGCAGGGGAAAAAAGGGAACAGAAAGATATAGCAGAAGGGAGGAAAAAACAGAGGGAAGAACGGAAAAGAAAGGAGGGGGAAGGGGAAAAAAAGGAAAGAAAAAAGAAAAACGGGAATAAAATAAGCTTATTTTTACAGGAAAGGTCTAAAGCTCATCATGTCATTTAGGCCTGGATGTCTAGTGGCCTGTAGACTATGCACCCATTGGGTCTCTCTTTGCAGAACTCTTTTGTCAAAGTTTCCTCCTCGGGGGTCCTCATAGATATGGTCAAGGGCAGCCAATTTGAAAACCCATGGGTCATATTTATGCTTAAAGGCTACATGGTGGCCCATAGTAGTGTTAAGGAGGCCGTTGGTGGCATAGTAAACATGGTCCTTAATCCTCTTCCAAAATGGCCTAATTTTCTTTCCAACATAGAACGCTCCACATTGGCAAAAAATAATATACATAACTCCTCTAGTTTGACAAGTGATATGGTGTCGTAGGGAGTGGATACGGCCATTTGGAAGAGGGATAGAGGGTCCCACCAAGAGCAAGTCACAAAAATCACAAGTACCACATGAGGACCCCCGAGGAGGATCTATGAGGACCCCCGAGGAGGAAACTTTGACAAAAGGGTTCTCCAAAGAGAGACCCAATGGGCGCATAGTCTACAGGCCACTAGACATCCAGGCCTAAATGACATGATGAGCTTTAGACCTTTCCTGTAAAAATAAGCTTATTTTATTCCCGTTTTTCTTTTTTCTTTCCTTTTTTTCCCCTTCCCCCTCCTTTCTTTTCTGTTCTTCCCTCTGTTTTTTCCACCCTTCTGCTAAAGCTTTCTGTTCCCTTTTTTCCCCTGCCACCTTTTTACTTTTTTTTCCTTTCTGCCCCCTGTCTCCCCATCCCCTTCTCCAGTTCTGAATATTGTTTCTATTTTATAAACCATTTGCTGCTTCCGCTTTATTTCAGTGACGGTTCTGCCTAACAAGCAAAGGATCCTATAAATGGATCAACGAGATACAACGTAGTATATAGTAATGTATTCACGATTATCAGCGTTTTTTTTTTTTCTATTTATGACTAATATCTATTACTGTAACCATATTTCTGAACAATGCAAATTAGATTCATAAAGTTGTGTATATATAAGTATTTAGTGTTCTTGTGTTTTTATTTAACCTATGCTTTCTATCTACGAGATCCGATGTCTGTCATCCACCTCCAAGATGCCTTAGGCTTCCCTTGCTTTTTCCATGTTCAGCGCATGTGGGCACAGTCCACTGCGGGAATATTTATTCAGTCTTATTCTTAGTTTCTACCCAAGCAAGTTCTCCTGTCCATGCACAATCCCCATTATGCATGCCGCCCACGATGTCCTGACGTGATAGCGTCAGATGACGCTGTCTTGTCTGTGCGCTGTGACGCAGTTATCTAGTATAAATAGCCCTTGTTTTCACTGCAGCTTTGTGTACAGCACCAGGCTGTCTCCCAGGGGCATACCTGTTCGTCTCCATATCTATGTAGGTACCAACGCTCGTCTGATTAACATTTATTGGCAATTTTTGTAATGCCATCTTTTCCTCTCCTTAGATCTTTTACCTATGGGCAATGTAGGCTAGGTCAGATGTATTAAATGCCGCTGGCCTTACTAAGTGCCTCTCCCTACTGGACCCTGGATGTTCCAGCGATATTCTTTTGGTGGTTGTCACTACTGTTTTATACGAGATGCACAATCGCCCCTGCTATAGCAACATCTAAAGCTTACTTGCTAGTAGGTAATTTTATGTATTTTGATGTATAGTGCTTCTTAGAATATTTAACTTACTTACAACTTATTGCTCTTTATATTACCCATCAGAATCAGTTGCGCACTGTCTACCTGCTCACATCTTGCCAGAAGCATTACACATTTTTGGAAACCTTCTGGCTATTAGAGTTTTGTACATGAGGCCTAGCCCACCAGAAGGTATCTTTTATGGTTGTGTATGGCTGTCTGTCTGTCTCTTCTGGTTTCTCTTTGACAGTTTAGCATACGTTTTTTAATGTAGTATTATGTAATCTCTGTATATATGATATCTTGGATTTTAATTTGAATATATCTCATTCCAGATAGTGAGATTCACTCTCCCTTTTCTTTTTCTTTGTTAGGTCTCTGAACCTTGATCGTGTCCTGAAGAAGCCTAACGGCGAAACGCGTAGACGCACAAGCGCTCATTGTACAAACTGTATTATTTCATATGATTTTTAATCTCTTTGAACACTGTGATTATACCATGTATTTTTTTCAAAAAACTTTATTTGTGTTACTTCTCCATTGTTTCTTTGCCTTTAAAGTCCGACCTTTGGTTATTTTTTAGTACCCCCTTTTTTCCCCCAAGCAACTCTATTATTATTATACAGGATTTATATAGCACCAACAGTTTGCGCAGCGCTTTACAACATGGGAGCAGACAGTACAGTTACAATACAATTCAATACAGGAGGAATCAGAGGGCCCTGCTCGTTAGAGCTTACAAACTAGAAGTACTCTATGACCCTGATTTTATTTTACAGGCAAAAATAAATTTTAATTTCATATGATTTTTAATCTCTTTGAACACTGATTATACCATAGAACAAGGAAGAATACCCCCTAAATGGGACTTTGAGAGACCACCAACTCTATGATAAAAAAATCTTTTAATGATATAGAATAAAAGACGTATATCGTCTACACATTACATAAATACATGAAGTACATCACATGAAACACAGGACAAAAAATGCACAAATACAGATCAACATATGTACGTTCCAAGGGGTAGTTTACCCTGATACCCAACGCGTTTCCAGTATTCAGATACCTTCATCAGGGGATGAGAGTTGGGTATATTTACATAAGTATTGGTTCCAATGGAATGATTCCATGTTCAAGGAGCTCCAAAGGCAATTAAATCCAATAGAATGTTACATGGACGCCAGACCATGATGGTGGATGAATTTTAAGTGCACTACATCTGCAACATCAGTAAGTATTAATCGAAGGTAGCATAGGAAGTACTGTTGTTGGAGCCTAGAATATGGGCTAACGGGTGGATAAATATCCAAGCGTCCCTGGGTGGATGTATCCTGTAGATGTCCGGGTCCGCTGTATGGCGTGCTGCCTCTATATCAGTGCCTGGCAGCACACCATACACCGGACCCGGACATCTACAGGATACATCCACCCAGGGACGCTTGGATATTCATCCACCTGTTAGCCCATATTCTAGGCTCCAACAACAGTACTTCCTATGCTACCTTTGATTAATACTTACTGATGTTGCAGATGTAGTGCACCTAAAATTCGTCCACCATCATGGTCTGGCGTCCATGTAACATTCTATTGGATTTAATTGCCTTTGGTGCTCCTTGAACATGGAATCATTCCATTGAAACCAATACTTATGTAAATATACCCAACTCTCAGCCCCTGATGAAGGTATCTGAATACTGGAAACGCGTTAGGTATCAGGGTACACTACCCCTTGGAGAGTACATATGTTGATCTGTATTTGTGCATTTTTTGTCCTGTTTTTCATTTGATGTATTTCATGTATTTATGTAATGTGTAGACAATATACATCTTTTATTCTACATCATTAAAAGATTTTTTATCATAGAGTTGGTGGTCTTCCTTGTTCTATTGTATTAGAGATGGGACCACCATACTCTACATTTGACATGGTGGAGGTCTCTCTTTTTTTCTGTGATTATACCATGTATTTTTTTCAATAAACTTTATTTGTGTTACTTCTCCATTGTTTCTATGCCTTTAAAGTCCGACCTTTGGTTACTTTTTAGTACCCCCTTTTTTCCCCCTTCAACTTGAGGATGTGGCATTGTGAGTGCTTTTCCTCTTATTCTCAATAGAGTAGCTTCTCGTGTATATGGGTTTCATGTACAGCATCTCTCTGCATAAATAGGCAGCACTCCTTCCTATCTCCAAGAGTCTGACTCATAGTACATAAAGGCAGTCCGTAGTTCCTGTGAATTCCAGGAATGCACTGGACTGAGAAAGGACTTGACATTTCCACAGACTCCAGGCAGTCAATATATTTTAACCTAAAAGAAAACAACAATCGTGGGAATTTTTTGGCCTGAACTTACCAAGGCAAAACTTTGTATATTGTGCAAGTGGGCATTAAAATTAATCACACGTTATGGTAATATATGCAGGACAGATCTTAAAAAGATAGTTCACCTTTTACAAAAAACCTGCCTATGCAGGTAAGGGATGTTTGTAAATCGAAACAAACTCTGCAGATCTGACTAAAGATGAATAATACCCTTGCTATAGGTGTAGTCCATTTACATACCTTATGAAGCCTGAATGGAATACTCCCAAGACGTTGCTAAGTGAGGCCTAGTCATTACTGCTCACCTCCACCATCACAGGAGTGAACTCTTTCTCTGATTCAAACCCCATCACATACTCTAAAGTGGGGTACACACTATAAGAAAATCGGACGAAAAGTTGACTGATTTTTCTCGATGCTTCAAAGCAAATCAGAACCGATGAACAAAAATTCTCACGAAAATTCTCGTACGACCAAGGCTTTTTTTTTGTTGTTTATTGTTTCTGATCATGCGCAGTCTTTCTTTTCTGATTTTTCTTGTACAAAAATGAATGTAATGAAAACGGTACACATTAAACGAAAATCGTTCATTCTGTTCCCGTACGAGAAAAATTTTGGAGTTTGTCCCTTCGAGAAAATTTGTATGAAAATTCTGAATCAGCTGTCGAAAGTTGTGTACACACTATACGAAAATCGTACGAAAATGTTCGCCTGATTTTCTTATAGTGTGTACGAGCCTTTACTCTCTCCTGATGCTGTAGCTCTGAGCTCAACGTTTGAGAGCTCAATCCTGTGATGGTGGAGGTGAGCAATGATGACTTGGCCTCACTTAAACCCCTTTCACACCGGGGCGCTTTGCAGGCGCTACAGCGCTAAAAAATAGCGCCTGCAAAGCGCCCTGAAAGAGCCACTCCTGTGTCTCTAATGTGAAAGCCCCGAGGGCTTTCACACTGGAGCGGTGCGCTGGCAGGACGGTAAAAAAATGTCCTGCTAGCAGCATCTTTGGAGCGGTGAAGGAGCGGTGTATACACCGCTCCTTCACCGCTCCTGCCCATTGAAATCAATAGGGCAGTGCGGCTATACTGCCGGCATAGCGCTGCTGCAGCAGCGCTTTGCGGCGGTTTTAACCCTTTCTCGGCCTCTACCAGGGGGCTAAAACCGCCCCGCTAGCGGCCGAATACCGCTGCTAAAACGACGATAAAGCGGCGCTAAAAATAGCGCTGTTTATTCACTGACAGCACCCCAGCGTGAAAGGGGCCTTAGCAATGTCCTGGGAGTATTCCAGTCAGGCTTCATAAGGTATGTAAATGGGCTTCATCTATGGGAAAGGCTTTATTCAACTTTAGTCAGAGCTGCAGAGTTCGTTTTTATCTACAGACGCCGATTACCTGCATAGGCATTTTTGTGGTAAAGGTGAACTATCCCTTCAAGAAATATATCCTGCAATGCTAAATTATTATTTATTTATTTTTTAACCTTCATAAATTTGATCTCAATACGTTTGTTCTTGAAGTCAGGAGATCAGCACTTTTCTCTGCAGGAAGGGAGCCATTATATAAGCAGTAAATAAATAAAATGACCAATCAGAGAATAGCTTTTGCAAATCACTTCTGTTGTTCAATAGATGACGTAGGTTATGGTTACACACACACTGCACTTGAATAATGGTCCATAATTTGGTCAATCTTTTTTTTTTTTGGGCTAAAAGTCACATTACTAGGAAAGTGGAGTACTTTTGCTTGAATATGTTTTATGTTCAATGCTAATGCCGCGTACACACGGTTCGCAATTTCCGACAACAAATGTTCAACGTGAGCTTGTTGTTGGAAATTCTGACCGTGTGTAGGCTCCATCGGACATTTGTTGTCGGAATTTCCGACAACAAATGTTTGAGGGCTGGTTCTCAAATTTTCCGACAACAAATGTTGTCGTCGGAAATTCCGAGCATGTGTACACAATTTCGAAGCACAAAAGTCCACGCATGCTCGGAATCAAGCAGAAGAGCTGCACTGGCTATTGAACTTCATTTTTCTCGGCTCGTCGTACGTGTTGTACGTCACCGCGTTCTTGACGCTCGGAATTTCCAACAACATTTTTGCGACCGTGTGTATGAAAGACAAGTTTGAGCCAACATCCGTCAGAAAAAAATCCAGGATTTTGTTGTCGGAATGTCCGATCGTCTGTACGCGGCATAAGGGTTGGTTCACACCAGGAACACGCAGTGCGATTCACGTGCGGTGCAGTAGATGTGTTTTGAGCCCATTCAATTTGAATGGGCTGAGTCACACTGGAGCACACCAAAAGTAGTGCATGCACTACTTAACCACTTCAGCCCCGGAAGGATTTACCCACTTACTGACCGGGCCATTTTTTGCGTCGCTTTAACTGACAATTGCGCGATTGTGCGACACTGTACCCAAACAAAATTTATGTCCTTTTTTTCCCACAAAGAGCTTTCTTTTGGTGGTATTTGATCACCTCTGCAGTTTTTATTTTTTGCGCTAAAAACAAAAAAAGAGCAACAATTTTGAAAAAAACACAATATTTTTGAGTTTCTGCTATAATAAATATCCCCCCAAAAAAACAAAGAAAAGATTTCTTCATCAGTTTAGGCTGACATGTATTCTTCTACATATTTTTGGTGAAAAAAATCGCAATAAGCGTATATTGATTGGTTTGCACAAAAGTTTTAGCGTCTACAAAATAGGGGATAGTTTTATGTCATTTTTATAAAATAAAAATTTTCACTAGTAATGGTGGCAATCTGCGATTTTTGGCAGGACTGTGACATTGCCGCAGACAGATCTCACACTTTTGACACTTTTTTGGGACCATTGACATTTATACAGCGATCAGAGATAAAAATAGCCACTGATCACTATATAAATGTTATTGGCAGGGAAGAGGTTAACACTAGGGTGCGATCAAGGGGTTAAATGTGTGTCCTAGAGAGTTTATCTAACTGTGGAGGATGGGACTGCCTGGAGGAGGAGACCGATCATTATTCCTAATCAGTAGGAACAACAGATCTGTCTCCTCTCTCCTGACAGAACGGAGACCTGTCTGTTTACATTGGCAGATCTCAATTCTGTCTCTCTCAGGAGCAATCATGGCTTTGTCAGAAGCAGCTTGGCACTGCATGCCATTGCTGAGCCTGTCATCTACTAGGACCCCCAGGTCCTTTTCCATCCTAGATTCCCCCAGAGGTTCTCCTGCCAGTGTATAGATTGCATTCATATTTTCTGCCACCCAAATGCATTATATTACATTTTTCTACATTAAACCTCATTTGCCATGTAGTTGCCCACCACATTAATTTGTTCTGATCTTCTTGCAAGGTTTCCACATCCTACAGATAAGTTATTGCCCTGCTTAGCTTAGTATTGTCTGCAAATACAGAGATTGAACTGTTTACCCCATCCTCCAGGTCATTTATGAACAAAATACAGTGGGGACTTAAGTCCTTAAGACTTAAGACCTCCTTAAGTTTTTCACTCTTTGTTATATTGCAGCCATTTGCTACAATCAGTTTTCAAAGTTCATTTTTTTCCTCATTAATGTACACACAGCACCCCATATTGACAGAAAAACACAGCATTGTTGACATTTTTGCAGATTTATTAAAAAAAAAAAAACTGAAATATCACATGGTCCTAAGTATTCAGACCCTTTGCTGTGAATCTCATATATTTAACTCAGGTGCTGTCCATTTCTTTTGATCATCCTTGAGATGGTTCTATACCTTCATTTGAGACCAGCTGTGTTTGTTTATACTGATTGGACGTGATTAGGAAAGCCACACACCTGTCTATATAAGACATTACAGCTCACAGTGCATGTCAGAGCAAATAAGAATCATGAAGTCAACGGAACTGCCTGAAGAGCTCAGAGACAGAATTGTGGCAAGGCACAGATCTGGCCAAGGTTACAAAAAAAATTCTGCTACACTTAAGGTTCCTAAGAGCACAGTGGCCTCCATAATCCTTAAATGGAAGACGTTTGGGACGAGCAATCGGGGGAGAAGAGCCTTGGTGAGAGAGATAAAGAAGAACCCAAAGATCACTGTGGCTGAGCTCCAGAGATGCAGTAGAAGCATGGTGGTGGGAGCATCATGCTGTGAGGGTGTTTTTCAGCTGCAAGGACAGGACGACTGGTTGCAAACGAGGGAACAATGAATGCGGCCAAGTACAGGGATATCCTGGACGAAAACCTTCTCCAGAGTGCTCAGGACCTCAGACTGGGCCGAAGGTTTACCTTCCAACAAGACAATGACCCTAAGCACACAGCTAAAATTAACAAAGGAGTGGCTTCACAACAACTCCGTGACTGTTCTTGAATGGCCCAGCCAGAGCCCTGACTTAAACCCAATTGAGCATCTCTGGAGAGACCTAAAAATGGCTGTCCACCAACATTTACCATCCAACCTGACAGAACTGGAGAGGATCTACAAGGAGGAATGGCAGAGGATCCCCAAATCCAAGTGTGAAAAACTTGTTGCATCTTTCCCAAAAAGACTCATGGCTGTATTAGATCAAAAGGGTGCTTCTACTAAATACTGAGCAAAGGGTCTGAATGCTTAGGACCATGTGATATTTCAGTTTTTCTTTTTTAATAAATCTGCAAAAATGTCAACAATTCTGTGTTTTTCTGTCAATATGGGGTGCTGTGTGTACATTAATGAGGAAAAAAAATGATTTTAGCAAATGGCTGCAATATAACAAAGAGTGAAAAATTTAAGGGCATCTGAATACTTTCTGTCCCCACTGTAAATAGGATTGGTCCCAGCACAGAAACCTGGGGGACCCCACTACCCACCCCTGACCATTCCGAGTATTGCCCATTTATCACTACCCTCTGAACTCGACCTTGTAGCCAGTTTTCAACCCATGTACTCACCCTATGGTCCATGCCAATTAGACTTATTTTGTACAGTAAATGATACACCACGTCTACGGGCCTTACTTTATCTAGATGGCCACTCACCTCCTCATAGAAGTGGTGGGCACGCGCACCCCCTATACCCCTTAAAGCGCCTGCTGTACAGCTACAGCAAATTGCGCAGGGGAGTCAACCTGCCACTGTATTATAACGGCGGCTGGTTGGCAAGTAGTTAACCCTTTCACACCTAAGGGTAAAACAAATCTAAATGTCTAAGCACTATTTTACAACTTTGACATGTGTTAGTAAAACTGTACATATCATCCTAACTACTTTGTGCATCCAGGTGGATTATACCTTGCTTTTTTCAGGACAAATTGGGCTTTCATTTGATGGTAAATAGTAATAGATATTTCCTTATTTTAATATTTTTTTAAAATTTACCTGTATATATCTTGGTACTATCATAACCTTAAATTTTCCTGCTCCTGACGATTGCAGCGATACCACATAGGTGTAAGTTAGTAGTTAGTTGTATGTACCTGTAGTACAGCCAAAAGAAATTGTGCGCATTTTTGATTTTTTTTTTTATCATACCTAAAACACACTGACACTAAAAATCCTGTCTAAAACAAAAATACTGATCTTAAACCTGACCTTGACCCAAACACTAACCCTGGCACTGACCTAGATCAAACCTTGATCTAGGTATTTTATTTATTTATTTTTATTATTATTATTATTATTTTTTTTTACACATTTTAAACACACTTTTTTTTTCCTCTGCACAGGAACATGGGGCAGCTAGAGGCTATCACAGCGATCAGGTGACCCGGAATCGGGAGTTCTGGGTCCCAGTTGTTAGTACGTGCAGCACGCTCCCAGCACAAAGTGAGGTATGCAAATATGCGGGCCCATGGAAAAAAGCCCAGTCAAATGAGGCCGCATATTTGTGTTAGGTCGGTATGAAGGGGTTAAAAAAACACACTGCAACAGGATCATATATTGTACTTCTTTACCATGCAGACTGATGCAGGCAAACACTCTGCTTTGTGACCCGCATATGGGATGGCAGTCACCTAACATTGAGACCCACTGCGGATCTCAACTGCAGTGCGTTTTGACCGCAGTGTGGGAAATGTGCATAGAACGAGGAATTCCCACACCGCATTTTGCTGTGAACAGGCAAAAAAAAATAAGATTGATAAAATTATCAGGTAAAATACTGCACATGAATTTCAGATTTTCAATTTCCATCCGTTGTCCATTTGTTGTATTTTCTATTTCTGTTTACTATGCAAATAAAGCGTTATTAAACCCAAAACCAAAAATGTAATGTTTTGCATCCTACCCATCATTAGATGGGGTGGCTGCGACGGTATTCTTTCTTTTTTTTAGGCTTTTTCACCTTTTCACTTGGTAATCTGGTTAGTAACACACCTCCAGGAAGAGACAACAGACTGACTGGCCAGATCACCAGATGAAAATAGAAGAAAGCCTAAAAAGTAAACAAATGTAGTCATCACATCTAAGAATTTGAAAGCTGCAATTTAATCACTTCCTGTACATCGCTGGGCTTTAAATGGTTTAACTGGTATAATGCCTGCGGGTGCAACATCTCCCTGGCATTGTTTTTTTAGAGTCAGCAATGGGAGCGGCCCACCAGCCGCTTGATTGCTATTACAAGCAGCAGGAGGGGACGTCCCACCATCTTCCATGGCTCTCCGGACAGCCAAACAAATCCAGAATCAGCTTTGATCGGCTGTGCGTAATAGTAACACGTAAGCGATGGCGTGACATCACTTCTGGTTTACTCAGAAACCATCGGTGCCATTTTTGAAAATCAAAAGCATTCAAGCATTCAGTGGTGCTTTTTAATGCTTTTAAGTGCAGAGGAGGTATTTGGGGTCTTATAGACCCCAGATCCTTCCATAAAGTGTATCTGTCATGTGCCTATTGCTGCCACAGGGATGTTTACATTCCTTGTGACAGCAATAAAAAAAGAAAAAAAATTCAAGCAACAGTGTACTGTAAAAATAGAAAAAAAAAAAAAGATAAATGAATAATTGGAAAAAAAAATGTAAACGTCCCGTCCTCCCATGCCTGTGCACAAAGGCGAACACGCGCTTTGGTCCCGTATACACAGAAACAGCAATCGTCCCACACATGTGAGGTATCACTGCGAAAGTCAGATCATGGGAAGTAACTCTAGCTCTAGACCTCCTCTGTAAATCTAAAGTGGTAACCTGTAAAGGCTTTTAAAGCATCACCTATGGATAGTAAAATTTACGTTGTTTGTCACCGTTGTCACGGGTGTGCACAATTATAAAGTGTGACATGTTTGATATCTATTTATGCTGCATAACTTCATCTTTTGTATTTTACAAAAAAAAATGGGTTATATATGGGTTTTTTTGCATTCAAATTCAAAAATTGCATTCGAAAAACCGCTGTGCAAATACCGTGTGAAAAAATTGCAAATATACTGATTGTTACATGTGAACAAAACATGCCAGAAAAGGCCCGGACTTCAATAAATGTTTACTTTTGAGATAGTACTGCTTTAAGTGCTTTTCCTAAAAAAATAAATAAATAAATACAAATGCTATTTACAGGGCTTAATAACTGAAGCTCAAATTACACACCTCTAATGCCGCGTACACACAATCGAAATTTCAGCCCGCAAAAGACAGATGAAAGTTTTTCGTCGGAAAATGCGACCGTGTGTATGCTCCATCAGACTTTTGCTGGCCGAATTCCAGCCAGCAAAAGATTGAGAGCGTGTTCTCAATTTTTCGGTCTGGAAAAGTTCCTATCCGAAAATGCGATTGTCTGTGGTAATTCCGACGCGCAAAATCCCTACACCTGATCGGAAACAATTCGACACATGCTCGGAAGCATTGAACTTCATTTTCTCGGATCGTCGTAGTGTTGTACGTCACCGCGTTCTTGTCGGTCGTAATTTCAGCAAATTTTTGCGTGACCGTGTATATGCAAGGCAAACTTGAGCGGAATCCCATGGGAAAAGCCGTCAAATCTTTTTCCGACAAGAAGTCCGATCGTGTGTACGCGGCATAAGAGTGCTTTCCCACTGAAAATGCTGGCTGTTAGTGCTAAAGCGCCGCTCATTTTAGCGCTAAAGCGCCGCTCGCTTTAGCGCTGTTTAAACGGCACTTTTCCACCGCTTTTCAGCCTCTAGCAGGGCACTTTTAACCCCAAAAAAATGGTTAAAAACTCCCGTTTTGTGGCGCTTTGAAATCGCTTTTCAGACGCTTTGAAAGAGTTGCCCATTAATTTCAATGGGCAGGGTGTTTTGGGAGCACTAAATAACGCTCCCAACCCACCCCAAAGATGCTGCTTGCAGGACTTTTCGGAACGTCCCGCAAGCGCACCGCCCAAGTGTGAAAGTCACACTGGAATGAATGTGAGGCGATTTTCAGGCGCTTAGCAGAGGCTATTTCCAACGCTAAAGCGCATGAAAAGCGCCCCAGTATGAAAGGGGTCTAAATGAGACAGAGAAGCAACTCATCTTCATATCCTCTTTATCTCTCTCCCTGTTATGTACAGCTCTGCCCAGAGTTCACTTAGACCCCTTTCACACTGGAGCGCTTTGCAGGTGTTACAGCACTAAAAAAAGCGCCTGCAAAGCGCCCTGTCTCTCCAATGTGAAAGCTTAAGGACTTTCACACTGGAGCGGTGCACAGGCAGGATGCTAAAAAAAAGTCCTGCTAGCAGCATCTTTGGAGCGGTGAAGGAGCAGTGTGTATACCGCTCCTCCACTGCTCCTGCCCATTGTAATCAATGGGCAGCACGGCTATACCGCTGGCAAAGCGCTGCTGCAGCAGTGCTTTGCCAGCGGTTTTAACCCTTTCTCGGCTGGTTTTAACCCTTTCTCGGCCGCTAGCGGGGGGTAAAAGAGCCCCGCTAGCGGCCAAATAGACGCACCGCCCCAGTGTGAAAGGGGCCTTAGACAGGAATGCCAGGAATGTAACTGTCACATTGTTTGTGCTCTCAACCAAACTGTCAAACCATCAAATGGCTGGTGTAATAACTGGTCACATGTACAGCATCATAGCAGTTGAAGGTCAAACAGAGGCCAAGATGACAGCTTCCTTGGCTAAAAACGATAGTCTTAGCAGCGCTTTACCGCTGTTAAAGCGGTGCTTTTCGGACGCTAGCGGGGCGCTTTTGACCCCACTAGTGGCCCAAGAAAGGGTTAAAAGTACCTACATTGCGGCCCTTCCGAATCGATTTTCAGGCGCTTTGGAAGCGTTGCCCCTTCAATTCAATGGGCAGGGGCGGTGTATACAGCACTCCTGCACCGCCCCAAAGATGCTGCTTGCGAGACTTTTTTTCCCGTCCCGCAAGCGCACCGCCCCAGTGTGAAAGCACTTGGGCTTTCACACTGGGGAAGCATGAAAGGCGCTTTACAGGCGCTAAAAGACCTGAAAAGCGCCTCAGTGTTAAAGGGGTCTTAAAGTGGTTGTAAACCCTAGAAAAAAAAACAACCTGCAAGACAAATGCATAATTGCATACTAGCTCAATATGAAATACTTACCTTAGAACTAAGCTGTTGCAGTGGTCCCTGTACAACGCTGTGACAGGGGCGACATGTCTCCGGAATGTTACTTCTGGGTTCGCAGGCTCCAACATGCACGCGGGAGACACCGGTAACGGCAGAGTAGCTGAAGAAACGGCACATACGCACATACAACATCATCGGCAGATGCGCACTGAAGAAACGGCTCATATGTGCCATTTCTTCAGCTGCTGTGCCGTTACCGGCGGCTCCTGCTCTCCTAAACTGTGCAAGTTTAGGAGAAATTCATGGTACTTACAGGTAAGCCTTATTGTAGGCTTACCTGTAGGCAAAAGTGGGGTTTACAACCACTTTAAAGCGGAGCTAAACCCATCAATTTAACAGTTTCAAAAAACTGTGACATTCACAGCATGCCAGGATTGCTAACTGTCACATTTGTTTGTGCTTTCAACCAAACTGTCATACAAGTAAATGGCTGGAGTCATAACTAATAACATGTGCAGCACCGTGGCAGTTGAAGATCAAACAGAAGCTAAGATGGCAGCTTCCTTGGCTGAAAAGGATAGGAGCTTTTATTTCCACTTTAACCACCTGACGTCCGCGCTATGGCCGAATGACGACCACAGCATGAACCTATATTCCTGGGAGGCCGTCACATGACGGCCTCCCATGTGCACGCTCCCTGCACGCACCCTGCAGGGCGCGCGCCGGGCGCTCTGTGATCACCGAGTCACTGAGACTCGGCTGATCACCGATCCGAGTAAGGGGCCAGTTCCGGCCCCTTACCATGTGATCAGCTGTCAGCCAATGACAGCTGATCACATGATGTAAACAAAAGATCGGTAATCGTTTTTTTTTTTACTCACGCTGACAGCGTGAGTAGAAAAAAAAGCCGATCACCGGCTGGAATGGAAGAGGCACATCTGCCTCATCAGTGCCACCTACTAGTGCCAATAAAAATAGCCCACAGTGCCACCTAACAGTGCCCACAGTGCCACCTAACAGTGCCCACAGTGCTACCTATCAATGCCAACAAGTGCCACCTATCAATGCCCACAAGTGCCACCTATCAATGCCCACCTGTAGTGCCAATCAGTGCCACCTGGCAGTGCTGCCCATCACTGCCACCCATCACTGCCACCCATCAGTGCCCATCACTGCCGCCTATCAGTGCCCATAACTGCCGCCTCATCAGCGTACATCAATGAAGGAGAAAAATTACCCGTTTTAAATTTTTTATAACAAAATATAAAAAAATAAAAAATGTTTTCTTTAAAAAATTCAGTTTTTTACATTTTTTTAACAAAACGTAAAAACTGCAGAGGTGATCAAATACCACCAAAAGAAAGCTCTATTTGTGGTGAAAAAATGATAAAAATGTCATTTGGGTACAGTGTTGTATGACCACGCAATTGTCACAAAACCTGTAAATCCATTAAAATTATTTAAAAAAATGTAAAAATTGCGTAAAAACATATAAACTGCCCAAACTATCATGGTTTCGCTTTAAAGATCTACAGTGTTTACTCCATGCCAAAAACTCAATATTCATAATTATCCACGGATATGAATGAGCTTGGAATGCCATTTTTTGGTGTTGTAAATGTTAGATTTATTTCTCAGAATATCTGGATTTAATTAAACAAATTATTTTGAATTGTATTATTTGCAATCTTTTTTTTTTAATTGGCCAATGCACCACCTTAAATCATGATGAATCATGAAGGATAAATAATGGGTGGAGGTTCTGTAAAGCACATAGTTTCATATTGGTGGGGATTTACAAGAGTGATTTAGAGTCTAGTTTTAGAAATTTATCATTAAAAAAAATTCCATTCTAAGCGGTGGTGGCATAACTTCAAAAAGTATGCTATGGTATATGGCTATGATAAATCACAAGTATGATTACCCCTGTAAACAACTGTGATATATACTGTTACTGTTACCTCCAGCCCATTCCAACTTCAGAATCCGTTGAAAGGAAAAGAAAAACATTCTCTGTTTCTACAAGCCCAATAAGCCCTCACAAGGGAATCTGACTACTGCAAAGTACAGATGATTTCATTGCAACTGTAAAACATTCTAATGCAAAGAGTAAAACATCACTAGTGCTATGAAACATGGTGGTTTAGAAATTGTTGTCTGTTTCTCTGTTGTTCTTTTAGCAAAGCCAGCAATGTGGAATATTCACCCCAAAAAATGAAAAGCCTACATCAGGGGTCAGCAACCTTTTTTACACTTAGATTCAATGGATGGGAATGCATGGAGGACCGCATTCACCTGCTAATAAACGAAGATAATAATAAGAAACCTAACATGTCATCCTTTAAAATTGCGCACACTCATGGCATGGTGACACACTACGGTACTTAAAAATCTCCAATAGGCAACGCTTTAAAAATTTACAGGAAACCAGTTTAGAGTTACAGAGGAGGTCTAGTACTAGAATTATTGTTCTTGCTCTAACGATCTCGGCAATACCTCACATGTGTGGTTTGAACACTGTTTACATCTGCGGGAAAGACTTGCGTATGCGTTCGATTCTGCACGTGAAAACGGAAGGATGTGGTGATTTAAATTTTTTTTTTTTTTTTTTTACACTGTCCCTTAATTATTATTGTTTTTTTCTGATAGCTTTTATTGCTATCACAACAAGGAATGTAAACATCCCTTGTGACAGTAATAGGCAGTGACAGGTACTCTTTATAGAGATCTGGTGTCTTTAAGACCCCAAATACCTCCTTTGCAGTTAAAAGCATTTAAAATGACAAGTTTGGCAGTTTTGAATGCTGTAATTTTTTTTAAAATCTGGCGCCTTTAAATCTTCTGTAAACCAGAAAGTGATGTTATGACATCGCTTCTGGATTACTAGATTACTAGATCCGATCAAAGCCGATTCTGGCTTTGTTCGGGTCTCCGGACAGCCGGTGGACCACCCGACTGGTCGCACGAGCCTCCTGGTGGGATGGGAGAGCTTGGGCGAGCCACGGAGGGTGTCGGGAGGGGGGGATGTCTCCTCCCGCTGCTTGGGGATAACAGCCGAGCGGCTTCTTAGCCGCATAGATTGTTATCCTAAGAAAGCCAACCTCCAGCTCTACAAAAAGTGTCCACGGGTCGAGTGCACGTCAATTCATCATGCGCACTGACGGGCCGGACATTTAATGGTGGCGGGCCATAGGTTTCCGACCCCTGGCCTACATGATAGCCAACTTATTCATCTCTTGTTAAACTAGAAACAATTGAGTACTGTCCGTGATACTTTTTTTATTTGCACTAACATACAATTTTTTAGGACAAGCTTTTGGGTATGTCCCCTTCTTCAAGGTTCTCCTTGAGTACTGTTTGGATCTTGAAGAAGGGGACATACCCAAAAGCTTGTCCTGAAAAATTTACGTTGGTGCAAATAAAAAAAGTATCAATGCCAATACTAAATTGTTTCTGTCTGTCTATGCAAGTGCACTAAAATGGTTACAATCACCTCAAGCTTGTTAAACTAGGAACTTCCAAAGTTCAGATCAGATGTGAAGAATTAACAGTGTAAGTAGACATTTAGATTAGTCTCCTAAGTAGGTCCATCACAGATAAAGTGGTAGTTGATATGGTTTGTGTATATAGACATCTCCTGGGAGGCTTCCATGGCATAGAGGCGGGATAGAACACACAAGAGGAATCAATACCTTGTGGGACCCATACATAATTTTTAGAAGAAATTAGCTTCCTTGTCTATTGTCTATTTTATTAAAAACAAACCTCCTGGTTTTTTTTAACGACCTTGGCTATCCTGGATTGCCTTTTCCAAAAAATGCAGGATGGAAATGCACCATATAACTATAATATACAACCCTACAGAATCCCCACCAGCATGGTTAACAGCCAGTAATTGAATATATGACTATCCTACTATGAGCACTGTGTACATTTAATTGCAGAGCTTCCGGGACAGACAGCATTGCCCTAAGATGTTTACAGTTACTTTTGTTGCAACCCTAAACCTCACAGTTGCAATCCTTGTAACCCTAACATTAGCACTCCCTGTTACCCTAACATTTACCCTCTCTGTGAACCTTACACTGGCTTTTTGTGTAACCCTAATGCTAACCCTCCATATTATCTTAAAGTGGAGTTCCACCCACTTTTACAACTCTTCAGCATCCCTCACTAAACTGTGCACTGTAAACGAATTGGATATTTTTTAATTTTTTTTCTCAGCACTTATTGTATATCTGCTGTATTCATTTTTCACTTCCTCCTCCCTGGCCGCGGCCCATCGCATCATTTCCTGTTTGCAATGCCTTCTGGGAAGGGGCGGCAACTTCCTCTGACACTGCCATTGCTATGGAAACCTGACCTGAAACCTATTACACTGCTTGTGCTGCACTGAGCATGTGCGAGATCTGCAAGGATGAGATCCAGGAAGAAATACAGTCTGGCTTCAGATGCCCAGACTTAAGATGGCCACGGCCTGCTGTAAGTTTATAAAATAACAAACTACTGCTATCAGCTAACAAAACAGACCTTAGTTTACAGACTAACTTTACTAGAATACATTAAGCTTGTGTATTATAGGGATATTTTTATTTAAAAAGTATAATTTTGGCTGGAACACCACTTTAATGTTAATCCTTCCTGTAAATCTAACATTAACCCTACCTGTAGCCTCACACTTTCCCTTTGTGTAGCCTTAACACTAACACCCCTTGTAATACTCAAGGGTCTGATGACAATAGTGCGTTGTAATAATGGGTTGCCAATGCCACACAACACACACAAAACTAGATGCGCACATTTAAAAAAAAAAATGCACACACTTGCGCTCCCTCTGGGGAAAACTGTTAAATGGAAGACTACCACTCTGTAACTCAAAACATGCAACCTGTAGAATTTTTTAAACGTCGCCTATGGAGATTTTTAAGTGTAAAAGGTAAAAGTTTGTCGCCATTCCACGAGCGGGCGCAATTTTGAAGCGTGATATGTTGGGTATCAATTCACTCGGCGTAACATTATCTTTCACAGAAAAAAAAAATTGGGCTAACTTTTTGTTGTCTTATTTTTTAATGCAAAAAAAAGGGTATTTTTTCCAAAAACAGTGTGCTTGTAAGACCGCTGCGCAAATACGGTGTGACAGAAAGTATTGCAATGATCGCTATTTTATTCTCTAGGGTGTTAGAAAAAAAGATATATAATATTTGGGGGTTCTAAGTAATTTTCTAGCAAAAAAAAAGTGTTTTTAACTTGTAAACACCAAATCTCAGAAAGAGGCTCAGTCCTTAAGTGGTCGATTCTTGGTGTTAACTGTTATGGAAGAGTTAGAAGTTGGGCTGAGTAAGTATTTTTTGACTGTTTACAATTATTTTTCAATAGTGTTTTTAGCCATTTGTATCTGAGGGGTGCAGGGCTGTGATTAAATGCATATTCCATTTTAATTAAAGGTCAATTTTAAGTGATTAAACCCCTCTGCTTCCTGCAATTGCCAGCCTCCTTCCTGAAAAAATAAAATTGGAAAAAAAATGCAAGTTCATATTGTTTTATCTCCCCAAACTTTCTTCCTGCTTATACAAAAATATTTGAGGATCCTAGGATTAAACAGATACAAAATCATTACACCTGTGGATATGTTCATACTGACAGTAGTCATCAATTAAATATGGCATTTTCCAGAAAAGCTGTCGTGAATGAAAATATTATAAAAGTTTCTGGGAACTTTTCCGCATTACTGATCTTTCTACTAAAACATCAAGGTTCCCCAGAGCCTATAATCATATTCAAGCCCAGGCTGGTAATCTGGTGATTGCCAGAAGGGAAGTTATGTCTCTAATTATGGGCCAATGGGAACGGCAAGGCTGCTTGACTTAGTGGAACAAGAGACTTCCCTACACTCTATAAATATCCTGCAGTTGGCTCCCAATAAGTTAAATATAAATGTGACCCTCATTCATAAGCATTATTTCCCCATTTGGCTTAGCGTGTTTAGCCACAAACACTTGTGCCTGGTGGAAGTTATATTTCAGGATTATTTTTTTTCTAACCAATATTCTGGCACTGCACATACTTATGTTTTGCGAGTAAGATTTTCGTTAAGGAGTCAGTTCACCTAAAACGAATAGCTTGAGTTCCCAATTCTGCACAAATGCTGTGGTTCCAACTCATCCTGTTGTATTTTTTTCTTCACTCCCCTATTACCTATAGGCTTGTGGAAACAAGTAGGAGCCCTCTGAAAGCTCCAAGTCAAGAATTGGAGCTTTACAAAGCTAAAAATACTTCCTGTTCCACAGTGAAAGCACTGGGGGCCTGGCATTCCAAATTGTCACGTATCAATGCTGTCACATTGAAGAGAGCGGAATTAGACACCTGCTTCCCCATTACTGGAAGTGCCAATGCAAAAACAGGTGGGAAAACATTCAAGTGGAGATATCTCACTGTTGGAGTATTCATGTTATATCACAATCCTGATGATTACTCTGCAACTAAAATATATTTTCGACTACTTCAGGTGTACTATATTCCCCTAAGAATGTAATGCATTACCTGTAGCTTCCCTGTTATACCCTAGGTGTACCATGAGACAGGGAGATCTTATTCACATGTTTTGGAGGTGCCCAAAACTGATTCGATATATTGGCAAAATGTGTTAAATATTATTATCCATTCATGTAATCTTCATTGCGTTTCTGATCCAAATATGTGTATTCTGAAACTGCTGAAGCTCCCATTTGATGATCCCCACATAGAACTAGCAGTCACTTTAACCCTGTACTTAGCCAGGAAAACTATGGTACGATATTGGCTAACTTCCAACCTCCCACAACTTGCCTCTGAATATAGAAGGCAAATATCCTACAGTTAAAGAGTTTAACTTAAACTTGTACAGTTGGCCTTCAAAAATGTAGGAAAAAAACAGGGGCGCATGCGCGGACCACTCCAAGATGGCCGCTTAAGCCAGGAGCTCTGCGCTGCTTTGACCCCCCGGCGCACCTAGCGGGGGATCTGGGGCCCCGGGGGCCGTGATACCTACCCCATACGACGGCGGAACGACTGGGGCACACACCCAGTGGGATCATCTAAGAGAGACGTGGAGCCGCAATTCAGGGCCGTAAACGAGTGGGCCGAATCCAAGATGGCGAGCGCCATACAGCCACACGCCTAAAAAGTATATATGCAGGGAGTGGCGCTGTGCATGAGGGAATTGATGGCATATAATGAATGTCTAATGACTAGGATTTGTGTGTCTATGAGGCGTGTTAAGGAGAACGGAAAAACTTATAAAAAAAAAAAAATATATATATATATCTCCCACATGGGGATCGGTAAGTGCTAATAAGAAAATGTGGATAAAAGTGGGTGTTCGGTACAGCCTGAATCTTATAACCCAATAAACAATGGTGGTCTCTGATGGTGTTGTATGATGTGCATTAATAAGTGCCAGAATGCCAAGTGCAATCCAATAAAGTGTTCCAGCCCTTGCTGGGGTGAGCCACAAGTGATATATATAAAGGAGGGGGTATCTGCAACCCTCTAAAGTGCAGTGCTAAGAAGTTAAATTAAATTACCGTATATACTCGAGTATAAGTCGAATTTTTCAGCACATTTTTTTGTGCTGAAAGTGCCCCCTTCGACTTATACTTGAGTCAAGCACTTTTCTGCAGCAAAAAATTTCATTTTCCGAACCGACTTTGGGGCCCCGTATCTCAGGGCCACTTGGTGCTAGGAACCCCAAATTTGGTGTGCAAACCCAGTGGAACTGGTACCACAACATATCCAAAGATGAAGTTCCTAGCACTAAGTGGCCCCGAGATACGGGGCCCCAAAATCGGTTCGGAAAATGTCATTCTCTGCTGAAGAAGTGCTTGACATTTTCTGAACCGATTTTGGGGCCCCATATCTCAGGACCACTTAGTGCTAGGAACCCCAAATTTGGTGTGCAAACCCAGTGAAACTGGTACCACAATATATCCAAAGATAAAGTTCCTAGCACTAAGTGGCCCCGAGATACGGGGCCCCAAAATCGGTTCGGAAAATGTCATTCTCTGCTGTAGAAAAGTGCTTGACATTTTCTGAACTGATTTTTGGGGCCCTGTATCTCGGGGCCACTTGGTGCTAGAAACCCCAGCTTTGGAAATTTTATGGTGCTAATTCCACTGGGTTTGCACACCAAATTTGGGGTTCCTAGCACTAAGTGGCCCCGAGATACGGGGCCCCAAATTCGGTCAACTGTGTACATCTGCAGCAATGTCATTTCAGGACCCTTTGGGTTCAGAGACCCCAAATTTTGGCTGCAGCTAGGGGGCATCTAGGAACCCTTAACTACCGAGTTTGAAGTTCAGGGGACCTATAGCTGCAAATGGGCACAGGGAGGCATGCAAATGGGCACAGTGATGCTGCAAATGGGCATTGTTGACCCTCTTTTCCACTTACAGTAGCTGTGGATTTCTCACCCTCGTCTTATACTCGGGTCAATAAGTTTTTCCCATTTTTTTTGTAGTAAATTAGGACCTCGACTTATACTCGGAACGACTTATACTCGAGTATATACGGTAATATTTAATTAGAAATGTAAATATGTAGATAAAGTATATTTAAATATAATATATTAAATGTGAGATGCAGATAATAATTAATAAATTAATTGATAATAGCACAAAAAGATAGCAGCATAGAGTCAAATGTGAAAACGCAAGCAAAAGTAAATATCCAGTAAATTGTTAAAAAGTTCATGTATGACTAGGCAGGGGTGCCCATTGTCGCCTCTCCTCTTTGCCCTTTCTTTAGAACCCTTTTTGTGCCATATACGATTAAATCCTAATATCACAGGCGTTGCAGTAAAACAAACCCAATACAAGGTATCAGCGTACGCGGATGACCTCATGTTCTCGCTCACCAATCCAGTGATATCCCTCCCGAACTTGCTTAAGGAATTTAAGATATATGGTGCACTATCTAATCTAAAAATTAATTTCAATAAGTCAGAGGCGATGGGGGTGGAAGTCCCACACTCCCAACTTGTACACCTACAAGCTAACTTTAAATTAAAATGGACGGAGACAGCTCTGAAATACTTAGGTACATTCATTCCCTGTACATTTACACAACTGTACGAACTGAACTTCCCACCATTACTCCGGACAGTGCGATCCCTGCTTAACCAATGGCGATCCGGGTTGCATTCATGGATAGGCCGATGTAACATTCTCAAAATGACAATACTCCCGAAGTTCCTCTACCTGATGCAGGCTTTACCTATCCGTATCCCTTCATCATACTTCAAACAAATACAAACCATTTTCACTGAATTTGTATGGGCTAAAAAAAGACCCCGACTCCCATACAAACTACTAATATTACCTAAACAACACGGCGGACTTGCATTACCGGACATTAAGACATACAACCAAGCAACACACTTAGGGAGACTAATAGACTGGTGCCGACATCAAGAGACCAAAATATGGACACAACTAGAACACCACCAAAGCACAATCCCCCTGGATAGGGCCCCTTGGTGCTACCAAACCCTACCGACAGAGATGAAACGCCACCCATTGATTGGTAACACGATCAAGATCTGTGCTGGACTGCTCTCAAAGGCGTTGCTGACCTCACCTAACACACCTCTATACCAGATACTGGGGAACTCCAGCTTCGCACCGGGCTTGGAAGACATTGTCTTTCGGAGACTAAGAGACGCGGGGGTCCACCAGGCGGCTCACTTTAGTACGGGAGGACGCTGGTACACTATAGCTGAACTCTCAGACCCTAGAAAACGATTTAGCTTAGACTTCTGGAGAGCCCGACAGTTAGGACACTTCCTACATTCCCTACCACCGCCTAACACAGATGGCAAACCCCTCACAGCATTGGAGGAAATCTGTGACAACACTGGACCCATAACACACACACTCTCAATGGCATATAATCTGTTAAACACGCCAAAGGCGGAATCCGTTCCACCGGGCCTAGCCAAATGGGAAACAGAACTGAATTGCCAGTTCAATACATCCCAACGCCAATACATCCTAAAGTTCACACACAAATCCTCCATCTGTAGCAAAATCCAGGAGACCAACTACAAGATTCTCTCACGATGGTACAGAACCCCAACACTACTCCACAAATTCTCCCCGACAACCACAGATACTTGCTGGCGTTGTAAAGCGGACAAAGGGACCCTACTACATATTTTCTGGTCATGCCCAGGGCTGTCACACCATTGGCAAGAAATCAGGCGTATAACTCAAAAATTTACTGAGCGTGTGATCCCGGAGGACCCCGCGTTCTTCCTACTACACGCAACCAATATCCCTGAGAAAATCTACAAAAAATCACTGATAAGACACCTTCTAGACGCAGCCAAGGCATGCATACCCCTTCAGTGGAGATCCACGCAGCCACCCTCCATAAAACTGTGGCTACAGAAAATTGAGGAAATAAAACAAATGGAAGACCTGATTTTTACAGCACAGAACAGACAGGAAGCCTTCACTAACACATGGCAACAATGGAATATTCTTATCTATTCCGATGAGGGCCAGGCAATCCTAGGAGCCAGGGTGAATACCTGAGAAAAACATCTTTGGGGAGTACGGGCCCCCACTAGAAATAAACATAGCTAACCCAAACCAAATTAATATGAAACAGTCACTGCGTCACTCCATGCTCGGGGGGACTCACCGCCCCAATCGACCACACACACCTTCCCAACCCCCCCCCCCCTCACCCCTCCCCCCCCCCTTTTCTTTTTTTTTTTTTTCTTTTCTCATTACTATAACCTATTTCTACACTCTTTCTTTCTTCCCTGAATATAAATGAAAGAAAATAAAGGGACCGGACGCACGTACCCTCTCAACACATACAGATAGTGATGGAGGCAGAGGACAACATAGTTCTTAGATACAAACCATCCTGTTATCGAGCTGTAAGATTTTTCCAGGAGAAGAAGTCAAGAGTGTTGAAACACCTGTCAAACGTTGATATACAATTAATGTGGTTTTGTACTTTGACCTGAATATTATTATGTATGTTGGGAGGCCGTGTGGCCCTGTTCCGATCATAAATAAAAAAATTAAAAAAAAAAAAAAAAGTTCATGTATTATCTTCCACCTGACAACCTCCAGACTTTCCAATGACACAATCCCCCTGATGTGATCCCACTCACCGGAACGCTATACCCCTGCAGGGGTATAAGCATAAGATGTTTCAACTCCAACTGATCCGATCCGAATGCCGATCGAGTCCTTGTGTGGTGATATCCTCTCACCTATAGTTCCCCAGTCCCGGTCAGCCTCTCCAACAGAGCAGGGAAAAACAGGGGGAAGTTGATGATCCCCTAGTGCGATCCTATCTCCAGCCGGACATCCGCTCCAGTGTATCATATGGAATAAAAAAGTAGTGTCCACATAGCGTAACTCCTTTTTAAAAAATTTATTTAATAATATAAATTCAAACAGTCCAATAAAGCGGAGTTGGTTTCAAGTAATGAGTTAAAAGAAGTAGGGAGCAAATAAGCTCACTGGCTCCCCTTGCTATCCCGGGACGCAGCGTTGTTCGCAGCTACCTCATCATCTAGGAGAGACGTGGAGCCGCAATTCAGGGCCGTAAACGAGTGGGCCGAATCCAAGATGGCGGGCGCCATACAGCCACACGCGCCTAGCACTGAGGAGATCTCTGGAGCCAGGCAATCCTATGCCTCCGTGACCTGCTCCCACCCTCCTGGGACCCCCGTGAGTACCCTAATGTGCATGGCTCACTCCCCAGCCTCCACGGAATCCCTTATCGAACATTCCATGGAGGAACTCCTGAACTCTCCCTTGGGCCTTCACCACCTCACAATGCAAACAGGCCTGTCCTAACAGGCATCACCCCCCACACAATGCTTTCAGCCCCAGATCTTTTCGCCCAACTGTCAGCACTACTAGAAAAATGCTTAGCTCAGACTGCAGGGGGGAAGGGGATATAAGGGAGGACTTTCAGATCCTAGGCTCAAGGATGGAAGCTATTGAAAATAAACTTGACCAAACAATTTCAAAAACCAGACAGAATTCTGACCACATCCAGGTCTTACAAGATCAACTGGATACTGCTTTATCCCGGATTGATGACCTGGAGAACAGATCCAGAAGGGAAAACTTTAGCATCAGGGGGCTCCCAGAATCGATCACTGACACCATTTCTGTGGTGCAAGACTTTCTCCGGCAACTGATTCCTGACATCTCCTCGCACAAACTGGAGATTGATCATGCACACAAAACTCTGGGACCCCCTAGGAAAGATGGTACACCCAGGGACATCATGGTAAAACCCCACTACTTCTCAGTGATAGAAGAGATAATGAAGCTGTGCAGACATCAAAACCCCCTCACTTGCCGAGGGCACGCCATTCAAGTGTTCGCAGATATTTCACCGACCACGATACAAAAAAGGAGAGCCCTGAAACCCCTACTTACCGTATTGTCTCAACGTGATATTAAATATAGGTGGGCCTTCCCCTTTGCACTGAAGTTTGACTACAAAGGCAAGACGCACTCCTTTCACAGCTTCCAAGAGGGTGAACGACTCCTATTAGACCTTCGCCTCATCTCGCGAGAAGCAGCGATGTACCTCACCGACTCTCCTGCAGCATCGACCAAGCGCCCCTCACCAGCAAGCCTGCTGACAAATGTTTGGGACAAACCTAAATTCAAACGATCCAAGGAAACCAGACCTCCATGACACTCCGAGTCAAGCTTCTTGGCAACAGTCTCATAGGACTTCCTCCTTAATCTCCCTCCTGAGTTCCAGGAGACACTGCGGCGCGTAACACCCTACTCTTACCCGAACACTATATTCAATTTTAAACATTTTTTTGTCTTTTTCTTTTTTCATTTGTCCAGCTATATCCTCATTAGCTCCTAGGTAAACTTCTCCTAGTTGCTCTATTATCGCAGTTCAAGCAGCAACCTGAAGCCCACTGAGGACTTTTTTTTAAAAAATTTTTCCAGGTTCCAGTTTGAGTATACAGTCGTTAATGTTGTTGTTTTTTGTGCTCATATACTCAATGTTTATTAGCCTTGCACACAATTGTGGCCCTGTTTCCCTGGGGTGGGTTCCTGGGGGGCCCGAACCCCCCTCCTGATTTTTTTTTGGGGGGGGCCACTCGGGGACGAGCTGCCGGGGCCTCCTGACCCCCCAAATTGTGATGCTGTTTTTTTTCTTTTAGCTGTTAATTCAAAGGTGCGCCGAGGTCGGGGCTGTGAAGTCGTGCCTCACCCTACCCCACGGATTTGGTAATACCTTCTCCCTGGGTTAGGTGTCCGTCCTGTCTGCAGGGAACGGACGTGTTTTCCATGTTGTTGAGCAGCGGGTTTCAATTTACTTGGTGCTCACTCAGGCCCCTAGCGGGCTTGGGTCCCCCCCCCTTCCCCCATTCTCTATTCTAGTCTAACAATTCTTTCTCTTGCAGTCAGCTGTCAGACCTATGACAAACAGGTGAAGGCCAGTTATAGGTGGGGGCGGTGGCCAGTTTTTTGTTACTGTTCGTATATATGGTCTGGGGACACACTGGGCTCCTTCGCTGCCATTGTGCTCTTGCTGGGTGTCCAGTGTGCTCCTGTTACTTGAAGGGGATCTGGGCTGCCTCCAGGCTCACCTGCCCCACATCTATACATTCCATGCATGTGCTTCCACTGTGGAGACATTTAGAAATTTGTAGTGTTAGGACTGCAAGTAATACAGGGTGCCTTGACGAGGCCTTGCAGCTTTCACATGCGTTTGCAAATGTGTGCTAACTAAACCCCTGCTTTTAACAGATGGTTAGACAGGTTAATTTGGTTTGTCAGCAGACTGGTTGGTGAGTTGAGCTATGGAATTGTTTTTGTCTTACATGTATATGGCCCTCCATGTGCTCCTTGCTGTGAAGGCCAGTTATAGGTGGGGGCCAGTTTTTGTAGCAAGGTACTGGACCATATGAAATCACGCAAAATAGATGTCCTATTCCTGCAGGAAACCCACTTCCCGATTTGGTACAAGCCCACCTTCATGCATGCCCAGTTCCCCCTATTTATCCTGGCTAATGCAGAAGATAAAACTAGGGGGGTAGCTGTTCTCATCTCAAAGAACTGCAGGTTCTCTCTGAAATCGGAACAGAGGGACCCTGAGGGGAGATATATTTTAATCAAAGGCACGATTGATGGTTGTCCTTGGTGTCCTATTACGCCAAATGTGGACAACTGAGATTTTTCAGTAATCTATTTAAAACATTGGGCCCCCTATTAGAGGGCTCTATAATTCTCGGCGGAGACTCAAATGTAGCCTTCGATCAGGGCCTAGATAAATCCAAACCCCCCCATACACAAGCCATCCGCCCAATCAGGAGTAGTTCCAAGATCGCTAAACTGATTTATCAGCAGGGCCTCACAGATATCTGGAGAGAATTGAACCCCACCAAAAAGGATTACATGCATTTCTCACATGCACATCAGTCTTATGCCAGAATTGACCACCTTTTGGTCTCGAATAGCCTAATTCCCTCGGCTCATAAAGCACAAATCATAGACATGGTCTGGTCAGATCATTCCATGATGGGCATTGCGATAAACAACCGAACCCCTCAAGCCAAATCTCTTTACTGGTGATTTAATGAAACGATCCTCTCAAGCCCCCTTAGAAAAATAGAAATTGAAAAGGCCATCTCTTAATATTTTTTACAGAACGACACTGCCGACATCTCGGCAGAGACCCTATGGGCGGCACATAAAGCGGCCATCAGAGGCAAAATAATCCAAATAGCATCCCAAATTAAAAAAGCTAAAAAGGTTGACATTGAGAATCTGGAAAAGAACTTCCAGACACTTAGACTGGAGCACAAGAGAGATCCACGCCGAGTTCCCAGCCCGCCTTGAACTTAACCTAGCACTAACAGCTAATGCAGAAAAAAGTATCAGATGGCAAGGGGCAAAATACTACAAAATACTAAGGACAGGCCTGGGTCTCTCTTGGCTTCCAAACTTACACCGCACGCCCGCACATACACCTTCCCCAAAATAAACATAGCTGGCTGACCACCCACGGCAAACCCCCTCACCATAATGGAAGCCTTTCACAAATTCTACGCTGACTTATATAGCGAACAAAGGGCAAAAAGAACCACTGATCTACCTAAATTCCTAGAAAATTAACCTATGCTCACCCTATCGGAGGAACACAGAGACAGGCTCGAAGCTCCAGTCACAACAGAGGAAGTCTTAGAGGTGATTAAAAACCTAAAGAAAAACTCGGCCCCGGGTCCAGACGGGTTCTCTATTCCCTACTATAAAGCCTTTGCCCATATCATAGCACCATATTTGGCTAAATTTATCAATTCAAAATCCAAAGGAGAGCCCCTGGACACGCAGCTAAATGCCACATTCATAACCGTCATCCCAAAACCAGACAAGGACCCTGGTAAAGTTAGTAACTACAGACCCATATCCTTGATCAATAATGATCTAAAAATAATGACTAAAGTCATGGCCGATCGCCTAGCGTCCTTTATTGGAACTTATATACACAATGACCAAGTAGGGTTCATCCCCCGGGTGACAAGGCCCTGACCAAATCAGGAGAGCAGTGGATGTAGTTTCTGTCTTACAATCTGGGTAGGATGGTGGCCATGAGCTAGCCGGGATGCTGCTGTCGTTAGACCTGCAAAAGGCATTCCACTCTGTCTCTTACCTGTTTGCCATTAGGGAAAATTGGGGCTTTGGCCCTCGATTTTTCAGGACTCCTTTAATCGCTATATTCTAGTCCAGAGGCTAAGATCAAATTACAAGGGTTTTATCCAGATCCCATCAAAATAGCGAGAGGAAAGCGCCAGGGATGCCCTCTATCAGCGCTTATCTTTGCTACAGCAATTGAATCACTAGCAATTGCTATTCGCAACAACCCAGACATAGCAGGGGTCAGATGTGGGCCCAAAACCCACAAATGCGGCCTATTCACTGATGATCTCATCCTCTTCGTCACCTCCCCCGCCACATCTCTGCCAGTTATATGTAAACTCCTGGATGATTTCGCTGGGATCTCGGGTTTACAAGTTAACTACTCCAAGTCACAAGCACTTAATGTCTCTCTCCGGCCGTCTCTGGTGGCCCAGTTGATGGATTAATTTCCCTTTTCGTGGAGCGAGTCCTCCATACGCTATCTCAGAATAAATCTTACCCCCAAATTTGAACTATACTAAGCTAATTATCCCCCCATATACAAAAAACTAGAATCAGATCTCAAACAGTGGTCGCCACATCAACTCTCCTTGTTGGGCAGGATCAATTTCATCAAAATGACCCTACTCCCTAGACTCCTATATCTTTTTCGCTCACTCCCAATATGCATTAGAAAGGACCATCTTTCATTATTCCAAAGTAAAGTGGTTAAATTTATCTGGGGTAAATCTGGCCATCGCCTTGTGCGGCAAACCCTCTATAGACTGGGGAATAAAGGAGGATTGGGCCTCCCTAATCTTTTCTGGTACTACCAAGCAGCTAGACTAGCTCAGCTATCCACGGTGTATTCTAGATTGGCTAGACCAGACTGGGTAGACATGGAGAGGCAGGCAGTCCCATCCTTCACACTGTACTTTCTCCTATGGTGTTCTCCCAAAGCCAGGCCTCCTATCCTTTCACCTTCCCTGTCACATGCATTAGCGATATGGCATAAACTCAGCAATTCCCCATCCTTAATATCACCATGCAAACCCTTAGCACACATTTTCCATAACCTGGAATTTCACCCAGGCATAGACATCAGAACATTTCGGTGGTGGCTGGATAAGGGGATGTACTGGATCGGTCACTATTTCACTCCTATCTCCCTCCCCCACTGCATTAAGACTCTGGACCTCCCCGATTCAGAGAGGTTCAGATTTCAGCAACTGTCACATTATCTACACTCAATTTGGTCTACGAAAACCTGAGCCTCCCCAATTCACCCCCTATGAACAATGGTGCAGACAACTCCTGAAGCAGAGGGGAGGAATTTCCATAATCTATTCGTCACTTGCTCTAAATAACCGGAAATCACCATATATGCTGGAATAGGAGGCAGATATGCAGGAATCTTGGGATCTGTAATCCTGACTCAGAGCATTTTCCAGATCATTCAAGGGTATCCTCAATATATCGCTAGCAGAAGCCAGTCTGAAAGTTATCACCAGGTGGTACATGACCCCCCTCAGGCTCTCCACCATGTTTCCATCAGTTTCCCCTTTATGCTTCCGAGGGTGCCAAATGAGGAGAACCATGATGCACATATGGTGGGAATGCCCCAAAATCAGGAGCTTCTGGAACAAGATTTTCCATATAATATCTAATGTCACGGCACTGGCGATTCCCAAGTCTCCTTCAACAGCTCTTCTTAACTGGTTGATCCCCAAGATTCCGAAATTCTCTCAAAAACGAATATTTTTTATATTACTGGGTGCCAAACTCACCATAGCTAAAGCCTGAAAGCTTCCTAAGATCTCATTTGTAGCGGCTAAACACAAAATATCCTGGATTATGTCCCAAGAGAAGATGGAGAGCTCCATTTTGGACACCTCAGCCCAGTTCAGGGAGACTTGGGAACCTTGGGCTAACTATATGGGAGTGGGCAACCCCTCGAGCATGCTTCAACCGTAATATTTCTATTTAAGGTCTGAGTGACAGGTAGTACACCCCCTTTCTCTTTTTCTCTAACTTTTCTTTTTTCTACCTTACCCTCCTTTCCTTCCCCATACTCACTTCTCATTTTTGGACTTTGCCCCTATGTATTAGTGTGCTGCAGGTGGACACTCATTTTGTTCTAGTCAAAAGAGGGGCATATCCCAGTTGATCCCATGCAGTGACATTGGCAGTACGACACTTTTAGGTCAAATGTGGCTGTATAGAGATTTTGCAGATTACACCACAGTCTGGGGGACTTTCATTGAAAAATAAGCCGGTGGGTGAGGGTTCGCTCATGCCCCCACTGCACAGCTAGATCCCTTATGGGGTGCAGGGAGAGGGGGAAGCGGATCTATATCCCTAGACCTACTGGGTCCTCGGCTTACAAGTTGTTATTCTCCATTACTCCCAGGACATAGCAAAATATCGTTGGTCACATATCTGCTCTATAGATCTACTCCATATGACATTGTACTGCTGTATACTTTTCTTTTCCTGCATTGGTATATCTAGTTTATTTCTTGAAAATCAATAAAAACATTTAAACACAAAAATGTAAGAAAATATGGTGCCGTAGGTTCAACGACTCTACACTTGCACCTCCTACCTTAGTCATGAACAAACTCCTTGGTGATTATGGCTCACTGAATTGATAGAAGGACTGTACCTTCTATTATCTGTTTTTTCCATTATGTATGAATGGTACCATATTGGGAACTGGACCAAGTTTTCTTTATTGCCATGAAGGGAATCCTTTAATGAATGTACTGCACTCTACTCTCAAACTCAATTGACAAGTCCAATGTAAATTGTCTGTATTAAGTTGATTGTGGACCACACTTTCACTTAACCAACTATAAGCTAGTTCTATTTTGTTCTGTACTTGTTCTTTATTTTTTTCTGTAAAACCAAATGTGGAAAAATTGCAGCACCTTGTCTTTCTCAAATAACATTTTTAGATGGACTGGGCCAGTGTTCTACCTGCAGAAGAAGATTAGTAAACACTTACCTCTCCCACTACTAGTGCCACTGGTCACCGCTCAATTCAAGATAAATATTCCTTTTAAAACCAACAATTTCTCTGACCAGATCGTGCAAGTCAGAAGGTGCGAGAAGAAAGCCAGGTGACTAATCTTGACTACCTGAGTATGTTCCAAAACTAAAATCTGTTATATTGTTTCACTTAAGTGTGAACGTATAATTTTTCTTCCTTTATTTATTATGACCAAGTTTAAAAATACATGCTTATTATTTTTTTATTTTTTTTATTATGTAAATAGGACATATAGCAGAAAAATGGTTCATAATTCTATTTACCACTATAGGTGCACTCAAGTGCACCAACTGTAACTGCTTTGCTTAAAAATGTCTGTTACAGAGCTCAGCAGCTTAAGCTCAGAAGGACTTCCCTACTTGCACCTCACTGTCCTCCACTCTCTTTTTAGATATCCCAAAATCCTCTGTGATTTCCTTCATTTGAGAGTCTGAGATACTGTGTGCTAGTTGATAGTGTTGAGAAGCTAATGCTTTAATTTAGCTAAACTCAGGTGCATTATAATTTTTATACTCTCTGGTCAAGAGTGTCTTTTGCTGGGGCTGGTCATTTAAATAGTCTGGAACTCCACTCCAATCTACATTCAGAGTATAGATAAAACAATTTTGTGTATGTTCATTTATGTGTGTTTCAACAATGCATATAGTTGTTTGGTTGGATTTGCCCTTCAAAAATTTCTCAAGAAAACTCAATTTTGTGGAAAACTGCTGATCAGAAACATTCCATGCTGAGGACTGGGAATATCATTCGCCACATTACTTCATGAAATAATCCTGGCTGTTGATGCCGAGAGCAGCTTGGAAAGCGCTACGCTTGTGCCGTGAAGTAACAGAGTCCAATGGAAGCCGATGTCACACTGTTCATCATTATAGCACAACCTAAATAAAACCAGGTCCCTCACGTGTATTTCTTAGGTATTTGAATCCAAGAAATGACTTGTCCAACAGACGATAAATTCTCACAGCTACTGGCCACGCTGTTCCCTCCTTTCCAAATGCTCAGCACAGCAAAGAACATTTACCACTAAGCCATATTAAAGAAGAACTTTGGCTTCAAGTATAGCTAAAGCCAAAACGTTATTGTTCATTTTGGCTAGAGTATGGGAATGTTAAAACCCTTGTTAGGGTTTTTTGCCATCTGTGTCCTATAGGGGATTTTCTGCTCACTTCTTGTCCTTTTCCACAGGAGGTAAGAGTAAATCTTTATAGAGTTAGTGGAATATCAGGGACAAGTGTCTGTACTGGCAAACTTTCCTTCATCTCCTGTTTTTGTAATACCTCAAAAGCTTGGATTTCCCTGTCTTTCAGTCTCATTGACAATGAGCAGCTCAGTGTTTAAAAAAAACAGAAAAACAACCCACGGCTTGATTTTCTCTCTATTTTTGGGGAGTATATTTAAGGAATTTGTATTTTATTTTTTCATCTTTTGTGTATTTGATCAAGATATGTGAACTATCTCTTTACATTTTTAATTTATGCTTTTTTTGTTTGTTTTTTTACTTTCTGTGAGGTTATTTTTTTTTAATAATAAGTGTCCTTTTTTGACACAAATACCGGTCAAGGATAGATGATAGGAAGCTCCCATAACCCTCAGGAGCTATTAAAAAACCCTGTGAAACCCTAAAACGCCCTTAATTTGTGACTCCAATGGATTTCAGTAACATAATTACTTTTTTCAGATTTTAATGGAAATTTGGGGGAAATTTATTATTTTAATGTTGCATTCCTTGTGATGAAAAAATGGCTTCTTCATGTACATGTATTACCAGAAACTACACATATTATTAATATTTTATTCATCAGATTATTTACACAAAGACAATTTTCCCACGTTATATAGTTTGCTAGCTTGCCATGTTATGGGCTTACTGGTGAGTGACTCAGTTCCAATAGTGTAGACAGATGCAGTTTACCCTCCTCTCTGTATGTGTAGCTGTTTGGCTGACCGCTGTACAGAGAGAATGGAGGTTGAGAGTGGCTTTGTTCCTCTGAAGCCTCCTTAGGTATCATCAGGGGAGCAGCTGTCAGATTGGAAGAGAGGTTCCTGGTGGGGGACAGAGCAGGGTTGCCACCGTTTGCTCCATTATCTGGGGACTTTATATTTCAATGTTTTTATTGAAAAAAATAACAAAGTACAAAATAGCCAGTCACATAGGCACATTAATATCAAACTATCAAAGCAGTATGTTCCAATACAGAAACAATTAAGGTAGATTCATATTACTTATTCGCCACCTATTTTGGTAACAAGGCATAAAAAGTGCGACAAACATCAAAAATCTGTGGGATTTAACCATAACCTCTCAATCATGAGCTGAGCATGTGAGGGAATGGTATTGACCCAGAGTCCTGGGAGGTCCCGAACATGGTCTCTGGGACAGTTCCAAGTCTCATGGTCATAGAAGGTCTCATAAGAAATCGTCTGTATTGTATCAAAGTTTCCGGAAATGAAAAAAAAAAAAAGAAAGAGAAAAGAGAAGGAAAGAAAGGAAGAAATGAAAGAGAGTGAAATGGGGAGGGAGAGGGTCGTCTTGCGATTCGCTATGGAGTTGAAATATAGTCAATCCATGGGTCCCGTATCTTATTAAATTTCTTGACTTTATTACAGAGAATGTGAGGGAGTTTATCATTGATCATAATCCAATTAAGTTTATTCTTAACCTGGTCAAGAGGGATTATTGACTGTTTCCAATGTCTTGCAATCGTAATTCTTGCGGCCAGTAATATATATTTAATCAATTTTACTGATTGTTTGGGTATTTCATCAGGCAATTTATGAAAGAGGGCGGCTTCAGGAGATTTACAAATGTTTACCCCTGTCACTGAATTGATTAAATTGAAAATTCGAATCCAATCTGGTTACGAGGGGGCACCGCCACCAAATATGGTGCATCGTCTCCAAATGACCACAACGTCGGAAACAGTTTGGGGAAGTGGAAGGATGCATCTTAGCTACTCTAGTGGGTACCAGGTACCAACGTAGGAACGTTTTGTAGTTAGCCTCTATCAGAGCAGTATTAATGGAGATTTTGGATAACTGATAAGCAAGACCTTGCCATTCGATGAGGTCAAAAGTTAGATTCAAATCTCTTTCCCATTGGACCATATAAGCAAGTTTTGAATCTGGTTCAGTGAGTGAAGTATATATCGCAGAAATCCAACCCCTCTGAAAGCCTCTGGCCTGACAAGTTAATTTAAATGTTGTAAGCATAAGGGGGCCCACTACTTGGTTAAGTTTAGATCTGGCAAATGATGCAATTTGATTATACCGAAATATTTCACTAGAGGGCATTAGAAACTTATCATTAAAATATTGTATTGTGTGCAATTGATCCCTGTTCAGGAAGTCTCCAATTCTCAGCAGCCCTTTATTGAGCCACCACTAAAACACTTGCGGGGTCAAACCAGGTGGAAACTCCGGACTGCAGAAAATGGGAGCCAGTGGTGTATGAGGGGACGATAAAGGACTGCGGTTGCGTGTCCTATCCCATGTTGCCAGGGAATGTGATAAGGTGGGACATAGTATAGTTGGACATCGATGGTTAGGAAGCCACATTAATGATCCTATAGCCAACGGATGACAGGCAAGTGCCTCTATAGAGACCCAAAGAGGGACTGAGCCTTTAGCTGTGGTGTAGGCTAATTGGGCTATTTGAGCCGATTGATAATATGCCTGCAAATAGATGAAGTCAATTGAATTCCTACCCTGTTTCCCCGAAAATAAGACCTAGCGTGATTGTCGGTGATGGCTGCAATATAAGCTCTACCCCCCAAATAAGCCCTACCCCGTTTCCCCGAAAATAAGCCCTACCCTGAAAAGATGACCTACAAGGACTTTAACTAGGGCTTATTTGGGGGGTAGGGCTTATATTGCAGCCATGACCGACAATCACGCTAGGTCATATTTTCGGGGAAACAGGGTAGGTACGGAAGAGAACGGGGATTCCATTTAAAGCTATATTTATTTTGAAGAGCCTGTACTTCAGCAGGGGGTAGTGATACGTTAAATGCGACCGTTTTTTGGGAATTCAGACAAACCGGAGAGTTGTGAAAAATTATCTAGTAGGGATAGCAGGTTGGGTAAAGTTACTTGGGGATTGGTGATATACATGAGAACACCATTGGCAAACAATGCACATTTGTGTTCCTGTTGGCCACAACGAATACCATGATTATCAGGGTGGGAACAGATTGCCATAGCTAGGGGTTCTATTGCTAATGCAAATAGTAGAGGAGAGAGCGGGCATCCCTGTCTCGTACCTCGCTGGACAGGTAATAATGGTGATTTATCACCTCTAATAGAAACTTGGGCTAAAGGGGAGTAATATAACGTTTTTAGTAAGGAAATAAACGTAGAACCAAATCCTAGGGTCTCAAGGGTAATAAAAAGGTAGTCCCAATTTAGGCTATCAAAGGCCTTGTTAAGGTCCAATGAAAGGAGCAAGAGTTCCCGGGCGTGTGGAGCATCCCAATTAGATCTTACTGCTGAGATTAGAGTTATGGATCTACGAATTTGATATAGGGTCTGACGCCCTGTTATAAATCCAGATTGGTCTTTATGAATGTAGTGTTCTAAAAAAATGTTAAGGCGAGAAGCCAAGACTTTCATAAGGATCTTTAAATCACAATTTATTAATGAAATAAGACGGTAATTACGAACGTCAGTAGAGTCCCTGTTGAATTTAGGGATAATACTGATATACGCTTTATTTTCATCCAACGGGACCGTACCTCCATCCCGCAAGGAGTTAAAGTAAAGAACCATGTGTGGAACCAATTGTCCAGAAAATTTTTTATAATATAGATTAGGAAGACCATCTGGACTAGGAGATTTGTGGAGTGACAGTGATTAAATAGCAGCACAAATCTCCTCGCACGTAAAAGGTTGGTCCATAAGGTCTTTATGATCATCCGTAATGGGTATGAGAGGGAGGTTCCCCAAGAATTCCCTAACGGATGGAGGGTCCGCGTCCCGAGGATTACTATATAGGTCAGCATAAAAATCATGGAATTCCGAAGAATTTTTTGGGGGTCCTGGGAAAGATGACCTCCTGATATTCTTATTTTGGGGAGTGCTCGTGAGAGTGTCTAGGAGTAAGCTTATGTGCTAATAAAGAACCCGGACGGTCCCTCCAGGTGAAAAATTTGTGATTCATCCACCTTAATTGTTTCTCTGCCCTAGTAGTGAGGCATAGATTAAGTTCTAAGCGAGATTGTTCTATTTTAGTAAATAAGTTAGGAGATGGAGAGTGTTTGTGTTGTTTAGTTAAGGTTTCAAATTCCCTGGTCTTGGCAGAAATCAATTCAATGTGAGCTTTTTTGAGTCTGGAGGATAATTGAATAAAGGCTCTCCGGACAGAAGCTTTGTGTGCAGCCCAATTAATAGCAGGGGATGTGTCCCCCAGTTAAATAAGTAGAAATCTCAAGACAGTGAGATTCGTCACCGAGGAGAGATTCATTCAGCCGCCAATGAGGGCTTGTTGTCCTACTGGTGAGGTCTGAGATCTGAACCAAAATCGGATCGTGATCTGACCAAGGGGTAGATAGTATCTTGGCAGATTTTAATTTAGGTAGCAGCCCCGAGAGGAAAAACACGTGGTCAATCCGGGAGTAATGTCCATGTGCTCTCGAGTAATGAGAGTAATCCCTAGCTGTAGGATTGGCTTCCCTCCAAACATTCACTAAGTCATAGTGATAGAGTAATTGTGCAAATTTATGACTCTGTTTAGGAGGGGGACGAAGCCCCACGGCGTGTGATTTATCTTTAAGAAGGTCCAAGGCTAAATTAGAGTCACCCGCCAGAATCACTGCGCCTTCAAACTCGGGAGCCATGGACCGTAGGAGGGAATGAAAAAATGCGGTTTGATTGGTATTGGGAGTGTAATAAATTAGGAAGGTAATCAGTGATTCCCCCAGATGACTTGGTTTCAATGAATGATACACGTCGAGAGAAACAGAGGGCCACTCCCCTTTTCTTTTCTGACGCATTGGCATAGTAACAAAGACGATAGTCTTTATGGAGATATCTAGGGGTAAATAGGGAGGGAAAGTATGTCTCCTGGAGGGCGACAATGTCTGCCCCCAAGGAGCAATAGTGTGCAAAGGCCTTAATCCATTTGGCAGGGGACACGAAACCCTGAATATTATGAGATAATAGGCGGATATTCTGGGAAGTAGACGTTATATTAGACATAGGAAACAGTCAATTGAACTTTGATAAACAGACTCACCCATCGATCTGAAAACCTCCGGACCCGGAAGCACCAGAAGAACCTCCAAGTGACCCTCAAGAAAGAACAGTGGTAGAAAAGGTTAAGACGAGAACAGAGAAAGAGAGAAAAAGAAAAAACAAAAAAAACAAAAGGGTAGTCAGGCCAGGAGACTCCCAGCACTGAGCAAGACAGTATAGCAATGTAGAAAATCATGTAGAAAAATCAAAAAACAATTCAAATATCTCGGAGCCGAAGCTCAGAGTGTGGAGGAGTCCTCACCAAAAGCAAGTGATGGGAAGAGTCCTTCAAACGGGGAGAGCGCATAGACACCCCCCAGCAGCAAAGGCACATTTAAATACTGTTTTGGTCCCACATCTCAACCTAGAGAACATGATAAAGCCACAGAATGGATTAATTGTGGTATCAAACCTAGTGGGATGAACAATAATAACAGAAGTCCAACCTGAAAAAGAAAATATGTGAACCGTAGTTAACCAACCACTTCAGGGTCGACTAGAACCATTAAACAACAGGTATATGGTATTTCAAGATTATCAAAAACGAAAAAGGGCAAAAAAAGGCAAAAAAAAAAAAAGACAAAAGCAGCGATTAATGTCCCGCAATGGGACTACTGAGAAACCACCGCTTTAACCAAAATGTTCGTCCAGTAAGATGAGACAGGTTCTCAGGGTGCGTGAGAAGAAGAAACTGATGTCTTCGCTGGCCTCTTCGGGTTTGCTGACCATAGTGGGGAGAGTGGAGCAGGAGGGTCGTCGGATCCATGTCGGTTCTGCGATGAGGAGCTATGAGAGATGAAGCCCAATTTCAATAAGATTGTTTCACCTTCAGCGAATGTAGAAAAAGAATAGGACTTGTTGTTGAAGGAAAATTGGAGTTTAAAGTGTTAGTTCCATCTATAGCGAATGTTGCGTTGGATCAGTGGTGACAGTAAGGGTTTAAACGATCGTCGTTTTTGAATAGTGGCCTGGGATATATCGGCAAATATTTGAATCTTGAGACCATCTATCTCCAGATCTGGGTTTTTTCTAGCATGACGCATCACTGCTTCCTTGATCCGGAAAAAGTGCGGTTTAACAATAACATCCCATTGGGTTTTGGAGGTATTAGAGCTCTATGGATGCGATCGATTTCCATGTGAATGTCATCAATATCAGGTACAGCTGCCTGTATCAGTGAGTAGGTGATGGAAGTGATATCTTTTACATTTTCTGGAATGCCCTGGATACCAAAATTATAGCGCCTGGCGCGATTTTCGAGATCATCGATTTTTGAATATGCTTCCTCAAGGCGATCTTGTAAATCGGTTATCATGTTTGAATTTTGGGACACTCTGTGAACCGTATCATCTACTTTTGATTCAATGCTTTCTAACTGATTCCCCAGTTCTTGGAAATCCTGCTTTATGTCCAAAGCTAATTTGTCAGTAGCTTTAGCCAATTCTCTTTGTAATAAATCAGCAAAGCGGGCCAAAAGTATTGGGTCACCTGAATACTGTGGCTGAGCTGATGTAATAGTAGGCAAATGAGTAGCAGTATCCTGATCTGGTTCTTGGCTGCTGGGCTGGCTGCAAAAGAGATCTGCCATCTCTCTATCCAGGACAGAGGATGTATGAGAGTCCTGGCTGGGTGATATGGCTGCAGTCTGTGAGGGGGGGCTAGGGGGTGAGCATTGCAGGCTTGTGTGCTCACCTGAAGCTGAGGAGGGTATCGGAGGGCTGTTCGGGAGATTGCTCTGCCCTGGGGGCTTAGTGATCCTCTTCTGTGAGGGCGGCTTCTCCTCTCTGGGTGCTGGCATCCCTCGTGTTGTATAGCCGGTCGTCATCTTGGATTCCCTGCTTGTAGCCCGGGAAGAATAGCGGGGGCCACTCTGGGGCTTAATCCGCGGCTGATGTGGCATCCGTTATGCTCCCGATCCTCACCCCAGGAGGATCGGGTAGTTAAAAGCAGCGGGTGAGGTGTGGAGCCGCTAATTCAAGCTTTGTCTGCGGAGGGGTGTGCGGAGCAACTCAGAAGCACATCTGCTCCGGCCGGCCGCACATGCGTGGGGACTTTAAAGAGAGCTGGGACAAGAAACTTTTTAATGGTCTACTAAATTCACTTGTACTGCTGCTCTGCTTTCCAGCTAGCCCCTCCACTCAGATGCTTTTCCGGTAACGCAAGTATGATCAAGGTAACATCTTAAGTGCTGGGACTGTGTTAAAGTAACGCCAACGATGCTGAGAACTGTTACACCCAAATCACCTGTGGTATAAAGACTCTGATGCCATATTAGTTGGGACTACTAAGTAAGAACCTTTCCGTTGTTCTTCACATGTTATTTTTTTACTTCTAATCAACCAAATAACGGTGTCACTTCACTTGGTCTCTGTGTGCCTTTACTCCATCTTGGGTACCAATCAACTGGCCTCGTCCACAAGAGTGTGTGTAGATAATTCAAGATTGGTTATTGCCAAGAACTGTTCCATCTTCAAAATATGTAACAAACATAATGGTTGTATACATATTTCCTTTCCATAATTATTATGGTAAGGACTAAATAATGTATTCTTCAATTTTTAGTCATGTAAAATACTACATATGAATATTTTATCATTTCAGCCAACATGTGGAGCTCCAGACTGTGTTCTTATGTTTCTGTATCTCCCTGCCTACTTTTATTTCTAAAAATCATATTGTTTACAGATCTCTGTAGCTCAAGGTGAACACACACACATGAATGGGTCAGTTGAGTAACTCCTCCACATCTCTGCCCCATAGTCTGAGGTTTCAATAAGACAAAGTGAGATTAAGGGGAAGGCTGCTACCACTGGGGCATTGCTTTAGATGACCCAGAGGACCTTGAGATCACACAGAGGGGTGGGTGCCAGGGACTTATTACTAATTTCCAAGGCTTTATTTATTTGTGTCTGTATGACTGTTAAAGGGATATTAGATGACCAGTAATATATAATTAGAAAAACAGGGGGCTACCATTGCTGACTTCCTTCTAAAAATGCTAATTCTCTGACTGTTATGCTAGCCTACTTGCGCTAATTCTTTGTGAGCCACTGACCCAAAGCAGTGGAAACAGTGGAACAGAGGAAAGAATTATCAGAACTCCTGATCTGCCTACCCATTCCAGATAAATGACTCAAAGTATTGAGAGTCATTATGAAAGCAGGAAAACCAGCATTTTTCAAAAAAGGCTGCATCTGTTTCTCTGGTGGTAGGTTCCCCTGTAAATGTATATAAAGCCAAAAATCTTTTTAGCTTTGAATAGAGCACGGAAGGGTTTTCCTGTCCTTGTGTCTCTTGAGGGATTTTTTCCCTTTACTTCCTTTTCCAGAGATGCAACATGAAATGAGAGGAAACCTCACTAAATAAAATAAATTCCCATCTAAGTGAGTTGTCATAGGAGCCATGTCCCCATTGGAGGACTTTCCTTAACCTTTTGCTGTGACAACTAAGAACAAATGGAAAGGGTGAATCTTCCCAATGGGGACACAGACAGCAATAACAACTTGACTTGGTGTCTAACTTTTTTTCTACTCTATCTGAAAAATAAATAAATAAAAATTAGTTACACTTTAAAGACTTGAACAGGTTTAAATAATCCACTGTAATGTTCTGCAACATTTTTGGACAAAATAAAAAAGGAAAAAAATAAAAAATAAAAAAATAAATAAATATATATATATATATATATATATATATACTGGTTTAGGCAGGTGCAAAGAAATGCTGTAAAGTAAGAATGCTTTCAAAAATATAAATTTTAATTATTTATTTTTATCAATTTACAAAATACAAAGTGTGCTAACAGAAGAAAAATCAAATCAATATTTGGTGTGACTACCCTTTGGCTTCAAACTAGCATCAATTCTTACACTTGCACACTTTGCACACTTGCACAAAATCAAAAATTTTGTAGGATTTGAGTCAGGTGTATGGAATGCAGCAATTGAAAGACACATCATGCTTACTTCCCTTCGAGAAGTAAATGTGCAGCAGTGTCATCAGCACAGTACTGGCGGAAACCAGTGGAACCCAGGTACACTCATCTACTGTCTGGAGAAGTCTGACCAGAAGTGGTCATCATGGAAGAATTGCTGCCAAAAAGCCATACCTCCAACGTCTAAAAACAAGGCTAAGCGACTCAACTATGAACGAAAACATAGTGACTGGGGTGCAGAAAAATGGCAGCAGGTTCTCTGAAGTGATAAGACATAAATTTGAAATATCTGGATGTAGCAAAAGGCAGTTTTGTGTATTCATTTGATTTGGATTAATTGATGAAGGTAAACTATTAATATTGTGTATGTATATATATATACATACAGTGCCTTGCAAAAGTATTCGGCCCCCTTGAACTTTTCAACCTTTTGCCACATTTCAGGCTTCAAACATAAAGATATAAAATTTTAATTTTTTGTGAAGAATCACCAACAAGTGGGACACAATTGTGAAGTGGAACGAAATCTATTGGATATTTTTAACTTTTTTAGCAAATAAAAAACTGAAAAGTGGTGCGTGCAAAATTATTCGGCCCCTTTACTTTCAGTGCAGAAAACTCACTCCAGAAGTTCAGCGAGGATCTCTGAATGATCCAATGTTGTCCTAAATGACTGATGGTGATAAATAGAATCCACCTGTGTGTAATCAAGTCTCTGTATAAATGCACCTGCTCTGTGATAGTCTCAGGGTTCTGTTGAAAGCGCAGAGAGCATCATGAAGACCAAGGAACACACCAGACAGGTCCATAATACTGTTGTGGAGAAGTTTAAAGCCGGATTTGGATACAAAAAGATTTCCCAAGCTTTAAACATCCCAAGGAGCATTGTGCAAGCAATCATTTTGAAATGGAAGGAGTATCAGACCACTGCAAATCTACCAAGACCTGGCTGTCCCTCTAAACTTTCAGCTCAGACAAGGAGAAGACTGATCAGAGATGCAGCCAAGAGGCCCATGATCACTCTGGATGAACTGCATAGAACTACAGCTGAGGTGGGAGAGTCTGTCCATAGGACAACAATCAGTTGTACACTGCACAAATCTGGCCTTTATGGAAGAGTGGCAAGAAGAAAGCCATTTCTCAAAGATATCCATAAAAAGTCTCGTCTAAAGTTTGCCACAAGCCACCTGGGAGACACAACAAACATGTGGAAGAAGGTGCTCTGGTCCGATGAAACCAAAATCGAACTTTTTGGCCACAATGCAAAACGATATGCTTGGCGTAAAAGCAACACAGCTCATCACCCTCAACACACCATCCCCACTGTCAAACATGGTGGTGGCAGCATCATGGTTTGGGCCTGCTTTTCTTCAGCAGGGACAGGGAAGATGGTTAAAATTGAGGGGAAGATGGATGCAGCCAAATACAGGACCATTCTGGATGAAAACCTGTTGGAGTCTGCAAAAGACCTGAAACTGGGACAGAGATTTATCTTCCAACAAGACAATGATCCCAAACATACAGCAAAATCTACAAAGGAATGGTTCACAAATAAACGTATCCAGGTGTTAGAATGGCCAAGTCAAAGTCCAGACCTGAATCCAATCGAGAATCTGTGGAAAGAGCTGAAAACTGCTGTTCACAAACGCTCTCCATCCAACCTCACTGAGCTCGAGCTGTTTTGCAAGGAAGAATGGGCAAGAATTTCAGTCTCTCGATGTGCAAATCTGATAGAGACATACCCCAAGCGACTTGCAGCTGTAATCGCAGCAAAAGGTGGCTCTACAAAGTATTAACGCAAGGGGGCCGAATAATTTTGCACGCCCCACTTTTCATTTTTTTATTAGTTAAAAAAGTTTCAACAATCCAATAGATTTCGTTCCACTTCACAATTGTGTCCCACTTGTTGGTGATTCTTCACAAAAAATAAAAATTTTATATCTTTATGTTTGAAGCCTGAAATGTGGCAAAAGGTTGAAAAGTTCAAGGGGGCCGAATACTTTCGCAAGGCACTGTATATATATATATATATATATATATATATATATATATATATATATATATAATATATATATATATATATATATATATATATATATGAGTGTACAGATGGATAGAAGACATTTACCAAAAATGTTACAGCAATGTCAGTTCAGTAGAGTGTACAGATGGATAGAAGACATTTTTTAAATTATTATTTCATTTATTAAGGGAAAAAAGCTGTTCAAACCTGCCTGGCCCTATGTGAAAAAGTAATTGCCCCCTCCCATGCTCAATCATGAATGAACTATGATTACAAATTTTTTTCTGTACACTCTACTGAACTGACATTGCTGTAACATTTTTGGTAAATGTCTTCTGCTGCCATATCTTTAAACTTCTATATTTAATGCTAGCTATAACAACCACACTGCAATAGCAGTATTACTGGTGATTGATTCTCAACCCCATTTGGCTTGAGTGATCAAGAGAGGTAATTAGCTTTAACCACTTAAGGACCAGCCTCGTTTTGGATTTTAGGTGTTTACATGTTTAAAACAGTTTTTTTTGCTAGAAAATTACTTAGAACCCCCAAACATTATATATGTTTTTTTTTCTAACACCCTAGAGAATAAAATGGCGGTCATTGCAATACTTTTTTTTGCACCGTATTTGCGCAGCGGTCTTATAAGCGCACTTTTTTTGGAAAAAATTCACTTTTTTGAATAAAAAGATAAGACAACAGTAAAGTTAGCCTATTTTTTTTTTATATTGTGAAATATAATGTTACACCAAGTAAATTGATACCCAACATGTCACGCTTCAAAATTGCGCCCTCTCGTGGAATAGCGTCAAACTTTTACCCTTAAAAATCTCCATAGGCGACGTTTAAAAAATTCTACAGGTTGCATGTTTTGCATTACAGAGGAGGTCTAGGGCTAGAATTATTGCTCTTGCTCTACCGGTCGCAGCGATACCTCACATGTGTGGTTTGACCACCGTTTTCATATGCGGGTGCTACTCACGTATGCGTTCGCTTCTGCGCGTGAGCTCGTCGGGACAGGGCGCTTTAAAAAAATTTTTTTTTTTTTTATTATTTATTTTACTTTATTTTATTTATTTTTTCACTGTTTTTTTAAAAAAAAAAATTGGATCACTTTTATTCCTATTACAAGGAATGTAAACATCCCTTGTAATAGAAAAAAACATGACAGGTCCTCTTAAATATGAGATCTGGGGTCAAAAAGTCCTCAGATCTCATATTTACACTAAAATGCAAAAAAAAAAAAATAAGTCGTTTAAAAAAATGACACAAAAAAAATTGTGCCTTTAAGAGAAGTGGGCGGAGCCGTCATAATGCCGTCACATGGTATAGAGACGGGTGGGGGCCATCTTGGCCTCACTCGTCTCAGTACCTCAGCAGTGACAGGTCCCGATCTCCTCCGCCGCTACCGATGGCTCCGGTAAGCGGCGGAGGGCGCGGGAGAGCGGTGGGAGGGGGGGTGGCACCTCTCCCGCCGCCGATAACGGTGATCTCGCGGCAAACCCGCCACAGAGACCACCATTATCGTGTACAGAACCGCTAGCTGTAAAGATGGATACCTCGGTTGTGGCAGCAGCTGCTGCCGTTACCGAGATATCCATCTTTAAAAAAATGACGTACATATACAGTGAGCGGTCATCAAGTGGCTGTGTCTGTAGTTGGTCTGGTATTGGCCATCTCCTCTCTCATATTCAGGTTTCTCAAATCAGACCCTATAATGACCAACTGAGAAATGCATGCCTGCTTAGTCTCCCTATAAATTTAACCACTTGCTTACCGGGAACTTAAACCCCCCTCCTATCCAGACCAATTTTCAGCTTTCGGCACTGACGCACTTTGAATGACAATTGCGCGGTCATACAACACTGTACCCAAATGAAATTTTTATCATTTTTTCACCACGAATAGAGCTTTCTTTTGGTGGTATTTGATCACCTCTGCGGTTTTTACTTTTTATTAAAAAAATGTAAAAAACTGAATTTTTTTTAAAAAAAAAGTTTATTTTTTTATATTTTGTTATAAAAAATTTTAAACGGGTAATTTTTCTCCTTCATTGATGTACGCTGATGAGGCGGCAGTGATGGGCACTGATAGGCGGCAGTGATGGGCACTGATGGGTGGCAGTGATGGGAACTGATGGGTGGCAGTGATGGGCAGCACTGGCAGGTGGCACTGATTGGCACTACAGGTGGGCATTGATAGGTGGTACTTGTGGGCATTGATAGGTGTCACTTGTGGGCACTGTTAGGTGGCACTGTGCGCACTGTTAGGTGGCACTGTGGGCACTGTTAGGTGGCACTGTGGGCACTGTTAGGTGGAACTGTGGGCACTATTAGGTGGCACTTTTATTGGGCACTGATGAGGCAGATGTGCCTCTTCCACTTGGGGACCGATGTCCCTCACATCCGATCCGGTGATCGGCTTTTTTTTCTACTCGCGCTGTCAGCGTGAGTAAAAAAAAAAACGATTACCGATCTTTTGTTTACATCATGTGATCAGCTGTCATTGGCTGACAGCTGATCACATGGTAAGGGGCCGGGACCGGCCCCTTACACAGATCGGTGATCAGCCGAGTCTCAGAGACTCGGTGATCACAACGCGCCCGGCAGGGAGCGTGCACACGGTAGGTCCGCGCTGTAGCCGTCATTCGGCTATAGCGCGGATGCCAAGTAGTTAAAGCAGCCTATGGGGTGGCGCAGACAGGGGCAAGGTGCAGACATCATGGCTCTTTCCTGGGTGGCTCTGTCACGAGTGATGCGCAGTTTCACCGCTGCAGTTTAACGAAAGCAGGATAACTAAAGCTGAATGAAGGTACAACAAGAACTCTGCTCCACTCTGCAAGACGACAAGCAAACCAGCATTTGACATTTATTTTATATAAAGTCAGATTCCCACTCTCTATCCACTAACATGCTCCTTATTCTCTTCCTTCTCACATTGGTGTCTTTTATCCTCAAACTGTCCTTACTCTACCCCTCCTCTCTTCCCTGTTGCATGCACATATCACCCTCACTCCTACCCTCTCCCTACTACTGCACCCATCATCTCCTGCATTTGCTGCACCCACATGCTGACATCAGGGCCACTAGACACGTGCACTCATGCACATCCCACTCCCATCTTGCCTTCCTCGCCCTCCCCCTTCTCCTAGTCTCAGGTGACATTTCTCCTAATCGTGGTCCGACATTTTCCTACTGCAAGCCACATATCCAATACCCCTCCTCCTCTGGCAACCACTGCAATCCACTCAGTTTAATTTATATCCCCCTGCTTCCTCAAAGCAGCCCACCAATCTCATGCGCCCTTTGGAACGCCCGCTCCATCTGTAACAAGCTAACATCTGTACATGACCTCTTCATCTCTCATGGCTTTAACATACTCGCCATAACAGAAACCTGGCTTCAAAATTTTGACTCAGCTTCTCCTGCTGCCCTCTCCCATGGTGGTCTCCATTGGACTCTTTCCCCTAGACCCAACAGACAGAAAGGAGGCAGAGTTGGATTCCTTCTATCCCCACAGAGCACCTTCCAAGTCCTTCCTGTCCCTCCCTTTCTATCCCTCTCTTCTTTCAAGATGCATTGTATTCGTCTGTTTTCTCCCATTTCTCTGAGGATTGCAGCAATTTATAGGCCTCCTGGATCGGTATCGCGCTTTCTTGCTACCCTACTTTCTCTCCTCTGAAATACCCATGATCATTCTTGGTGACTTCAACATTCCTGTCAATGTTACCAGCCCAACTACAGCTAAACTTCTGGACTCAACCTCATCTTTTGACCTAACCCAATGGACACATACTTCTATTCACTCCAATAGTAATACCCTTGACCTTGTATTCTCCCATCTCTGCAACCCTGGTAAGCTCAACAACACCCCCTTTCCTCTCTCTGATCACAACCTCATTAGTTTCACTATATCCTTGCTTCCAACCACCCATCCCTCCAAGCAGCAAACAATTACTTGTAGAAACCTTTGCCACTTTAATCCTTCTCTTCTCTATTCTGCTACTGACCACCTATATGACATAATCTCTCCCCTGTCCTGTCCTGACCTGGCCACCTCTGTCTACAACAGTTCACTTTCATCATCACTAGATGCACTTGCTCCTCTAACCACACGCAGAATCAGGCCCCGACCGTTACAACCCTGGCAAACTGACAACACTAGAAATCTCAAGAGACATTGCCGTGCTCTTGAACGACTGTGGCGTAAAACCAAATGCCTGCAAGAATTCACCCTATATAAATCTGCCCTTCTAAAATACAATTCCTGCCTCCATGCTGCCAAACAAGCCTACTTTGTCTCTCTTATTAATATCTTGTCATCCAGTCCCCGTCGGCTCTTCTCAACCTTTAACTCTCTGCTTCATCCCCTCTACCCACTAACTCACTCACTGCCCAAGAGATTGCCAATCACTTCAAAGACAAGATTGTTTCAATTTGTGAGGGCACCTCCACTGTGCGTACATCTTCCCCACCCAACATACTTTGCCGAACAGCACATTCAACACTCTCCTCCTTTGAATTGGCTACTACTGAAGAGGTTACAAAACTTTTCTCAGATGCCCACCTAACCAATTGTCCCTTGGATCCTGTTCCCTCACAACTACTACAGTCACCCTTTTCTTCTATCCTATGCTCCCTCACTCACATCTTCAATCTCTCCCTCTCTAGTGGCACCTTCCCCTCCCCTCTAAAACATGCGCAGATCACTCCCATACTTATTTACATGCTTTTTCCCATACTTAAAAAGCCTTCACTTGACCCCACCAACCTGAACAACTTAAGACCCATCTCATTGCTCCCATTCACCTCTAAACTTCTAGAAAGCTTAGTCTATAACCGTCTTAGCTCCTACCTCAGTGAAAATAACCTTCTTGACCCCTTACAGTTTGGCTTTCGTTCGCAGCACTCCACGGAAACTGCCTTACTAAAACTCACTAACAATTTACTAACTGATAAAACCAACAACCAGTACTTCATACTCCTACTTGACCTCTCTGCGGCCTTTGATACTGTTGACCACCCGCTCCTTCTCAATAAACTACATTCCCTTGGCCTCCGAGATTCTGCTCTATCCTGGTTCTCTGCCTATTTATTACAGCGCTCCTTCAGTGTCACCTACAACTCTGTCTCCTCCTCTTCATTGCCCCTTTCTGTGGGGGTCCCACAAGGCTATGTTTTTGGACCCCTTCTCTTCTCTAACTACACCTCCTCCCTTGGTCACTTGATAACCGCCCACGGCTTCCAATACCACTTATACGCCGATGACACCCAAATCTATCTGTCTACTCCTCAACTCACTCCTTCAGTCTCCTCTCACATTACTAACTTACTAACTGACATATCAGCATGGATGTCGCACCACTTCCTTAAACGAAATCTCTCTAAAACTGAGCTATTATTATTCCCCCCCCACCCGTGCCCCCCCTCCATGACTTTTCCATCAAAATCAACAATGCAACTATCAGTCCCTCCCCTCACGCCAGGATATTAGGTGTAATCCTAGACTCTGAATTGTCATTTCAGCCTCAAATCCAATTGTTGTCAAAAGTTTGTAGCATTCACCTCCGTAACATCTCTAAAATTTGCCCCTTTTTAACTAATGAAACCACCATGCTCCTCATTCACTCCCTCGTTATCTCTCGCCTTGACTATTGCAACTCGCTTCTCATTGGCCTGCCTCTCCATAGGCTCCTCCCCTCTTCAGTCTATCATGAATGCTGCTGCCAGACTTATACACCTTACCAACTGCTCAGTGTCTGCCAACTCCTCCAATCCCTACACTGGCTCCCAATCACCCAGCGAATTAAATTCAAAATACTAACCACAACATACAAAACCATTCACAACTCTGCCCCGAGCTACATCACCAATCTTGTCTCCAAATATCACCCAAATCGTCCTCTCTGCTCTTCTCAAGACCTCCTACTCTCAAGCTCTCTCGTCTCCTCCTCTCATGCTCGTCTCCAGGATTTCTCCAGAGCCTCTCCCATCCTCTGGAACTCGCTACCTCCACCTGTCCAGCTATCCCCTACTCTTGCTACCTTCAGGCGATCCCTGAAAACTCATCTCTTCAGGAAAGCCTATCACGTCTCTAACTAATCTCCTACCACTTCCATCAGCTCATTCCCAACAGTTACAACCTTTTGTACCACCTGCCTCACCCTATTATATTGTATGCTCTTCTTCTCATCCTCTTGTATTTTATTGTATTATTACTGTATTGTCTCCCTTTTATATTGTGAAGCGCTGCGTAAACTGTTGGCGCTATATAAATCCTGTATAATAATAATAATAATCTTGGATTTACTCAGGTTATCTTTGTGTAATATTAAAATTTGTTTGATGATCATGAATAATTTAAGTGTGAGAAATATGCATAAAAAATCAGGAAGGGGGCAAATACTCAAATACTTTTTCACAGCACTGTGTGTATATATATATATATATATATATATATATATATATATATATATATATATATATATATATATATATATATTTATTTATTTATTTATTTTTGTTAATTATTATTCATAGTTCATAGCAGCAATCATTTTTGTATTATAAAATACCGTGGCTTAGCTCTTCTAAAAGCAACTGTGTGCCTGGCCTCAGCCAGATTTGCATCTGATAACCCACCCCTAAGTGTGTCTGGGTAAAAGACTTTATAGCTTTTTCCATGGGTACAAAGTCTAACAATCTTCTGACCCTGTTTGAAATGTTATTTCAGGTTCCTGGAACAGTTATTGGTGCATATGTTTTCCTGTAATTTATGTCTGCATTAGTACATTCTTAAGTGCTCGTTCCAGTATCTCTTTGATTTATCTCAAACATATTCCCCATCGCACTGTAACAGATACGTGTTATTATGAAAGCCCCTAATTAAATCAAGACATTTAACCTGCTGAGTTTCTGGCAAATCTTAGTGGATGGACATTTTTCTTTTCCTTTATAACTACCATGTACAAACCAATTTGTTTAGTATTTACAAACCCTTTGATCTAATCTCTAAGTCTTGCATTTATTACTGGATGAGGTTTGATTTGCCGCTACCATGGATTTGAGATGAATCCTGTGGGTACAAGATTCACAGTCCTGGTCAATTTTTGTGCAGACTCATCCGACGGAATTTCTGTAAAACCATAATGCACTGCACGGCCTTTGAACTATAGCCAGCAGGCTTAGAAGAGCCAATAATCCTAGATTGTAAGCTTCAACGAGCAGGGCCCTCTGGTTCCTCCTGTATTGAATTGAATTGCATTGTAACAGTACTGTCTGCTCACATGTTGTAAAGCGCTACGCAAACTGTTGGTGCTATATAAATTCTGTATTATAATAATAATTGGGTTTACAAAGATAGAGGGCACAGAGCAGCCAAAGGGGTTGATTTACCAAAACTGGTGCAGCTTTGGATGGTAGCCAATCAGCCTCTAACTTTAGCTTGTTCAATTAACCACTTCAATACAGGGTACTTTTACCCCCTTCCTGCCTAGGCCAATTTTCAGCTGTCGTTCTGTTGTTGCTGTTATAAAATTTTGCAAATAAATAATTGTTCTTCATGAATTTGGAACAAAATGTATTCTGCTACATTTCTTTGGTGAAAAAAAAGAAATCAGTGTATATTATTTAGTCTGTAGCAAAGTTATAGAGTCAACAAAATATGGTATATACAGTACAGTATCTGAAAATCGATCAATCCTGATGTACAGAGGGCCTATCTCATTTCTTGAGGCTCAAAAAATGTCAGGACAGTAAAGATACCCACCAAATGACTCCTTTTTGAAAAGTAGACAGTCCAAGGTATTTAGTAAGAGAGATGGCAAGCTTTGTGAAGTTTTTGTCATCATTTTTTGGAAAATAAAATGAAAAGAAAAACTTTTTTTTTTTTACATACTGTCACCAGTGCAGTACAGCATCATCATATAACTGGTGTGGTGGTGATCAGGGACACTGACTGGTGACAGTACGAAAAAAAATAAATAAAAATAAAGGAAGAATATATTTGTTTTAATTTTTGTAATTTTTTAATTTAATTTTAATTTTTTTACAATTAATTTAATACACCGTGACCAGAGCAGTACAATGTTATCATAGTAACATTGTACTACCCTGAAGAAGTGATTGGTATTTTTTTTTTACACATTATGATTGCTTATAGCAATTAATTGCTATAAGCAAGCATTTTACTGAATGAAATTGATTCATTCAGTTTGTTTTGTTGTGATTAGCTGTGATTGGCCCTAGCTAATCACATGGCACAGATGGACTGTGATTGGCCCAGTCTATACCATGTGATCACTGTGACCAATCACAGCTAACAACACAATTGTAAACACTGGATGGCATAAAAAGAAGTCATCCATTGTTTACAACTGTCATGTGATCTGCTGTGATTGGTTACAGGGGTCACATGGTACCGGCAGTGGGTTGGTACACAGATCAGTCATCAGCTGTGTCTGGCGCGGACCCACGGGCACGTGCGAGGCACAATCTAAGAGGACATCATACGACCTCCACCCGGATCGTCAAAAGTCCCAGCCGGCCGTCATTTTGCTATAGGCTGGGCGGAACTGGTTAAACTTTCACAAAAAAAACTGAAAGCTGATTGGTTTCTATGCAGGGCTTACCATATTTTCCACTCTTCAGTTTTAGTAAATCAACCCCATAGTGACAATAAATTGGAAGCTTCTGTAAGGAAAGCAGACAGTATAGGGAGAGGTTATGGTTAGTTAGGAAAAAACTTGTAATTTTTAGCTCTTTGCAGAATGAACGCTTTTGTTGCCTTCTTTTTTTGTTCCAATTATTGGTGGCTTTTTTGTTTTTTTATTCAATTTTGTGGCTTACATGAGGTCAGCCCTTACTTTTAGCTGCTGTCCTGTACTCAGCAAACTTTTTTACTACAGAACTTTTTTTTTCAAGAATAAAGGTCTTTGTCTCAAGCGATGGTATTTTTGGGGTATATTGATTTTTATTTTATGCTGATAGGGATTTTATTATAGCTGCAGGTCTTCCTTTTTGTTTCAGGGGTGGTATTTGGAGGCTTTTTTTCCTTTTGTTTGTTTTTACATTTTTGTTTCTGAGCACCACCAACCAAAAAAAGCTATTTAATTCATTTTTATATATTCAAAGCAAACCCACCCATCCATCCATGTGTCTATGCTTTATTTTGCTGAGAAATCACTTTGAAAATAACTCCCTAGCATTTCTGGTCATGGCCATCTTGAGTAAGGGCAGATGATGTAGCATTTACTTCCTGGAATCCATCGGCCTTTAGCTCAGGCATGCAGTCAGGACAGTATGCTTGGCTGAGAAATGCCCCCCTCCTACTTCTACCTTGAAAACCCCTGGGATATATGACATCATTTGCCTAGGCCTGGAAATCAGGAAGTAACTAAAGAAATGTAACAAAAAAAATGCTTAAACAAGTAAATATGACATACTTTCCTGTTTATGTACTAATGCTAGCAGCATGCCCATAAAAAAAAAAATAGTCAATGTTGATTGAGAGAGTGAAGTTACGCTTTAAGTTTGGGGTGCTTAAAGTGAGGCATTCTCTTGTTGATGATCATCTCTTCTTTAGGTTGCCTTTTGTTTAGAGCATGCAGCGATTTAAAGGGGAAAAAACTAAGTACAAGTACAGTGTGCACCTAAACCACCTCCCATTATATCCCTCACCTTCAACGCACCCTCCATCCCCAGAGAGATAATATAAAAATTAAAGTGATTGTAAAGTCTCTGTTTTTTTTGTTTAAAAATAACAAACATGTCATCCTTACCTGCCCTGTGCAGCTGGTTTTGCATAGAGCAGCCACAATCCTCCTCTTCAGCTCTCCTGGCCCCTCCCTCCTGTTGAGTGCCCCCACAGAAAACAGCTTGATATGGGGGCACCCGAGCCGAGCCACAGCTTCGTTTGTCCATTCAGACACAGAACCACGGCCCAGCCCCACCCTCTCTCTCCTCATTGGCTCACTGATATTGATTGACAGCAGCGGGAGCCAATGGCGCCATGCTGCCGTCTCAGCCAATGAGGAGGGGAGTCCCGGGCAGCCGAGGCACTCCTGCAACATCGCTGGATCAAGAGGGGGTTCAGGTAAGTATTAGGGGGACTGAGAAAGCCTTTTTATCTTAATGCATAGAATGCATTAGGATAAAAAACCTTCTGACTTTACAGCCACTTTAAGCAAAAGTTGGGCCTATTATCTCTGCTTAAAACTGTCCTGCTGCTGGCCAATTTTACACTGCTTTATCCTCTGAAGTATCATAATTCTTGTAGTAAACCCCCAGCCTGTGCTCTTTGTTTCTAGTAAAATTTGAACCTAGCCTTGCTCATTACCCATTGGCCGGCTGTATAACTATATAGCGACAAGGTGGCACTGCTGCACCGGATCCCGTACCTAGTACGGGATCCAACATTTCCGGGTCTGGTGTGCCCAATAAGCACTGCCAGTGACCCGCTCCTGCTGTGATTATGACTCAATGTCCTCCGGCACCCACCTATCATCCAGCACAAAGGCAGAACAGTGATCTGCCTATGTCAACAAGGCAGATGGACATTCTGTCAGTAGGAAAGGCATGGAACCTGTGTTCCTGCAGAGCAGGAACATGGATCCATGCCTTCCCCTAGTAAAAGCACCTCCCACAGTACACAAACACACTAGCTAGGCACACAGTTGACCCTTTGATCACCCCTAATGTTTAACCCCTTCCCAGACAGTGTCATTAGTACAGTGACAGTGAATATTTTTAGCACTGATTACTGTATTAGTGTCACAGGTGCTTTAAAAAGTGTCAAAAGTGTCAGTTAGTGTCCGACTGTCCCCCGCAATATTGCAGTCCTGCTATAAGTCTCTGATCGCCACCATTACTAGTAAAAAAATAAATAAATAATAAGAATGATCACATAGTTTGTAAATACTATAACTTTTGCACAAACCAATCGATATATGCTTATTGGGATTTTTTTTACCGAAAATATATAGCAGAATATATATTGGTCTATATTTTATTTTTTTACATTTTTTATTGGATATGTTCTATAGCAGAAAGTAAAAAATATAGTTTTTTCCAAAATTTAAAAAAAAAAAAAATCGGTCTTTTTTTGTTTATAGGGCAAAAAATGAAAAATGCATCAAGGTGATCAAATAGCACCAAAATAAAGCTCTATTTGTTGTAAAAAAAAGGACATACATTTTATTTGCGTACAGCATTGCAGTGCCATATCTCAAAAAAATGACCTGGTCATAAAGGAGCATAAATCTTCCGGAGGTCAAGTGGTTAAAATTGTCACGCTGCTGGCCAATTTTACACTACTGTATCATCTGCACTACAACTGTCCTGTTGCTCAACTGGCTGGATCAGGGCAGGGGAGACATTAGGGGTCTAAAAGACCCTTGATGTCACTAATAAGAAGTACCTGCCACCTCCCCAATGCTATCTCCAAGGAGTCTCCCTTGTAATAGCAATAAAGTTAAGAGAAAACTATTTAAAATATTTAAATTAAAATGTAATAAAGCAATGAATAAACATTTTTAGGAATACAGAAAAAAAAATAAGCTTAAAAAATTTTGAAGCACCCCCACTTAACACACAATGCAACACAAATGCAAGTACCACACGTCTATGTAAACAACAACTACACAACAAAAATTGGGTAGAACTGCACCTGAGTGAAAAAAAAATTCTAAGTTTCTTGTTTATGTAGGAAATTTATAAAGGCATTTAAAGCATTGGCTAATGATACTTTTGGGTAGCATCTATAGTTTCTTAATTTATAAAGAGAGCTGGATAGAAATTGGCCAGAGGCAGGACATTTTTGTGTCAGCCGCTATGACATTCTCCTCAATTTCTATCTGTCAAGCTGCTAAAGGAACCTGAAAAAGATTCAAATGGAAATTAATTAGATTGGGGTACTTCTGGAGGAGTATATAAGCAAAGCTAAGTGTAAAAGAAAACAATTATATCCCCAGGGAAATATGCATTGCCGGTGTACACTGCGGCCGGGACTGTTCCATAACACCACTCACAGCATTAAAGTGGTACTACAGGTTCAGCTTAAAAACAAAAAAATAACAAACATGGTATATTTAACTGTTCTGTGCAGTGGTTTTGCATAGAGCAGCCCTGATCCTTTTCTTCTCGGGTCCCCCACCGGCACTCCTGGCTCATTCCCCTTGATTAGTGCTCACAATAGCAAGCTGCTTGCTCACTCCCAAGCCCTGCTCTATGTGTCCATAAGACACATAGAGCCACAACTCGGCCCACCTCTCCTCCTGAAGAAGAACACCGCTCTCTGAGGCCCCAAACTATTTATGCACCTCCCAACCACCATCTGGGCACCCCCCCCGGGTATAGGCTGGAGCTACATAAATATTCAGGCTGCTCATTTAACTCAAGAAGACAGGGGGGAAGCAATTAAACGTGCAGAGCCCAAAAACACCTAAAGCAATTGCATGCTGCTCTGCTGATTACAGAACTAAAATTCAAGAGGGAGAAGATCTGGCGCATTGAAGGCTGTCAGGCCCAAACAAGTCCTTTTGGCAAAAGTAAAGCAAAAACGATAGTAATGTCACTGAGAAAAAAAAGTCCAATATGTAGACTTAATGGCGGCCGCTGTGGAGGAGCTAGAAGTGACTCTGCAGGGGAGACAAGAAAACAAACAGCACTATCTAAGAGTAGCAGTAAGAACTTTAATGGCCGCAGTGGCCCAACCTACCGAGGACGCCTCCTGGTCTCCCATACGAGGAACGCCGGCTATCCGGCCGCTCACAGGGGGATTAATCCATTTGACGAGCATACGTACCTTCTATATATTGTAAGTTGTTTACCATTGCAGCCATTAAAGTTCTTACTGCTACTCTTAGATTGAGCTGCTTGTCTTCTTGTCTCTCCGACAGAACTAAATTTGTCCACCCTTACTGGCAGCCTATCTAGGAGGGTGCTACATAGTATAGCATAATTTGCATTGATTATCCACTGTCAAAACAGAATCTTATCAGTAAGAGTTTCCCCCTGAGGCCTGGCATCTCCCCCCTCCCTCCCCCCAAGTAACAACACATTGGGGTGTTCCTGGCAAGCTGCCAGGTATGTTTGTGCTGCCAGAACCTTTCCATGCCAAGCTGTAGAGAAAAAAGTAAAACGTTTAAAGGAAGTAGGCCAAACCCCCACTTTCATCCAGTTTAGAATGGTATTTATTAGTAGATTTGATCATCCATTATGGAGTTGGATGGACAAGGTCTGTTTCAGTTCAATAAAATTAAGCCTTGAGTAGCTGACCTCCCCAATGCTATTTTAGGTCTTGGCCCTGGCTGTTTGCCTCTCGTAGCTTTTAGTGCAAACCTCTCAGCCCTAAAGACAGGTCTAAATCCTGCAGAACCCCTAAATGTCCCTGCATGATCCCTCTCCGACTCTATCAATCCATAGGGTCTTTATCTATTTCTTCACAAGGGTAGAGCATCAAAAGCTGAAGCATTGACCACTCCACATCTCCCAGGAACTGCAAGTTGTAATCAGCTAATCAGAGTAAAAAGTATCCCTGGTATGAAGAAAACATGAGCCAACATTTGTGTTTTTGTTTTGGCACTGGAAAAGGGAAGAATACATATACTACAATGCATTGGACCTTGTTATCTTATGAAAAAACTCTATTGTGATCAGCGCCTATTTGCTTTCAACATGCAACCACCGGATAGACAGAACCGCTGATGTCAGTCACATCTGGAGGACTGGAAGAAGCTCTGAGGCCCAGAGAAGGCTGTGTGGAATAATGCAAGCCTGTTTCTCATCTGAACACTACTCACACTGTCTCACAGCAAGAACCTGCACACACAACAAGGCCAGATGCATCACTTTGCCCTGCTTTCTTCTGTTGGATTTAACCTGCTTCCCACAAGAAAGACAGGAGCGGAATCAGATGGGAAGCAGGATGTGGCATTAATTGAATTATGTCTGAAGCAAAGTATAGTTCTGAAACAGATCACTTGTTTCGCCTTGGCTTTGAAGGGCTTTCACTCAGCAGACAATTAAGGCATAATGTATGGGGTGGGCCTGCTGTGATTGCCACACAGGGGTCCCATAATCCTATTTGATTTGAATGTGGTTTTGTCGGAAGCAGCTACTACTTGAACATGAAAGAGAAGCTTCTGCAGGGAAGTTCCTTCAGGTTGTGTTCCACGGTCCTGCACAGCATAATCCACTTCTCAGCTCTGCTTCTTGTCACATGCAAATAAACACTGACGGAGTCCCATACAGGCCTAACCACTGGAATGGATGCATGCGTGCTCTATCTCCATAACCAACTTAGCCAGGTCTACGTCAACTTTTTAAATTAAATTGCTAGAATATTGGCCAACCTTGGGAGAGTCTGCCTTTGTTATGATCGCACAGTTTTTCCAGGTGTTATAATTACTCTGTGATATAATTTCCCTCTGCATCTCTTTTGTACATACAAGTAATTTAACAAGAGAGATGAGCAAAATCGGGGGTTCTCATTTCCCAGCAAGGATGAGATCAGGTGCATTTGGATTCTATCAAAAACAAACAAAAATTCCCAGCTCACTTACCAGTCAGCCTGCAACAAACTGAATTGACCTCGTCCAACAGTTCACAGTAAAAACAAGGGGTTTAGTCACACACATTTGCAAATATATGTGTAAGCTGCAGTGGCCATGTCAAGGCACCCAGGTGTACTGAGGTCCTAACTCTATAAATTGGAGCACATATAGCAGTGGATAGATTAAGGACAGGTGTGCCTGGAGGGAGCCCACCCCTCCTTAAAGGTACAGGGACACACAGGACACCCAGCAAGGGAACAATGGCAGCTGAAGGTATCCCGTGCGTCCCTGCACCAGTTCACCAACTATACAAACAAATGGCAACCACCCCAACCTATAACTGGCCTTTGCAGCAAAGAGCAGAGGGAGGGGCAACGCACATCAAAAACAAACAAAAATTCCCAGCTCACTTACCAGCCAGCTTGCAACAAAACTGAATTGACCCTGTCTAACAGTTCACGTTAAAAACAAGGGGTTTAGTCTCACACATTTGCAAATATAGTGTAGTGTACTGCAGCCCCAACTCTGTAATTTGCCTTGACAACTTATGATTGGTGGTGCACAATGACAGCTTCCTGGTGGGATAACTCAGGTATGTTCAGACTAGGATCCGAATATGTCTGAGCCCACCCTTAATTGCCAAAGATTTTATCAAAAATCAGGATATCAGCAAAATTTCACTATTTTGGTTTAATCCCATTGTAGTCAGTTGGGTAGGTGAAATTAAGGTGTATCTAAACCCAAGAACAAGATTGTAAAATTTTGCAGCTTATTAGCCCTTAAATGAGGTGACTGCATCAGCTTTCTTTTTTTTTCTTTTTTTTCCTCTTATTTTCACCTAGTGATCCTGCCAGTACCACACCTGTCCTAAGGGGACAATGCTCACTTACAGTACCATGTCTACCGAAGAGCATCGTTGTCGCCCTATGACAGGTAATGTGAGTACAGAACACATCCCTATCTCAATAACATACTGTAGGAGGGAGGTGTTCTGTAATTGAAATCAGTAATCTGTGTAGGTTTGATAAGATTGATTTCTATAATGCCGAGTACACATGACCGGACTTTACAGCATACTTTGCCCGGCTGACTTTTCGACGGAATTTACCATGGACTTTCCGAATGAACGGACTTGCCTACACGCGATCAACCAAAGTCCGACGGATTCGTACGTGATGACGTACGACCGGACTAAAACAAGGAAGTTCATAGCCAGTAGCCAATAGCTGCCCTAGCGTCGGTTTTTGTCCGTCGGACTAGCATACAGACGAGAGGACTTTTCGACAGGACTCGAGTCCGTCGGATAGATTTGAAACATGTTTCAAATCTAAGTCCGTCAAACTTTTGAGAAAACAAAGTCCGCTAGAGCCCACACACAATCGAATTGTCCGATGAAATCCGGTACGCCGGACCAAGTATGCCGTAAAGTCCGATCGTGTGTATGCGGCATAAGGCTGCCGAGTGCACAGTACTGGATTTGGAGTATTTTTTTTTTTTGCATTTATTAAACAGATATAATAAAACACTTCCAATTGTATATTTAACAGACCAAAGGGAGCAAAAAAGTAACTCTGTGTTAGAGTTTACATATTTTGAGGTGGTTTTATGGGTGCAAAGGACTTTAAATTGTTCCTGAAGGTTATGGTATCTCCTTTCAGATATTGTGGTCTTGTTTTTGTGCCAAAAAATACAAACTCGTGTTCTAATTTTTTATTTTTTATAAATAAAGAAAAAAACAGTGATTGAAAGTGATTAAAAATAAAATAGTCAGCAGTACACAAATACCCATGGAATAAACAAATAAGGGAAAAACACATACAAAAAAAAAAAAAAACCCAAAACACTTAATGGTCAATTTATAAATAGTTCACACAAGATTCAAATAACTTTTACTCAGTATTGACAAATTTATTTAGCCAGATACAACTGTAAAAATTAATGAATCTGGGGTGAATGTTATGTGAATCTTGTGTGACAATTTTTTATTATAGGGCCCTCTGATTTCTCTTGTACCCAATTGTATTGTAACTGTAATGTCTGCGTTCATTTTGAAAAGCGCTGCGCAAATTGTTGGTGCTATATAAATCCTGTATAATAATAATTATTAGTATGGCATGTGAGCCGCCAACAGATGAACATTCCCCATAACCGACTTACCATGCCTTGTTCATCTTTGTGTACCAGTGTGAAGGATACCATTTTGGTCATGTCAGAGCTAGCTCATGATAACTGGTGATCTAATAACATGTGGGAGAATATTCCAGAAGTATCAGAACAGGTGGAGAAACACTGATCCACATAATTCACAAAGCAGAAGAAGGAAGATACACACAGTGCCAGTTTCCAGGTACAGGCGGTCCCCGGGTTACAAACAAGTTAGAGACTGTAGCTCCAGCCAAAAAAAACTATTTTTAAGTTTTGTTGGATAGCATAGGGAAGGGTTAACACCCCTGTAACATTTGTTTTGCTGTCTGTGCCCCTGTTCAGAAGATTTCACCTCACTTTCTGTCCCAATGGCAATTGGATTTTGAAAATTTTGGGTTGTTGTGGAAACAAGCCTTGGTGATAAAGCATCAGTGGAGGTACCTTTTCCCCATAATAGCCCTTACAGGAGTGAATTTCCCTTCCTAGGGGCAGATTTCCTCTCACTTCCTGTTGTTTCCCTCTGTTTGTAAGTAGGAGTCGTTTGTAAGTTGGATGTTTGTAACTAGGGGAACCCCTGTATATATTCCTTTCCAGGAAGCAGCATCGTAGTGACATTACCAAATCTCACCCCAAACCTTGTGAGACTAGCAGTCAGAGCCTTAGGTGATGTCATACTGCAAATTTATGGCTTTGAGGCTACGAAAGAGATGTGCCCAGTCAGGACTCAGGAAGTGCACTGCAATTTTCAGGGGGAATTCAAGACAAATGGTAAACCTTTCAGGATACGACTTATGCCGCGTACACACGATCGAAAATGCCGCCAGCAAAACTCAGATGAGAGCTTTTTGTCGGAAAATGCGACCGTGTGTATGCTCCATCGGTCTTTTGCTGGCGGAATTCCAGCCAGCAAAAGATCGAGAGCAGGTTCACTATTTTTCGGTCGGGAAAAGTTCCTATCCGAAAATGCGATCGTCTGTATGCAATTCGGACACGCAAAAAACAATGCGAGCTAGGAAACAATTCAGCACATGCTCAGAAGCATTGAACTTCATTTTCTCGGCTGGTCGTAGTGTTGTAAGTCACCACGTTCTTGACTAGGGATGAGCCGAACACCCCCCGGTTCGGTTCGCACCAGAACCCGCGAACGGACCGAAAGTTCGCACGAACGTTAGAACGCCATTGACGTCTATGGGACTCGAACGTTCGAAATCAAAAGTGCTCATTTTAAAGGCTAATTTGCATGGTATTGTCCTAAAAAGGGTTTGGGGACCCGGGTCCTACCCCAGGGGACATGTATCAATGCAAAAAAAACTTTTAAAAACGGCCGTTTTTTCGGGAGCAGTGATTTTAATGATGCCTAAAGTAAAAAAAAAAAAGTGAAATATTCCTTTAAATATCGTACCTGGGGGGTGTCTATAGTATGCCTGTAAAGTGACGCGTGTTTCCCATGTTTAGAACAGTCCCTGCACCAAATGTCATTTTTAAAGGAAAAAATCTCATTTAAAACTGCTTGCGGGTTTAATGTCATGTCGGGTCATGGCAATATGGATGAAAATCAGTGAGACAAACGGCATGGGTACCCCCCAGTCCATTACCAGGCCCTTTGGGTCTTGTATGGATATTAAGGGGAACCCCGCACCCAAATTAAAATAAGGAAAGGTGTGGGGCCACCAGGCCCTATATACTCTGAACGGCAGTATACAGGCGGTGCAAACAAGACAGGGACTGTAGGTTTGTTGTTAAGTAGAATCTGTTTGTAATTTTGAACATTTTTAACGTGTTTAGCTCCAGCCAAAAAATCTTTTTTAAGCTTTTTGGAAAACATAGGGAAGGGTTATCACCCCTGTGACATTTGTTTTGCTGTCTTTCCTCCTCTTCAGAAGATTTCACCTCACTTTTTTGTCCCAATGAAAAATGTTTTTTGAAAATTTGGGTTTTTTTGTGGAACAAGGATTGGAAAGCATCAGTGGAAAGGAGAAATTGTTTTCCCATATTAACTCTTACAGGAGAGAATTTCCCTTCCTAGGGGTAGATTTCATCTCACTTCCTGTTGTCTCCTTCCGTTTGCAAGTAGGAGTCGTTTGTAAGTTAGATGTTTGAAAGTAGGGTCCTGCCCTATATACTCAGCAGAAATTTGGGCCTTAGGTGTTGCTGTGGCCACAACACTGTAAGCCCTCACAGGGCCCTGCTGTGAAATATTAGATCAAGAATTGTAATTACATGCCCCTGTTGAACAGGAGCTGAAAAATTAGGCCTTAGGCACTGGTGCTGGTGCCACAACACTGCAACCCCTCACAGACACTCTAGTTGGAACGCAGGAACGAGCCCTGCTGCAAAGTATTGCTTCAAAAATTGTAATTGCACGCCCCTGTTAGACAGGGGCAGAAAAATTGGGCCTTAGGCACTGGTGCTGGTGCCACAACACTGCAACCCCTCACAGACACTCTAGTTGGAACGCAGGAACGAGCCCTGCTGCAAAGTATTGCATCAAAAATTGTAATTACACGCCCCTGTTAGACAGGGGCAGAAAAATTGGGCCTTAGGCACTGGTGCTGGTGCCACAACACTGCAACCCCTCACAGACACTCTAGTTGGAATGCAGGAACGAGCCCTGCTGCAAAGTATTACATAAAAAATTGTAATTACACGCCCCTGTTAAACAGGGGCTGAAAAATTGTGCCTTAGGCACTGGTGGTGGCGCCCAGAACCAAAAATGTTCTTACAAGCTATCAGCGTGATGATTGAGGAGGAAGAGGATAATTACTCAGGGATAGTCACTCAGCATCAGCATAGGCAGTCTTTGAAGGGATCTGAGATTTCAAAAAAAATTATTCGGTTACATCAGCATCAGGTGCTTGGTAGCTGGTGGTGATCCAAGACTGATTCATTTTTATGAAGGTCAGCCGATCGACCGAGTCGGTGGACAGACGCACCCTGTGATCGGTTACCACGCCTCCAGCAGCACTGAATGTGCGTTCCGAAAGAACGCTGGATGCAGGACAGGCCAGTAGCTCAATTGCATACTGTGCAAGCTCTGGCCAGTGATCCATCCTCAAGACCCAGTAACCCAGAGGATTTTCGGTGGGAAAGGTGTCCAAGTCTGATCTTGCCCCTAGGTATTCCTGCACCATGTAAAACAGACGCTGGCGATGGTTGCTGGAACCGACCATACCTTGGGGCTGCGGACCAAAAAATTGTCTGAACGCATCGGTCAGACGGCCACCTTCTCCACCGCTCCTTCTTTGACTGACCGAAGCCTCAGCAACACGTCCAGAAACAGGAGTTTGTAACCTCCCAGTCTCTGGGAACGCGTTGCACAGACCTTTCTGCAAGGCCTCCCGAAGATGTTTCATCCTCTGCTCCCTCTGCGATGGCAAGATAAGGTCCGCAACCTTACCCTTGTAACGTGGATCAAGGAGGGTTGCCAGCCAGTATTGGTCCTTCTCCTTGATACCACGAATACGAGGATCCTTACGCAGGCTTTGCAGGATCAGGGAGGCCATGCAGCGTAGGTTTGCTGAGGCATTCAGAACGGAGTCCTCTGGGTCACTAAGGACGACATGATCCGCAGCCACCTCCTCCCAGCCACATACAAGTCCATGTGTTTCTTGGGACTGTAAATGATCCCTTAAAGACTGCTGCTGATGCTGAGTGCCAGGCTCCACCTCCATACTGACACAATCTTCCTCCTCCTGCTCCTCCTCCTCCTCTTCCTGTGTGATCGGCGGGCACGCAGGAACACTGTCTGGATAAAGGGGGCCTTGAGAGCTAAGGAAGTCCTCCTCTTCCTGCCTCTGTTCTGCCTCAAGTGCCCTGTCCATTATTCCACGCAGCGTGTGCTCCAACAGGTGGACAAGGGGGACAGTGTCACTGATGCATGCACTGTCACTGCTCACCATCCTCGTGGCCTCCTCGAATGGTGACAGGACAGTGCATGCATCCCTGATCATGGCCCACTGGCGTGGGGAAAAAAAACCAAGCTCCCCTGACCCTGTCCTGGTGCCATAGTCGCACAGGTACTCATTGATGGCCCTCTGCTGCGTGTGCAGCCGCTGCAGCATGGCCAACGTTGAGTTCCACCTGGTGGGCATGTCACAGATTAGGCGGTTCTTGGGCAGGTTAAACTCCTTTTGGAGGTCCGACAGCCGAGCACTGGCATTATATGACCGGCGGAAATGCACACAGACTTTCCTGGCCTGCCTCAGGACATCCTGTAAGCCCGGGTACCTGCCCAAGAACCGCTGCACCACCAAGTTAAGGACGTGAGCCAAACAGGGCACATGGGTCATTTGTCCCTGTCGGAGGGCAGAGAGGAGGTTGGTGCCATTGTCGCAAACCACCATTCCTGCCTTAAGTTGGCGTGGCGTCAACCACCTCTGAACCTGCCCCTGCAGAGCTGACAGAACCTCTGCCCCAGTGTGGCTCCTGTCCCCCAAGCACACCAGCTCAAGCACCGCATGGCATCTTTTGGCCTGCGTACTTGCGTAGCCCCTTGAACGCCTACGGAGCACCGCTGGTTCCGAGGAAGAGGCCATGGAGGAAGAAGAAGAGGAGGGGGTGGAGGAGAGAGGTGTGTCACAATCAGCATTTTGGAGGCGTGGTGGCGGAACAACCTCCAACACTACTGCACCTTGTCCTGCATCCTTCCCAGCTGCCAGCAGAGTCACCCAATGCGCCGTGAAACTTAGGTAACGTCCCTGTCCATGCCTGCTGGACCATGAGTCAGCGGTAATATGCACCTTACCGCTGACCGACCTGTCCAGCGAGGCATGGACATTGCCTTCCACATGCCGGTAGAGAGCCGGAATCGCCTTCCGTGAGAAAAAGTGGCGTTTGGGTACCTGCCACTGAGGAACCGCACATTCCACAAACTCACGGAAGGGGGCAGAGTCTACCAACTGAAAAGGCAGCAGTTGAAGTGCTAGCAATTTTGCCAAGCTAGCATTCAACCGCTGGGCATGTGGATGGCTGGGAGCAAACTTCTTTCGGCGGTGCAGCAGCTGGGGCAGGGAAATTTGCCTGGTACAATCTGACGTCGGTGTACCAAAAGCAGATTGCCCACAAGTACTTGGCTGTGACACACCTAATTCTACACCTTCATTCCTCTCACTGCAGGTCTCAGAGAGGACTGAAGGTCTAGTGGGGTTGGAAATCTCAGCTGATGAGGAGCAAGGAGAGATCCTCTTTGTTCTTTGGTGTGGGTCTTTTAGATACGCTTGCCAACGAACTGCATGGCAGGTCAACATATGTCTGGTCAAGCATGTGGTACCCAAGCGGGAAATGTTTTGGCCACGCGAGATACGCTTGAGACATATGTTGCAAATAGCAGCGGTGCGATCTGATGCACTCGTCTCAAAAAAGGCCCACACCAAAGAACTTTTTGAATAACGCGCAGAGACTGCAGCGCCCTGCACATGTGGAGCTTTGGGGTGTGATGCAGTCAATGTGCTGCCCTTAGGCTGGCCCCTGGAGGGCATCCTGCCTCGTTGGTGATGTGCCGCCTCCTCCTCCTCCTCCTCCTCTCTCCTATCAGGCACCCACGTTGAGTCAGTGACCTCATCATCCCCTCCCTCCTCATCACTGGAGCAAACCTGGCAGTATGCTGCAGCAGGGGGAGCATGACTGCCAGATTGCTGTCCTTCTTGGGCACCCCCTCTGTCCGTGCTCATGTTACTGCCTTCATCGAGCTCAGTATCATCATCAGAGCCTTCCAAACGCTGGGCATCCTCCTGGAGCATGTACCCAACACTGTGGTCAAACAGTTCGAGGGAATCCTCAGGAGGACATGGTGGAGCTAGGGAAGGAGTCACTGATGACATTGAGCTGAGGGAAGAGGCCGCTGCTTTGCCAGACAAAGCACCCTGGGCATGGGTGAGAGAGGATGAGGAGGATGAGGACGGCTTGGTCATCCACTCGACCAAGTCTTCCGCATGTTGCGGCTCAACACGGCCAGCTGCCGAAAAAAAGGCCAAGCGTGTCCCATGGCCACGTGCTGATGAGGATGCACCGTCTCCACGACCAGCACTAGACACAGAGCCTGCTTGCCCTCTCTTATTGGCTTGTGACTGTCTGCCTCTCCTTCTTGGCCTTCCAGACATACTAATGGCCTGTAGCTGCACTAAGCTGGGATAGAACACCTGTAATTTTCTTCAGGTAGCTTTATATACTGTAACCAGACAAGCCTGCCTGTCAGTAGGAAGATAACAGGAACGGATCTAGCTGAACACTGTGAGCAGGACGCACTGCACTAAATGTAAATAGCAGGAACGGATCTAGCTGAACACTGTGAGCTGGACGCACTGCACTAAATGTAAATAACAGGAACGGATCTAGCTGAACACTGTGAGCAGGACGCACTGCACTAAATGTAAATAGCAGGAACGGATCTAGCTGAACACTGTGAGCAGGACGCACTGCACTAAATGTAAATAACAGGAACGGATCTAGCTGAACACTGTGAGCAGGACGCACTGCACTAAATGTAAATAGCAGGAACGGATCTAGCTGAACACTGTGAGCAGGACGCACTGCACTAAATGTAAATAGCAGGAACGGATCTAGCTGAACACTGTGAGCAGGACGCACTGCACTAAATGTAAATAGCAGGAACGGATCTAGCTGAACACTGTGAGCAGGACGCACTGCACTAAATGTAAATAGCAGGAACGGATCTAGCTGAACACTGTGAGCAGGACGCACTGCACTAAATGTAAATAACAGGAAAGGATCTAGCTGAACACTGGGAGCAGGACGCACTGCACTAAATGTAAATAGCAGGAACGGATCTAGCTGAACACTGTGAGCAGGACGCACTGCACTAAATGTAAATAGCAGGAACGGATCTAGCTGAACACTGTGAGCAGGACGCACTGCACTAAATGTAAATAACAGGAACGGATCTAGCTGAACACTGTGAGCAGGACGCACTGCACTAAATGTAAATAGCAGGAACGGATCTAGCTGAACACTGTGAGCAGGACGCACTGCACTAAATGTAAATAGCAGGAACGGATCTAGCTGAACACTGTGAGCAGGACGCACTGCACTAAATGTAAATAACAGGAACGGATCTAGCTGAACACTGTGAGCAGGACGCACTGCACTAAATGTAAATAGCAGGAACAGATCTAGCTGAACACTGTGAGCAGGACGCACTGCACTAAATGTAAATAGCAGGAACGGATCTAGCTGAACACTGTGAGCAGGACGCACTGCACTAAATGTAAATAGCAGGAACGGATCTAGCTGAACACTGTGAGCAGGACGCACTGCACTAAATGTAAATAACAGGAACGGATCTAGCTGAACACTGTGAGCAGGACGCACTGCACTAAATGTAAATAGCAGGAACGAATCTAGCTGAACACTGTGAGCAGGACGCACTGCACTAAATGTAAATAGCAGGAACGGATCTAGCTGAACACTGTGAGCAGGACGCACTGCACTAAATGTAAATAGCAGGAACGGATCTAGCTGAACACTGTGAGCAGGACGCACTGCACTAAATGTAAATAGCAGGAACGGATCTAGCTGAACACTGTGAGCAGGACGCACTGCACTAAATGTAAATAGTCTAGATAGAAGATAACAGGAACGGATCTAGCTAAACTGAATACAGTGTATATATATATATGCAACACCTGGGATGCATATATATACACAATACACTGTAAGTGCAGCTAACTGACTGACTGTTCTGCCTAATCTATCTAACTCAAATCAAATGACACTGTCTCTCTCTCTCTCTATCTCTCAGCACACCAGAACACACTACACAGGGCCGCCGTGCAGGCGGCCTTATATAGTGTGGGGCGTGTACTAAATCCCCTGAGCCATAATTGGCCAAAGCCACCCTGGCTTTGGCCAATTACAGCTCTCTCTACTGACGGCGCTGTGATTGGCCAAGCATGCGGGTCATAGTGCATGCTTGGCCAATCATCAGCCAGCAATGCACTGCGATGCCGCAGTGAATTATGGGCCGTGACGCGCCACACGAATTTGGCGCGAACGGCCCATATCGTTCGCAATTCGACGGACGGTCGAACAGCCGATGTTCGAGTCGAACATGGGTTCGACTCGAACACGAAGCTCATCCCTATTCTTGACGGTCGAAAGTTCAGAGAACTTTTGTGTGACCGTGTGTATGCAAGGCAAGCTTGAGAGGAATTCCATCAGAAAAACCATCCAAGTTTTTTCTGATGGAAATTCCGATTGTGTGTACGCGGCATTAGACACAATTAGCAATTCTTGATGTGCCCTATAAGATGTAAAATTTTAAGTTCAAATCCACATTATTTGATGATATACTGTACCTAATGTGGAGCAGATTCTGATCTCTAGATATGCTTTCCTCCTCTTTCCTGATCGGTGTAAATGACCACACGTAATATTACACTGAAATGCTGTATGATGACCTCGGTGCACCACGTGAAAGACGAGAAAAAAGGAAAAAGTATCTTGCTAAAAGCCAGAGCTTTGTCAGTGGGAATAATGCTACCTTTAGGTACCTTACACTAAGAAAGGTTGTATGGTGGTGGCCAAAGAATGGTTAAAAATTCAATTTTCCTTTTTGTCATTTATTTTTAAACCTGACTTTTAACAAATCAAAGTAAGTACTTGTCCAGATGGACAACTTTGTTAGGCAATCTGTTTATAGAATATGTATGATGACAGATGATGATTTACTTAGGTTTTACTTGGCATTTTTTCTTCAGAATTCAAAAGTGTTGTCTCTCAGTTGTCCATTCTCACAATATTAATAGGTTTGGACTTCCAGTATTGACCTTTCCTCATGATCAGTTCCAGTAATGGAAACACAATGTACAAACAAGACACAGAAAGCATGGGTGAATGTATGGCAGGTAACTTTTTTGTATTTTTCTTGCTGGCACAGTAAATATGCCCACACTAATAAATTGTTCTAATAACATTTCTCGTAAGATGCTCGGCTTTTAGCTTTCTGGAAGCAGGTTAGTTTCCCTGGCGCAGTCCACTGGAAATAACTAGGTGTTTCATTGAATAAGAGTCATATGTGTAGGGGTCTGTAAAAAGAGAACTGTTTTGAAAATGGAATTACAATTGGTATCACAGTGAATTCCTAGAGAGGATTATTAGTGGTCTGTGAAATTATAGAGGGGACTTTTTGTTGGATATGGAGCTCCTGAGGTGACTTCATGGACTATTCACCTCCATATCTCTTAATGGAGGTTACTCTTTGTGGTCTATAGAATTGCTGGATGGTCAATTGTTCCAAGGAATTCTAGAGATGACTTTCCATAGTCTGTGGAAACATGGTCTATAAAATAGATGTTTGCAGTTTGTGGTCTAGGAAAAACAACAAAGGTGATTCTTTGTGGTTCATGGAAACAATGAATGCAAACTCCTCATGGTCTAAAGATTTTCTAGAGGTGACTCCTCATGGTACATATGAAAACACCGGAGATAATTCATTCATATTCTGTGAAAACACTGTAGGTTACTCTTTATCTTTGCAGAACCAATGGTAATGTTTTTGTGATATGTGAAAACGTTGGTGGTTACTCTGTGTGGTGCATGGAATTCCCGAAAGTGACTCTCTGACCTGTAGAAACACTAGCTGCAATTCTGTGGTTCACTAAGGTGACTGTATAGCCTACGATATTTCTGGACATGACTATGTGGTCTACGGAATTCCTGGAGGTGATATGTCATGGGTTATTTTTTTATTTATATGTTCACTCACTATATTCTTACTCTGGCATACACAAAATTATATTATATAAATATATAAGTGTGCTAGACCACATTTTTTTCTGTACGCTATGATGATGTTTATATCTATAAAATGCCTTCATTTAAATATGATTTAAAAAATTATAATATATATATATATATATATATATATATATATATATATATATATATATATATATATATATATATATATAAATATATACAGTCAGGTCCATAAATATTGGGACATCAACACAATTCTAATCTTTTTGGCTCTATACACCACTACAATGGATTTAAAATGAACCAAACAAGATGTGTTTTAACTGCAGGCTTTCAGCTTTTCAAAGGTTTTTACATCCAAATCAGGTGAACGGTGTAGGAATTACAACGGTTTGTATATGTGGCTCCCACTTTTTAAGGGACCAAAAGTAATGGGACAGATTAACAATCATTAATCAAACTTTCACTTTTTTTAATACTTGATTGCAAATCCTTTGCAGTCGATTACAGCCTGAAGTCTGGAACGCATAGACATCAGCAGACGCTGGGTTTCATCCCTGGTGATGCTCTGCCAGGCCTCTACTGCAACTGTCTTCAGTTCCTGCTTGTTCTTGGGGCATTTTCCCTTCAGTTTTGTCTTCAGCAAGTGAAATGCATGCTCAATCGGATTCAGGTCAGGTGATTGACTTGGCCATTGCATAACATTACACTTCTTTCCCTTAAAAAACTCTTTGGTTGCTTTCACAGTATGCTTCAGGTCATTGTCCATCTGCACTGTGAAGCGCTGTCCAATGAGTTCTGAAGCATTTTGCTGAATATGAGCAGATAATATTGCCTGAAACACTTCAGAATTCATCCTGCTGCTTTTGTCAGCAGTCACCTCAATAAATACAAGAGAACCAGTTCCATTGGCAGCCATACATGCCCATGCCATGACACTTTCACCACCATGCTTCACTGATGAGGTGGTATGCTTTGGATCATGAGCAGTTCCCTTCCTTCTCCATACTCTTCTCTTCCCATCACTCTGGTGCAAGTTGATCTTTGTCTCATCTGTGCATAGGATGTTGTTCCAGAACTGTGAAGGCTTTTTTAGATGTTGTTTGGCAAACTTTAACCCGGCCTTCCTGTTTTTGGGGCTCACCAATGGTTTACATCTTGTGGTGAACCCTCTGTATTCATTCTGGTGAAGTCTTCTCTTGATTGTTGACTTTGACACACATACACCTACCTGCTCGAGAGTGTTCTTGATCTGGCCAACTGTTGTGAAAGGTGTCTCTTCACCAGGGAAAGAATTCTTCGGTCATCCACCACAGTTGTTTTCCGTGGTCTTCCGGGTCTTTTGGTGTTGCTGAGCTCACCGGTGCTTTCTTTCTTTTTAAGGATGTTCCAAACAGTTGATTTGAACACACCTATTGTTTTTGCTATCTTTCTGATGGGTTTGTTTTGTTTTTTAAGCCTAATGATGGCTTGCTTCACTGATAGTGACAGCTCTTTGGATCTCATATTGAGAGTTGACAGCAACAGATTCCAAATGCAAATAGCACACTTGAAATGAACTCTGGACCTTTTAAATGGGATAATGAGGGAATAACACACATCTGGCAATGGAACAGCTGAGCAGCCAATTGTCCCATTACTTTTGGTCCCTTAAAAAGTGGGAGGCACATATACAAACTGTTGTAATTCCTACACCGTTCACCTGATTTGGATGTAAATACCCTCAAATTAAAGCTGAAAGTCTGCAGTTAAAGCACATCTTGTTAGTTTCATTGTAAATCCATTGTGGTGGTGTATAGAGACAAAAAGATTAGAATTGTGTCAATGTCCCAATATTTATAAGCCTGACTATATATATATATATATATATATATATATATATATATATATATATAATATTACCAAAAGTATTGGGACACCTGCCTTTACATGCACATGATCTTTAATGGCATCCCGATATTAGTCCATAGGGTTCAATATTGAGTTCTGGTCATATGACTACAAAGCTTCAGCTAGTCTTTGTGTCTGATGGTCCAAAAAGGCCACTAAATCCCAGGAGCTGTGCCGTCAACCCAACGTCATCCATGACTCTAATGCCCCGTACACACGGTCGGATTTTCCGATGGAAAATGTCCGATCAGAGCGTGTTGTCGGAAATTCCGACCGTGTGTGGGCTCCATCGGACATTTTCCATCGGATTTTCCGACACACAAAGTTGGAGAGCAGGAGATAAAATTTTTCGACAACAAAATCTGTTGTCGGAAATTCCGATCGTGTGTACACAAATCCGACGGACAAAGTGCCACGCATGCTCAGAATAAATAAAGAGATGAAAGCTATTGGCCACTGCCCCATTTATAGTCCCGACGTACGTGTTTTACATCACCGCGTTTAGAACGATCGGATTTTCCGACAACTTTGTGCGACCGTGTGTAGACAAAACAAGTTTGAGCCAACATCCGTCGGAAAAAATCCTAGGATTTTGTTGTCGGAATGTCCGAACAAAGTCCGACCGTGTGTACGCTCTATAAGGCATTGTCGGCCAGGAGGAAGTTCATGCCTACCAACTGTACTAACTGCAAGGAAATGGGATAAAGCCAGGGCTTTGAAAAACTTTAAAAAATGTATTTACATTGTGATTTGTTAGGGAATGTAAGTAAGAAATATATTATATGGGGGATTCAACAATTAAAATATAGGCAATTGTTTCTTTTTACTTTAACCATTTCAAGGCTTAAACGCTTTTACACAAATGTAATTTGTCTTAAAACAAATATGTGATTGAGTTCCTCAACCCCAATGTTAAGCATATGGGAACCAGTGTAAGGATTCTAACTTTGGCCTGTCTCCTGACTTTTTTTTAAATGTAAGTTTAGATCGACTACTATATAGGAATTATTTTCAGAATGTCCAGTAACAAGCATTTAATGGAGCAGACATATTTGTGAGCACCAGTTGAACTTCATTTTGAAACTGAACAATACTGGGAATAGTTGTCACAGATAAACAGTACAAGTCCCAGCCCTGCTAGTCCTTGGAAGACTTTTAAGGCTGTAGAAAGTTCAGCCAATACTTTCCCATAATTTCTATCATCACGCCTTGGCAAACACTAACATTAATGAGCTATTCATCATTTTGGATGTCCATCCATCCTTACAGGCAATAAACATCTAGCTCATTTGCAGGACCACTTTTCACTTAGCTGTCAATAAAGAGACAAGCAAGCTGCAGGGTGGAGTGTTTGAGAACATGGGTGAAAAAGAATCTCAATTTCCAAAACACCACAGCATGATGGACGCGTTCAACTCTATATATATTCAAGAGTGAGCACTGTAGACTCAAAGTAGTGTAGACCTGAACCTGCATTTTTCCATACCTCACAACTTTTTTGAGATGGGAATGAGGGACACCTATCAGCAAAAGTATGCAGGCATAGGACACACCCCTTGTCACGCCCCCTCAAAGGACAGTTGTACAAAAAAACAAGATTGGTTAAACCCACTGTGCATTCAAGTTCCAGAAAAAAAAAATAGAACACGGTGCATTTTTTCTGCACTGGACTGTACTGGAATGTAATAAAACACACTGGAACGCACTTAAAAGACCAAAAACGCACTGGAACACACATGTCCCTATTAAAGGTTAAGAAAAAAGAGGGGGGGGAAATGCACTGGACTGCATCAAAAACGCTTCAAAAATGCCTCAAAAACACGCCACATGCAGAAAAGCATCCAGAACGCATTCAGACTGCGTTTCTATGGTGTGAACTGGCCCTAAGTAAATAAAAGGACATCAGGATACATCTGTAGTTGAGCAGGGACAGCGTTCTGCTTTAGGCAAAATAAATGGTTCAGGAACAATAAAACTCAAAAGAAAAACATCTTTTTTGTTTTATTTTGGAAAGAATTGTTTAGCAGAAGAGGTACCGTTCCAATTTTTTGCCATTCTACAAACAAAAAAGACCGTCTCTAATACATACATTTCTTACATACTTTTCATGTTCTACTCATTTGTACTTGTTTAACCGCTTCAGCCCCGGAAGAATTTACCCCCTTCCTGACCAGAGCACTTTTTGCGATTCGGCACTGCGTTGCTTTAACTGACAATTGCGCGGTCGTGTGACGTTGCACCCAAACAAAATTGACGTCCTTTTTTTCCCACAAATAGAGCTTTCTTTTTGGTGGTATTTGATCACCTCTACGGGGTTTTTTTTTGCGCTATAAACAAAAAAAGAGCGTAAATTTAGGCCAATATGTATTCTACATATTTTTGTAAAAAAATCGCAATAAGCGTATATTGATTGGTTTGCGCAATACGTTATAGCTTCTACAAAATAGGGGATAGGGGATAGATTTATGGCATTTTTATTATTATTTTTTTTAATTAGCAATGGCAGCGATCTGCGATTTTTATCGTGACTGCGACATTGCGGCGGAAAATCGGACACTTTTGACACTATTTTGGGACCAGTGACATTTATACAGCAATCGGTGCTATAAAAATGCACTAATTACTGTGTAAATTACACTGTCAGGGAAGGAGTTAAACACTAGGGGGCGATCAAGGGGTTAAGTGTGTCCTAGGGAGTGATTCTAACTGTGGGGGTGGTTGGCTCACTACAACATGACAGAGATCACTGCTCCCGATGACAGGGAGCAGTAGATCCCTGTCATGTTGCTAGGCAGAACAGGGAAATGCCTTGTTTGCATTTCCCCATTCTGCTGCTCCGTTTCACGATCGCGGGCCCCAGGCGGACATCAAGTCCGCAGGACTCACGGGCACACTCACGGAGTATGCGGCGAGTGCACGTGCCCATAATGCTGCATCTTAAAGGGGACATACAGGTACACCCATTTGCGCAGCCGTGCCATTGTGCCGACGTACATCGTCCTGCGCTGGTCGGCAAGCGGTTAATCTAAAATTAGCTGTAGTTATGTAATTCATATTATGCTGCATAGGAAGCAGAAATGTGAGTTTTCATTTTGTATAAAAGTTAATGCATCTGAAGATTTTGGTGAAATTTCAATATTTTTTCTAATTGCATTGGGAATAATGGAGAAGGTGGTTTTGGGTGGTAATTAAGGGTGTAATGAACTTTAAATGGTTTTGAATAGTAACAAACACAATCAATGCCTATTTAATAATCAAGCAATTCTTGCCAGAGAGAAAAAGATATAGATATTAGGAAGAAACCACACATACTGTGTACACACACACACACACAACACAACGCATACATAAATGTAGTGTACTGTAAGTACATTATGCTAAGTATAATAAAATATTCAAAACAACAGATATAATTTACCATGTGTATATATAACCTTATTTTAGTTTCAGGCTGGGTCTAAGGGTTGCCTTTTAGTTTCAATTCATACAAGATTCACCCTGTAGCAAGTATTTACATAGCTTCGAGAATTTTTTTTGGGGGGGGGGGGGGGGGGGGGAGCGTTAAAGTGTACACCTAAGCAAAACATTTTTTTTTACGTTTTGTTGAAGAGTGGCAAATGGTTAGACCCTCTGTAAGGTTGTTTTTTTTTTGCTGTCTGTGTCCCTGTTGAGGAAATTCACCCCTCTATTTGTACTAAGTTTGGGTGGAAGACAGAGCAGGACTGGCAGATTACTGTGTGGAGGGTTGCTTCCAATGGGTTATGTTGTAATCGTAGGTGGAAGCCGGTAGGTGATAGACTCCATTGGGGGTTTCTAATAACGACAAAAGGGGCGTTACAGCAGGGAACACTTTGGTGATTGGAGAGGAGCGCTCAGCTTGTATACTTTTATCTTCAATAAATAAAAACCATCAAGTGAGACTTTTTTTGGACATCGGGTGCTCCTCTCCAATCACTCACACGTACTATTTGTACGAACTAAAAAAAAAGTTTTGCCTATACATACACTTTAGAAGCACAGCTCAGCCAGCTTCAGGCATCAACAAGCTTCAACTTCAACCTTCAAGTCTGATTGTAAATGGAGCGCTTGAAAAAACTGTTCAATAATTGCAGAAATCTTTGTCAATGATATGTAAATTGTTGCTTCCAATGATGTGCTTCTGATTAGCATTTATAAGCTGAAGGCTGTGTGAATTAGGTCCTAAAGAGGAGTTTTTTCTTTATTTTTTTTTCAATAGGCGGGTGCCAGCTATTGCAACCGCCAGTCAATTTAAAATTGATTTGACAAATTTTTTCCTTCTTTAGAAATGTTATTTTGCTGCGGCATGTTCTATGCATGCTACAGATGTGCCACTTTACAGGCAGACTAAGGGGACCCTCCAGGCACTATATTTAACCAGTAGATTCCCGCCCACTGTCATATGACGGCGGGACGAGGCAGCTCTCATTCTGGGCGGACGTCATATGACGTGACCGCCTTACCGAGCCACTAGAGGGTGCACGCGCGCGCGCCGCATCACTGGGGACCGGATGCCCGTGCCCGGGGGCCGTGATGTCCACCGGGCACCCGCGATATCCCAGCAACCGAGCAGGACCGTGGATCTGTGTATGTAAACACAGATCCACGTCCTGTCAGAGAGGAGAGGAGACCGATGTGTGTCCCTTGTACATAGGGACACCGATCGGTCACCTCCCCCAGTCAGTCCCCTCCCCCCACAGTTAGAATCACCTCCTTAGGACACACATTAACCCCTCAATCGCCCCTAGTGTTAACCCCTTCCCTGCCAGTCACATTTACACAGTAATCAATGCATTTTTATAGCATTTTTAAGCATTATATTTTTAATGGTCCCAAAAATGTGCCAAAAGTGTCCGATATGTCCGCCACAATATCGCAATCACAATAAAACAATCGCAGATCGCCGCCATGACTAGTAAAAAAATAAATAAATAAATAAAAATGCTATAAATCTATCCCCTATTTTGTAGACGCTATAAGTTTTGCGCAAACCAATCAATAAACGCTTATTGTGATTTTTTTTTTACCAAAAGTATGTAGAAGAATACATATCGGCCTAAACTGAGGAAAAAAATTGTTTTTAAAAAAAAAATTGGATATTTATTATAGCAAAAAGTAAAAAATATTGTGTTTTTTCAAACTTGTCCCTCTTCTTTTGTTTATAGCACAATAAATAAAAATCGCAGAGGCGATCAAATACCACCAAAAGAAAGCTTTATTTGTGGGGAAAAAATGATAAAAATTTAATTTGGGTACAGTGTAACATGACTGTGCAATTGTCATTCAAAGTGCGACAGCGCTGAAAGCTGAAAAATGGCTTGGGCAGGAAGGAGGTGAAAGTACCCTGTATTGAGGTGGTTAAAGGAATTTTTCATTTTTATTGCTGCACTATAATTATTATTATTATTATACAGGATTTATATAGCGGCAAAAGTTTGTACAGCACTTTACAACATGAGGGCAGACAGTACAGTTACAATACAATTCAATACAGGAGGAATCAGAGGGCCCTGCTTGTTAGAATCATTAACCACTTCAATACAGGGCTCTTAAACACCTTCCCGCCCAGACCAATTTCCAGCTTTCAGTGCTGTCACATTTTGAATGACAATTACTCTGTCATGCTGCACTGTATCCAAAGAATTTTTTTATTATTTTTTTCTCACAATTAGAGCTTTCTTTTGGTGGTATTTAATCACTGCTGGGTTTTTTATTTTTTTGCGATATAAGCGAAAAAATTGCGAAAATTTTGAAAACAAAAACACCTTTTTTTTAGTTTCTAGTGTAAAATTTTGCAAATAATTTTTCTTCATAAATGTGGGCCAAAATTTATACTTATACATATCTTTGGTAAAACCCCAAATTAGTGGATATTATTTAGTCTGTGTGAAAGTAATAGAGGCTACAAGTTAGGGTGCAAATCACTGAAAATTGATCATATCTGATCACACCTGATGTACTGAAGGCCTATCTCATTTCTTGAGACACTAACAACAAGGAAAGTACAAATCCCCCCCAAATTACCCCTTTTTGGAAAGTAGACAGTCCAAGGTATTTAGTAAGAGGCATGGTGAGTTTTTTGAAGTTGTCATTTTTTCCCAAAATTCTTGGGACAATTAAGAATTTTTTTTTTTACACAAACTTATCGTATTGACAGGTTATTTCTTGAACACAGCATAAGCATACTTGCAACTACACCCAAAAATACATTCTGCTACTCCTCCTGAGTATGGCGATACCACATGTGTGAGACTTTTACACAGCCTGGCCACATACAGAGGCCTAACATCCAAGTAGCACCTCCAGGCATTCTAGGAGCAAAATTACACGTATAATTTCATGACGACCTATCTCACTTTTGAAGGCCCTGGAGCACCAGGACAATGGAAACGCCCACAAAATGACCCAATTTTGGAAAACACCACAACGTATAATCTATGAGGCATAATGAGTCTTTTGAACAGTTCATTTTTTTCCAGAAGTTTTCGGAAAACGTGGGAAAAAAATGAAAATTTATACACAAAGTTGTCCATTTATAAGATATTTCCAACACATAGCATGTACATAGCAAAAATGACACCCCAAAATACATTCTGCAACTCCTCCTGAGTATAACAATACCACATGTGTGACATTTTTACACAGCCTGGCCATATACAGAGCCCCAACATCCAAATAGCAACTCCAGGCGTTCTAGGAGCATAAATTACACATATAACCGACTACCGATCACATTTTTGAAGGCCCTTCATATTTCTAACGCAAAACATGTACATACCAAATAACAAAATATTACCTGTGGTTTTAGTAGTGCACAGAGGAGAGCATCGGTCGAGGCAGCAGGCAGGGATGTGGTCAGCGACAGCAAAAGCAATCGTCCAGGCAGCGGGCAGGAATACTGTCCATAGTTAGTACAGGCAGAGATACTGTCAGCACAGCCAAAGCATTGGTCCAGGTAGCAGGCATAGATGTCCAGGCAGAAATACTGTCCATAGTCTGTAGAGGCAGCAGGCAGAGATATGGTCAACACAGCCATATGATCAACACAGCCAAAGTATTGGTCCAGGCAGCAGAAAGAAACACAGTCCATAGATTCCTGGGTCTGGAATGGATGATTCCCTTCTTCTATATATTATGAGTATTATTTTTTTTTTTTAATACACTTTTTTTTCTTCCCAATGTATTGTTATTCATCAGACTATATTGGCTTTACCTTTATACTTGTCATGGTTATGCAATAGAGTTTTCTCTGTCAGCTTACCTGTCTCCATGTATTCATCTCTAAAGACCAGCTGCCTCTCACCTGACTGGTTTTATAACCTCTCCTCTAAGCATGGCCCCACCCCAGGGCCTATCAGGGAACCCTATATTAACCTGTGCACTACAAGCCAGCAGTGCTGATCAACCATTGTGTGTTAGCCTCCGTGTGTACTTGCTGTGTTTCCTACGTCTGATTCCGGTTACCGACTTTGGCCTGTTCTCGACTCTCCCTGTCTGCTTGTTACCCTGACCTTTGGCGTGTTATGTTTATCCTTGTCTGCTAGTCGCCCTGACCTTTGGCTTACCCCTTACTTCCCTGTTGTTCCAGCCTGCTGCCTCCTTCCTCTTCCCCTGTAGTCTACGGTGAGCGTGAGCTGTGAGACCCTGGGGGCCGCGACCTGGAGCCAGACTGCAGCGCAGTCCATCCTCACCACTAGAGGCTCTGGTAAACACCCGCTGGCTCTTAGACTCCACGCCCTGGGGAATCTATGCTCTAGCTCCCACTGGGATCCATGTTAGTTATCCTGTAGACCTGCTTCCTGAACCTTCCAGGGTTCAATCCGCAGCAGTCAGTCCTAGGGTCCACCACCTTAGTGGTGCACTTCCGACTCCTACAGAGTGCATCTGTCACCTGGTCCCAGGTGAGCTGACAATACTTTTTCATAGAAATTAATTAACCCGCCCCTGAGGAAGTGGTTGATCAACTAAACATGTTAGGCATACCTGGAAACGGAAGATGCCAATCTTCACTCTGAACCCAATAGGGCCCTAATGTGTCATGCCACTGGCTTCGCCGATGTACCCACAGGTATGGAGGCCTTGGCATATGCAAAATCCAATAAAAGATTTCCCACGTACGTTCTGATGCAAAAAATTTGGAACAAACTTAGACAGCTACAAGAAGTAGAGGGCTTTACCGGGCACAGTCCGATATGGAATAATGGATACTACGAGGAACTTCAGTCACTGGATTTTGGTGTGCGGTGGAAGAGACACGGGGTCACTCACATGTGACATATATTTGCTGAGGGAAAGTTGATTCCCTTTCATGTGTTGAGGGAGCAATTTCCCCTTCCAAACTCAATGTGCTTTTATTATATGCAGCTGCATCATGCAGTGACGGCGCAGACTGGGGGGGCCCGTGGACTCTCTCACCGACCCCGATATTTAGCTTTATGGCAGAGGTATCCCAGTTTAAGGGCTTTATATCTAGTACCTATTCCAAGTTAATCAATATATACTTAGATGAATTTCTCCAGGCGGCGTTGAGTAAATGGGAAAGAGATGTAGGAGCATTTGAGGATGAACAATAGGGGGAGGCACTGCAGGCAGTACAACTTTGCTCCCTAAATGTGGCACAACGGCTATCGCAGTTATACATTATCCTTAGGGTACACTACACACCTGAACGATTGTCCAGGATGGGAGTAAGAACGGATTCCAACTGTCCGAGGTGTGCGTGAGATCATGGAGACTTGATACACCTGCTCCGGAGGTGCCCCAAACTACATCTATTCTGGTCAGGGGTTATAGCCACTATCAATAGAGTTTATAAGACTACCATACCTGTTGACCCAAAGCCATGTATACTGGGGATAATAGATGACTTCCCTGTGGAGGACAATTTCAAACAGGCCATAGATTGAACCCCCAACGTTGAAGGAATGGATCGCTCAAATGGGTGACACTATAAGGTTGGAAAAATACATATTTCAACATAGAGGTTGACCGGGAAAGTTTGATGGGCTGTGGGCACCCTGGCTAGACACCCCTGGTCTTTCTCCTGTTGATCTGGTGATGGACAGATTGCTGAGGTGAGGGTTGGGTCTGCAGGAGATACATTGGGAGGAAGGAGAAACAGAGAGAACCTATATTATATGTGCTTAAATATAGTGCTGATGCATAAATGTTCAGTCTCCTTAGAGAAAATGCTAGGAATGTACACTACAAGATGGTAATGGATGTTGAGCGCATAGTATGAATATACTTCCTTCAATGGTAATTGAAATGTATGACAAAGAGTGAGCCATAATTGTGAGCTGTAAAGTTTTTCTGTTGGTTTTGTTTTCTAATAAACATTTTTCTGATATAAAAAAAACATGTTGGGCATATCAGGATGCATCTTGTTTCCATCTGGATGTTTTTAAGTCTTTCAACTATTCTCAAGTTATTATACCACCTTTTCTTTCAAGCGACGGTAGATCTTGGGGGATATTTACCCACACCACTTAATATATTGTGCTATTATGTTAGGAATTGTTATTCTCAAGCATGATTGACAACACACTATATGTAAATTCATGTATATGTATATGGCACATTATGTGTTGCTTTGATAATAAATATTTATACATTTTCCAAATTACTCTTTTCTTAGCCTCACTGTTTTTACCTCATATAAAATCCCAACTGTTCTGTTTTATATACATTGTATCAGGGATGGAGACGCATATAGTCCGTGTGTTTCATTTAAAGTCCCAAATTTTTCCCCTCTCCCCTTACTACATTAAAAATTAGAATTCTTCAAAATGTTCCAAAGTTCAAAAACATTCTCTCCAAAACATACTGGATTTCAAAATTGTCTAATTTTCGTTCAAACTACTTGTCTTATTAAGATGTTGCAGTAATTACACCTGTAAAACGGTTATATTCTGCCAGTGTAAAATGAATGTGTAATTCTTGTTTTTGGAGTACGGAACTGCATTGGGAGAATTCCAAAGACAGCATTAAGGAAAAACAGAGCATTTATTAAACAGTTTCCCTCAATAAGTTTGACAAATTATGAAAAAAAAAATATATAAGAGGACATAATTTGTGGAAACTACAGCTGAAACGGAAATAAACCAGAATTTGTTTTATTTTCTTTCTTCTTTTAAATTCTATTTCTCAGCAGTTGTTACATGTCCTGTTTTGCTAAGTTGCAGATTTTAAAAAAATTGATTAAATTAGTGTTTTGTTTGTAAATGCCTGTATAAATATTTCATAGCGGTAATTAGCAGACACACTGCCAAGCACAAACTTCTATATTTATTTGGCAGAAGGCCACTAACTTCCAGTAATTCCAATGAATAGTGAGTCTTATGGAGCAGATTGAGAGTATTAAATCACACAGGAATAGTCATCTCCAAAAAAAACTTTTTTGAAGAAGTTAATAAGATTCTTAGCACAATCACAAATTTTGCTGAGCCGTAAAAACAAAGGACCTATTAAAGTTTCTATATATAATTTAAAGGGTACCTACATCTGGGTATTTGCTAAATTATTAGAATGGCCCCACAGTTGAGGATTTAATGTTTTTTTTCTAGGTGATTATGTAAAACAAAGTATTACCTTAATCCAGGGTGCTGTGGTCTTCACCCCCATTCGTTCTGGTTGTGATGACTGGTCCCTCAAAGCCACTCTTCTTGTTGGTCTTCAACTAGTTGCTGGCCCTCACCAGTGGCATAATTTTTAATCCAGGATCAGCAAGCACTGCTAGTCTTGCATTGTATATGATTGACATAGGAGTGACTATCCATATTCTGGTACTTATGAGAAGAGGACCACTGCGCTCTGCCTTATCTCATCTCCTAGACAAAACAAGCATTTTATCTTTATCAGCTGGGAAAGGAAGGGGGCATTTTAACAATTTACGAGAGAATGCCCAGTGTTCAGCTTTGAAGATGAATTTAGGGTAAATGTTAAAACATCTGTTTAACACATATATGTTTACCCAAGTGAAATAAGACCTGAATTACCACAAGTCCACAATCCAGAGCTGCCTCTTGTCACATGACCTACATATTGGCTTCAGGTTACATGACCTGGAAATGAAACACTTTGGGGTTGATTTACTAAAGGCAAATAGACCGTGCACTATGCAAAGTGCAGTTGCTCCAAAGCTTAGTAAATGAGCAAAAGCTCTGCTGACTTCCATCGTCCAATCATGTACAAACAAAAATGCAATTTTTTTTTCCTTGCATGTGATTGGGTATTCTTTGTAAAGTGAATCCTTACCTCATTTACTAAGCTCTGGAGTAACTGCACTTGCAGAGGGCAAATGAACTTTTCAAAGTGCAAAGTCTATTTGCCTTTAGTAAATCAACTGTATTATATTAAAGCGGTGTTAAGCCCAAAAGCAAACATTTATCATATTGCATATTATATATTATAAATACAAGAAAAGAAATGCCCAAGGAACTTTACAAGACACAAGCCAAAGATATAAAACGTACAAAATGTATTATTTAAACATTTAGAAAAGAGGATTTTGAAATCTTTGGGGGGGGGGGGACTCCAATCTCGCCTTGGACCTGGGGTTGGACAGATCTAGGCTGGCCACCACTCAGCTTAAATGGCCTCCGTAAGATAAGCTTACAATTTTCTAAAATTCTTCATGCCCTTGGTCTGGTTAGCATTTGGAGAGAAACTCACCTCACGAGTAGAGATTATACACAATACTCCGGTCTGCACACCACATATGGCAGAATTGACTATATTTTTATCTCTAGTGGGGGGTTCCACTTATATATAGAATGCACATAAGGGAGTTGGCCTGGGCTGACCACTCCATGGTCTGTCTGGTTCTCTCTCTGCCTCAAGGTCAGGTGGGCTCTTTCTATGGCGGCTGAATGAATCCCTGTTTAGTGACCCGATTAGGTGCACTGAAATTGACCACGCTTTGCATGAATACTTTCAACGCAATGACACTTAGGTTGTCAATCCCTCTACATTATGGGCGGCCCATAAAGCCAGCATACGGGGGAAAATTATCCAAATATTGACCCAGATTAAGAGGGAGCACAGGTTAGATCTAGAGAAACTAGACCCTGAGTTACAATCCCTTTGTAAGGCACATAAACTCAAACCCAACTGTGAGACGCTGTTCTTAACCACTTCAATGACCTCGATGCCCAAGGTTCTCTGTCTGCTTTGAGACTTTGGCAAGGTGCCAGGGTTTGAAGTTAATATGTCCAAGTCTATGGCACTGAATGTCTCGGTTCCCCTGGCCTTGGTTGATTGCCTTAAGGATCACTTCCCTTTCATTTGGAGCCCTACCTTTGTTCCCTACTTGGGAATACAGCTGATGCCCAATATAGACTCCTTATACAAATTTAACTACCCCTCCATTACATAAACTGGAGACAGACCTCCAACAGTGGTCCTTACATAATTTATCATGGTTGAGTAGAGTTCATATGGTCAAAATGACGTTATTGCTTAAAATACTCTATTTCTTTAGGTCTCTACCTATCCCTGTTCCTAGAGCTGTGCTGGATCGTTTTCAAGCAAAAGTGATTGACTATATCTGGGGCACTAAAGGGCCACGTTTTTCTAAGAAAATTCTATTTTACCCTAAAACTCAGGGAGGGCTGGGATTGCTTGACCTATTTCATTACCATCAGGCGGCTCATTTGACTCAACTCTCGGTGGTATACTCAAGATACGCCAAACCAAACTGGGTATTTATGGAACGGATAGCTACTCATATATACGCTGCACTATCTTCTGTGGAGCTCTCCTAAACAATGGCCCCCTATCTTGGCACCTACCCTCTCTCACTCGGTGGCTATGTGGGATAGGCTCCGTGTTCATAGCGATTTGGTGTCTCATTTTCGTCCATTAGAGCATATCTTTAACAATCCAGATTTCCCCCTGGGTTTGAACATTAAGTCCTTTAAGTGGTGGCTAGATAAGGGGCTGTACAGAATTGGGCATTTTATTACACATAGGGGACCCTTTACACTACGTCACTGCGTGGAGGTTCTAAAAAGGCATCAACCAAAGCGTTTCCATTTTTTTTCAAATCTCTCACTTCTTATAGTCACTTTAGCCAGTTGCACCGAACCATTACCAGGTAACCCCTTATAAAAAATGGTGCACTTAAGATGTAGATCAGCGAGGGGGCTTCTCCCTTATTTATGGGCTATTACTAGGCTTTCCTCCCAAGTTACCCTATATGGTGAAATGGAATGCAGATCTGGCAGAGGAAAGGGAATTGGAGGTATGGCACAAGTGTTTCCTACAGTCATTCTCTGGTATCCTGACTGTAGCCATGGTGGAAGCAAATTTAAAGGTGCTTACTCGCTGGTACATGGTCCCAACACGGCTAGCCAAAATGTACCCTTCGGTGTCCCCCGTATGCTTCAGGGGGATGCCAAATGGCAGGAACAATGTGCCATATCTGGTGGGAATGTCCTAGGATACGTGGTTTTTGGAACTGCGTCTTTGCGCTGATTTGTAGGGTGACTGGACAGTCTGTCCCTCAGACTCCCTACATAGTGCTTCTTAACGACCTAGTATCTGGTATATCTAACTGTTTGCTACGCCTGATATTTTTCATTTTACTGGGGGCTAAGATGACTTGCTAAATCCTGGAAACAACCTACTGAATCCTTGGCACAGGCTAGGCAAAAGGTCATCTGGATTATGTTACATGAAAATATTAGTATCTTGAAGGACATGGTTAAAAAATTTGAACGGACTCGGGAGCCGTAGGCTACATATATGCATGTCTCTCTTGTACGCTAGTTTATTTATTTAAATTATTTTTTGGGTTATGGTTTGGTTTACCTATTTTGACCCTGGATCGAACCTTCGTCTCATTCTCCCCCTCTTTCTCTACTTTCCTTTCCCTTCTTCTTCTTTGTTGCTTTTCTTTATTTCTGTATGCCTGACTATCCAGGATTATGTTGGTCCTGACCTCTGTCAATAGGGCTTATTGACAGATAGGTGGTCTCTAATGTGTCTGTACCTACAGTATCTGGTTGGCGCACTAGGAAAAAGATCAATACCCAGCAAGACGGCTTGTTGACTTCTTTAGTTTATGATTGAGATTGTGGGTGTCATTCTGTTACGCATCTTTTTGGTGTGCTTATTTGTATTGATGAAAATGGTACGTTGGTACATTTGTTTGTTCTTTTACTTATGTAAAACCTCCAATAAGTATTTTGAAAGTAACACATTTAAAAATTATTTTATTAGATATAATTACAAACACGTGAATATCCATGGTTGCATAATCTGCACAACCTAATTTCTCTAATTTCAGACATCTATATGTATTTCTCCTGAGGAAGCGAGTCTTGTCTCACAAAACACCTAGAGATCTAATACAAAATTATCTACATCTTGGATTACCAGCTATATCTTGATTTATGAAATCATGGATATTCATGTACATATGTTTGTAAATATGTGTAATAGAAGAATTTTTAAATGTGTGTAAAAATCCTCTTTTTTTTTACATTTAAACAATACATTTTGTACATTTTATTTCTTTGGTTTGTGTCTGGAAAAGTCCCTTGGGCATTTCTTTCTTTGAATTTACATTCATTGGGACTGAAACACTCTCATGCCCTACACATGCCAGCTCAACCTTTTGAATATATATTATAACTTGTATCCTAAAAGGTAGCCAACTGTTGCTGTATCCGTTTATAAGGTGTTACTGGAGTTATGCTTTAATTTGTTAGTGTATCTAAATCTGTTAACCTCCCTGGCGGTATTCCCGAGTGTGGCTCGGGGTGGATTTTCAGTACCAAAAGCGGTAACCCCGAGCCACACTCGGGATTGCATCGCAGGATCCAGGTGCATGTTATTTACCTTGTCCCCAGGATCCTGCGATGTCTCCCCGCAGTGTGAGCGAGCCGTCCTCTGCTTGATCTATCACGGAGCCAAGTTCCGCTCCCTGTGAGCCTTGCGACGCACGGGGACAGAGAATGGCGCCAAATTCAAAAAGTAAAACACATAATACATATGCAGCACATTGTAATCTTACAGATTACATTACTGTATCAATTTATGTCACATCCCTTTTGTCCCTAGTGGTTTCTCCAGTGTCCTGCATGCAGTTTTATATCATAAATACTGTTCTTTCTGCCTGGAAACTGGAGATTGTCCATAGCAACCAAAACCGTCCCTTTACATGAAAAGTGGTTTTAGACCAGCTAGAAAACAGCGATAATAAATTAGAATCACTTGCAGAATTTAGCGATATTGATTTGTGGGGAGATCCGTCATCAAACACTGAAAGTAATGACAACGACAATTCTGCAACTGAGCAAATTTCAGTGTTTTTGATTTGATTACATTATTAAATAATTTGTATTATTATTATATTATTATTTGTTGTAATTATTTATAGTTATTCATTATATTATAATTCATGATTTCGTTTTTCAAACTTTATCATACCCGGGATGTCTACTAGACTCTTGTTTGGACAGATTTAAGTGAGTTATTCCTAAGATTTACAGGCCTACAATATAAAACGACAAATTTCCATGCAAAAAAATTGTACCGCTTTCAGCATCAAAAATCTGAAATAATCATACCGCCAGGGAGGTTAAGGCATAAAACTGTACCCTCCCCCCATACTGACAATACTACTGTCCAAAGGTGCCCCTGTGCTCCTTCATCCAGAGTGGAGGCATTCTAATACAGGAGGTGTGCTACTGTCCGGATCACCAGGTGAAACCAGAGGAAAAAAACCTAAGAAAAGAAACGTAATGCAGGCACTACATCTAATAATAATTTAAAGATAATTTTTTTGGGTTAAATACCGCTTTAATATTTCTAATATATTAAAGCAAAATAGTTATTTAAATAGTTTAAAAATAAATGAAATAGATTTAAATATGTTTGATATCAGGCTGCCACATTTTTACATTTCATGGGGTGGCACAGTGATGTAGTGGATAGCACTTTCACCTAGCAGTAAGAAGGGTTGCTGGTTTGAATCCCAACCACGGCACTACCTGCCTGGAGTTTGCATGTTCTCCCTGTGCCTGCGTGGGTTTCCTCCGAGTACTCCAGTTTCCTCCCACACTCCAAAGACATGCTGGTAGGTTAATTGGATCCTAAATTGTCCCTAGTATGTATGAATGTGAGTTAGGGACCTTAGATTGTAAGCTCCTTGAGGGTAGGGACTGATGTGAATGTACAATGTATATGTAAAAGCGCTGCGTAAATTGATGGCACTATATAAGTACCTGAAATAAATACATTTCATGCATAGGTTCTGGCCAGAGACAAGTTTTTAGGCAGGGCATGACTAGTTAGCTTATTTCAGAAGCCTCCTAATGCAGAAGATCCTAAAAAAACGATTTCAGAATTAAAAATGAAGTCTTCCTGTGCAGGATAAAGCAGTCATATTGCATAATGACACTGATGGAATCTTGTACTGGCATGTACTGTACTTGTACTGGCTGCCCTAAGATGAAAATGATTTATAAGACACGCAATGGTCATAACTAGTTGAAAGTGGTGTTCCTTATCTGACTGGAGCATGCCATTAATCAATTCATTTGTGCAACCTCTCCCACATCTTTTATGAAATATGTTGCTTTTTCCTGCTTTCTTCTGAGCTTTTTGCCAAGTTTTTCTCTTTTTATTTTTGGCCACATATCAAGCAGAGATATTTTGTAGAATTCTGAGCTGAGATCAAACCAAGGGAGTCCAGGTAACAGCAATGTACATTATTGAGCTTTAAAAGACACCTTTTACACTGAGGCAGTTTTCAGGCACTAGAAATAACTCCTGTAAAGCGCCTGAAAACTGCCTTCCATTCATTACAATAGGTGCTTTCACACCCGGGCGGTGCGCTTACAGGACGTTTGGAAAAGTCCTGCAAGCAGCATCTTTGGGGCGGTTTGGGAGCGTTGTATACAGCGCTCCCAATATGCCCCTACCCATTGGAATGAATGGGCAGCGCTTTCAAAGCACCTTAAGGCCCCTTTCACACTGGGGCGGTTTGCAGGCGCTAGTGCGCTAAAAATAGCGCCTGCAAACCGACCTGAAAGTGCCGCTGCTTTGTCTCCAATGTGAAAGCCCCTAGGGGTGCGCTGGCAGGACGGTAAAAAAAGTCCTGCTAGCAGCATCTTTGGAGCGGTGAAGGAGCGGTGTGTATACCGCTCCTCCACCGCTCCTGCCCATTGAAATCAATGGGACAGCGCGACTATACCGCCGGCAAAGCGCCTTTGCAGATAAGCTTTGCTGTGGTTTTTAACCCTTTGTTGGCCGTTAGCAGGGGTAAAACCGCCCCACTAGCGGCCGAACACCGTCAGTAAAGCGCCGCTAACAATAGCGGCGCTTTACCGCCGACGCCGCCCCTGCCCCAGTGTGAAAGGGGCCTTAAAGCGCTTTGAAAGAGCTGCAAAACGGGAGTTTTTAACCCCTTTTTTGGAGTTAAAAGCACCCCGCTAGCAGATGAAAAACAGTGCAAAAGCACTGCTAAATAGCGGTAAAGGGCCGCTAATACAATCGTCGCCTTAGCGCTAATGCGGCCACGGCCCCTAAACATACAAGAGAAATCAGCTTAACCACTTAAAAGGATAGTTCACCTTTACAAAAAACCTGCCTATGCATGTAAGGGATGTTTGTAGATTAAAACAGTGTAGCTCTGACTAGAGATAAATAATACCCTTGCTATAGGTGCATGTAGGCCATTTACATACCTTATAAAGCCTGACTAGAATACTCCCAGGATGTTGCTAAGTGAGGCCTAGTCGTCACTGCGCACCTCCGCCAGAGTGAGCTCACAAATGGCTCAGAGCTACTCCATGAGGGGAGAGAAAGAGTATGTGATGGGGTTTGTATCAGAGAAAAAATTCACTCCTGTGATGGAGGAGGTGAGCACTGACAAGTAGGCCTCGCTTAGCAACGTCCTGACAGTACTTAGCAACATCCTGGGATTATTCTAGTCAGCATTATAAGGTATTTAAATGGCATACACCTATAGCAAAGGCTTTATTCAACTTTAGTCAGAGCTGCACAGTTTGTTTTTATCTACAGATGCCTCTTATCTGCATAGGTAGTTTTGTGGTAAAGGTGACCTATCCCTTTAACCACTTCAGCCCCGGAAGATTTGGCTGCTCAATGACCAGGCCATTTTTTGCGATAAGGCACTGCGTCACTTTAACTGACAATTGCGCGGTCCTGCGACGCTGTACCCAAACAAAATTGACATCCCTTTTTTCCCCACAAATAGAGCTTTCTTATGGTGGTATTTGATCATCTCTGCGTTTTTTATTTTTTGCACTATAAACAAAAAAGATCAACAATTTTGAAAAAAACACTATTTTGTACTTTTTTGCTGTAATAAATAGCCCCATTTTTTTTTAAAAAAAGCTAATTTTTTCCTCAGTTTAGGCCAATATGTATTCTTCTACATATTTTTGGTAATAAAAATTGCAAAAAGCGTATATTGATTGGTTTGCGCAAAAGTTATAGCATCTACAAAATAGGGGATAGATTTATGGCATTTTTAAAAACATTTTTTTTTTTTGCTAGTAATGGCAGCGATCTGCGATTTTTTTATATAAACTGCGACATTATGGCAGACACATAGGACACTTTTGACACATTTTTTGGGTCGAATGACAATTATACAGCGATCAGTGCTATAAATATGCACTGATTACTGTAGAAAATGTCAATGGCAGGGAAGGTGTTAACACTAGGGGGCGATCAAGGGGTTAATTGTGTTCCCTATGTGTGTTCTAACTGTGGGGGATGGGACTGACTATTGGAGATGACAGATCGTGGTTCCCTGCTCGTAGGAACTCAGGATCTGTCTCTCCTCTCCTCACAGAACTGGGATGTGTGTGTTTGAAATGAGGTCTGACGTTGCTACGGTCCTCTAAGGGCATCTTGCCCTCACTCGACTTCCTGCCCATCGCTCCAGGGGATCGGATAATTTCCCCCTTTACCGGTTTTGGTAAAGGGGGAAACAACCAGAAAAAGGCTGGAGGGGGGCACCTCTCCCGCTGCCTATAAAAGTGATCCCGTGGCAAATCCGCCGCTGGGACCACTTTTATCAGATGCTGGATGCTAGCTGCTACCATAACCCTGGTATTTAACGTCAAAGTAATGACGTATATATACAGTGGGCGGCCCGGAAGTGGTTTACAATAGTTGTAAACTCTTACATATACCCAGTTTAGTGACTAACCTCAGGTGATACACAGAGATTAAACAAATCCTCCTACATACATAATACAGAATATAGAATACTTTATTAATCCCAAAGGGATTGTATCTGTTTATCTGTAGCCAACTCTCCTCTACAGCCTTTCAAAGTGCAGAATTTATACAGCATTTCTAAACTTTCAGAAATCAGGGGGCGAGGAGCTGAAGTTCCACTCTGTAGAGCTCAGTGAGAGCTAATTGGAGGGAAGGGACATACCTCATTCACACAGCACACAGGAATAGAGCTGAAGCTGTCAATCACAGGCTGTGTGCTGGAGCTCCCTTCCCTGTCACCTTTTAACCTCCTGGTGTCAGGAAAACGTGTCAGAAGTGACTCATGCAGATAGCAGAGGAACAGGTAGCAGACAGAAATGACAACGAAAAAATACAAAGTGTGGCGCTAGTAGTAGCAATATATGAAACTAAGCATTAAGTAATATCACACAATAATAATGTGAACCAAAATTAACACGTGAGCACATGTGACAGTGACTAGTAAACAAAAATAATAAATAAATATATGTGTTCAATACAAATATTAGATATAATCTAAAACAACAAAGGAAATTTGTGATAACAGTGCATAAACAGTTATCTAATATGAAGTCCAAAACACCAAAAATTTGTGACATCAGTGCATGAACGATTTTAGGCAGGTGTTTTCTTGCATGTGTAGAAGAACTTTCAACCCAGTAGCCTGGTAGGTACGTAGACCATAGAAGACCAGAGGTGCACGGAAGTTTGAAAACAGTGCCAGGACCATTACCAGAAGCTATGGAGGCTTACCGGAAGTTGTGGCCTGAAATGGCGTATGCCATACAGGTCAGAAAGGCTTAGTGACCAACAGGTCTAGACATATTATCCGGTCAGAAGTTATTGTCACACAAACCATGGGGAGGAGGAATCAGTCAACACGACTTCCACATTGATAGGAATAAAAACACTCACATAGTGTAATAACGTAAAACTTGGATTTATTTAAAAAGTAACAATAAAAAACAGACTCACATTTTTTGCAGATAAAATTAGCGTATCAATCGTGTAGCGGTAGTTGTGAGGGATCCTACCGCTACACGATTGATACGCTAATTTTATCTGCAAAAAATGTGAGTCTGTTTTTTATTGTTACTTTTTAAATAAATCCAAGTTTTACGTTATTACACTATGTGAGTGTTTTTATTCCTCACATGTAATACGAATCTTTCGCATGGTCTACGGTGGTATATCTATCAATGTGGAAGTCGTGTTGACTGATTCCTCCTCCCCATGGTTTGTGTGACAATAACTTCTGACCGGATAATATGTCTAGACCTGTTGGTCACTAAGCCTTTCTGACCTGTATGGCATACGCCATTTCAGGCCACAACTTCCGGTAAGCCTCCATAGCTTCTGGTGATGGTCCTGGCACTGTTTTCAAACTTCCGTGCACCTCTGGTCTTCTATGGTCCACGTACCTACCAGGCTACTGGGTTGAAAGTTCTTCTACACATGCAAGAAAACACCTGCCTAAAATCGTTCATGCACTGATGTCACGAATTTTTGGTGTTTTGGACTTCATATTAGATAACTGTTTATGCACTGTTATCACAAATTTCCTTTGTTATTTTAGATTATATCTAATATTTGTATTGAACACATATATTTATTTATTATTTTTGTTTACTAGTCACTGTCACATGTGCTCACGTGTTAATTTTGGTTCACATTATTATTGTGTGATATTACTTAATGCTCAGTTTCATATATTGCTACTACTAGCGCCACACTTTGTATTTTTTCGTTGTTATTTTTGCCCTTGAGTCTACGGGTGTGTTGGCTGCTTCCCCAGTTTGTCTTTAGCGCAGCGCTGTACCACATTTAAAAATATTTCAGCAGACAGAAATGACACTTAGCGCTCAGGATTGAGACTAGTACGCACTATAGAGGAGTATGCTTTGTTCATATTTAGTGTCTGAAGTTTTACAACCACTTTACACGCTTGCTGACCGCCCACCGTCAATTGAGGGAGGATCAGTGCGGCTCTCATTCTGGGTTGACGTCCTATGACGTTGTCCCAAAACGGCCACTCTCGCCCGCCCATGGGGGCATGCAGTGCGGCGATCGTGGCCGAGCCATGTTGCTAGGACACGACGTGACCCCAATCTCTGTAAAGAGCAGCGGCCACAGCTCTTTAACAATGTGATTGGCTGTGTCCAATCACAGCCGGTCACATGTAAGCACGGAAATGCCAGTAACAGTCTCTCATCGCCTCACACTGACAAAGTGTGTGGCAAGGAGAGCCGATCAGCGGCATCTCCTCGCAGGGGACATCAAGACCTATAATCAGGGCACTGATCATGAGTGCCCTGATTATAATAAAGTGCCACCAGTGCCAACAATCAGTGCCCACAAATGCAACCAATCAGTGCCCATTAGTGATGCCAGTCAGTGCTAGCTATCAGTGCTGTCCATCAGTGCTGCCCACCAATGCCCATCATTGCTGCCCATCAATGCCCATCAGTGCCACCCATCAATGTCCATCAAAGCCCATCAGTGCTGCCTATCCATGTAGCTTATCAGTGCCCACCAGTGCCACCTATCAGTGCCCACCAGTGCCACCTATCAGTGCCCACCAGTGCCACCCATCAGTGCTGCCTATCAGTGCTCATCAGTGCCACATATCAGTGCCCATAGTGTGGCATATTAGTGCCTCCTCATCAGTGCCACCTAATCAGTGCCCATAAGTGCAGCCTGTCAGTGCCGCCTCATCAGTGCACATCGGTGAAGGAGAAAAATTACTTATTTACAGAAACTAAGAAAAACTTTTTTTTTCTGTCTTTTTTTTTTTTTTTTTTAGTAAAAAATAAAAAATCCAGCAGTGATTAAATACTGAAAGCTGAAAAATGGCCTGGGCAGGAAGGGGGGTGAAAGTACCCTGAAGGCAAGTGGTAAATTAATTATATCAATTTGTGTTCGTTAGAAACAAAAAACTCTGTTCCTATGTGGATTTTATCGCAATATATATTCTGAACTGAACAAAATGGTGGTCAGGCCTCAACATTCTAAGACAAGTAGGTCTCAATTATTATCTCAGAGTGTCCCTGCTATATAGATACAGCACATGCAGGAGGTGTTGCACTTAAGGTCTATTACCATTTGACGAAAAAGCATGTGTCACTGATAAAGCTACTGAAAAAGCCTCTTTTTTCAAAAACGTAAATAAAATTGAGGTTCTGACAATGTATGTAAGCATATCCTATGCCTTTTTGACAGTAGTTTGCCTATTAGTCCAAAAAATGGCCAAAATGTAATAAGATTTACTGAACCCTTGATTATATGTCTTGGCTCAGCCAGAGAGGAAGGCTGACAGAAGCTTTACATTCCTGCTTCCTCCCCCCCACCTCAGCCACAGTAAATCTGTAGGCTGTTAGCAGATTGGCCTCCAGTGACGCACATTGCCGAGAATACAGGACAACTGAGGCTGTGCAGAGCAGGGTGAGACAGTGCCTTACTGGATTTTAAATAGTATAGGCAATTATTTTTATTGGTTTACATAGTTATACCTGCAAAAGGGCCCAGACTGAAGTTATCTAGCAGGACAGCATTTTCTGACTAAAGTTCAACTTTGAATTCTTGCTATTTTTGCTCTAATCGGCAAATTTGTCAAAAAAGGAATGGGGAGCTAGGCACTGCCATAGATGACATTTACCAAAGCAAACAATTTAAAAAAAATACTATACAGTGGGAAGGTGGTCCTTTTAATGCAACTTTGAGTGTGACATGGAAAAAAACACCAGTCCTTTCATTTATATTGGGGGATGACTTTAAATTGATATTATGGAACTTTCCAATTTCCACATACAGCATCAGCAACATCATATTCTGGTATAGCATACTTTGGATGTGTAATTGATTATATACATTTTACTTTTACATCTTTTATTTACATTTTGCTTGGTTTGTAGGCAGCAACACCACCCCGATCTGATTTATTTCAACTTGCAAAAAAAAGATTTTTTTAGGTAGTTTTGGCTGCAAAATATGACCTGTATCAAGCGGTAATAGGCCTGAATTAACCAGTGGAAGTAGTAAATACAACAGATCTAGAAGCTGAAGGAAAAGTTCATCTATTAAAAAAAAAAAAAGATAAAAACCCTCAACTTTGTACCAATTAACCAGTGACACAACAGTTTAATAGCGTAGTTTGTGTTTTTTTTTTGTTGTTGTTGCAGTACCACACTGCATTTTCATAAAATTTTAATAAAACACACAAAAACACTTCAAAACCACAGCCCCACATTCCACCGCACTTCCACCCATCCCCATATTCCCAATTATTCCAAAAATATTCAAATGATAAATTTCAGGTATGTGTTTGCAAGAAACTGACCAGTGTCAGGACAGCATGCATGTACTTGAGGGCTAGTTTACACTTGCTTCAAAACAAGGCTTCGGACACGCTTTGTTAAAGCTCTTTGAACACCAGTCAAAGCTCCTGTCACTAGATAAAATGGTTAGCTTACAGTCCTGTTTACACCTTGCTTTTGCTTGGTGCTTCGGTGGGCTTCGATGGGGCTTCGATTAGCCTTTGGTGGGGCTTCAGTGAAGCTTTGGTAAGGCTTCAAGGGGCTTCAATGAGGCTTCGGTGGGGCTTCAGTGGGGCTTCAAGCGAGCTTTGCCAAAGACTTCTTTGGAGGCTCTGAAGACGCTTTGAAGCACAACTAAAGCGACATGGGGTATAATTTTTGAAGCAAAGTCGAAGCAAAGCAAAAGCAAGGTGTAAACAGGACAGTAAGCTAACCATTTTATTTAGTGACAGGAGCTTTGACTAGCGTTCAGCGAGCTTTAACAAAGCCTGTCAGAAGCCATGTTTTGAAAGCAAGTGTAAACTAGCCCTTATGCCGGCCATACATGGTTTGAATTTCAAAAGAATTTTCTTTAGAAAATCGTATCAAAGAATTTTCGTAAGAATTTCGCACCGTTAGTGGGCTGCAACAACGGACGATTTTCGTCTGGCAATCAAATTTGAGGAATCTGACATGTTGGAAATTTTCTAATCAATGATCGTGCGAGAAATGTAATAAGTAAAGAAAATTTACGGAGAGAAAAGAAGATTCCCGCCCACGAAAATTCTTTTCTGTAGCAACATACGGTGAAATTGAAGGCTTGGTCGGCCAAATTTCGAAAATCAATGATGGCACCATCGGATCACAAAAAAAATGAACTTTCTGATTTTGAAAAGAAAATTTGTTCGAAATTCGACCATGTAAGGCCTGCTTTAATGTATGTTGAAGCCGAAGCAAGTGTAAATGAGCCCTAACTCAGGCTAACAATTGTTTTTAACAGGTATAGAACAAGTTTTTTTCCTTTTGGTCTTAAAGTTTTAACTATACGTACAAAAGCTGACTATTGTAAACACGCTGGTCATTTTTAAATATTTGGTCTTACCCCTCTAACTGCCATTTTTGCTGGATAACTTGGTTTGTTAGCCCAGGTTCACACTGAGCTGCGGGAATGAAGAGGGGCGAGTTCAGCTGAACTCGCACGATTTCATTCCCGCATGTCAGTCCCGATTTCGACCGCGATTTCAGAGACATCTGTGCAGGTTTCTGCACAGATGTCAATGTAAATCGCAGCCCCGAATCGCAAAAAGTAGTGCAGAAACTACTTTTTTAAATCGGTACGACTTGCTGGAAAGATCAACAGCCAGTAAAACTATGTCACAGGGGTAACAGAGGGTTTAGGGGGGGGGGGGGTCTCCACTCCAAGTTGTGAATTACACTGGGTTGGGAGACTGGACTGCCAAGCACCAATGCTATCATGTGCAAAGAGGGGGAATGAATCATATGCTCCCAGTTTATTCCATCTTTCTCTTCCCCCCCATTCATGATAGCAAGGTACATTGGAAATCCATTTAAGTATCTGTTTAATAGATACATACCTGGATGAAATTGAAGTATATAAGCATACACTCACACTTTAAATGTGTTATTTAGTAGTGGGATTGGATGTAATATTAAAACTGGAAGTACATTCCCACTTAATCTCTTCTATTACTGTCTCCATCTATCATTTGACACATTAATCATTAGAAAAGCAGAACAGCTCCATGAACTGAACTCTGTTCAATAATTTTTGCGAGGAAAAAAATCTTCCCATTGTATTAAAGAATCCCTATCTGGAAAAATATGGATGCAGTGGTCTGTGGGACTTGGCAGTATATTGTGGGAGGCCACAGATCATTTGTCTGCATATCAATAAATCCAATTTAAGTGCAGAAATGCCATAAAGACTGATACAGGGTTGAAGCAAAGAGCAGTTTCCCGGCATATGTATCTTAGTAAGGACAGAGATTAGCATGACAAAGTCTATCGCGGAACTTTATGAGTTATAGGCCGGCGGAACAAATAGGCCTAAATGTAGCCTTGTTATCTGCACAGATTAAAAATTATTTGTAATGTGTCGCAGAGAACCAGCGTTCCAGGACTTGAACAAATATTGTCTCTAATGCTTGGCAAGCAAAGCCAACCGTAAATAATAAGGGCTGCTTTTGTTTAATGGGATGATTCATTGACACACAACAAACTAATATGATAAGGCCTCCGTGGAAAAAATAACAGAAAGTTAGGTCTTTCTCCTTGCTAATTGTTGAAGTTTCTCTGTGCTCTGCACTGAGCTACCTATAGGCAGGACCACTGTTAGAAATCATAGGGCCCCATATCCCCTCCTCAATCTGAAACCAGATGCCTTGGCGCATTAACAATTCAAACTCATGATCCACCTCCTCACAGCCGTGAAGCAAACTATAGCAATGGCTTGGACGTCCCCACCCTTGGCTGTGGCCAAAGTGAAACATATAGTAAACCTCACACTTTTACATGTCAAAATGGAAGCTATTGTCACGTACCTGACTGGAGGCTGAGGTGACGAGAGGGCTCCCCTTGCGGCTGAGTGCAGAGTACTCCTGAAGGTGGTGACAGAGAGTGCTATGCCCAAAGATGCACCCTTTGGCCTTAAGGTGAAGTTGCCTGAAGACTCCAGATGTGAGGACACCCAAGAGCAGACAAAGAGTCACAGCAGATGATTATCTGGAGGTGCTGGTAGATCTTGAGGAATGGGTAAGACAGGAAGCAAGGTCAGAAGCCTGGCCGGTGGTCAAACACAGGAAGTCAGGAGAAGAGGCAGAAGCATGGTCGAGATCAAGTCGGAGTCAAATACAGGATGTCAATCAGGAACAAGGAGAACATCTTTGATTTGTGAGTACCAAATTGCATATCTTTAACTATATCCCTGCTATCTTTATGCCAATAAATGAATGAATCATAATTTACAATGTTTGGGTACCTCCATACACACATATTTATATTTTTCCTCTTGTTTCTTATAGAAATGCAACAACATAACCCACCTAAATCCCTGAAGAAGGAAGCATATTTTTCATAGAGAGGAACTTAACTTTCTGGGATTTTTCCGAAACATGTAGGGTGGTTGGTTTCATAACAGCTGCGCCCTCATAGTATTTATCAGTTGTTTATATTACTTGCATTCATGATTATGTTCTCTTATTGATTTTAACTCATTTTTGTATTTTTTGTAATGTATTTTCTTCTAATTGTATTTTGAATAACATTTGGTAATTTTTTACATATTTGGTACCCTTTTCTATATTATCCTTTACTGGCCTTCTGCCCACACTATCCCTTGGGGACATCCCCTTTTCTCTCACATTTTTGAGACAGAGAACGTGATTGAGGACACAGCCCTCAATCTCTGTCTCTGCAGCCTCAGCTGCACAGAATGAATGAACAGGAACAGATCTTTACAGGACTTCCTGTTCACAAACTGAAGCATTGTAAACAGAAAGCCAAAAGCAATTAATTAACGTTATCACTTCTGGTTCCAGAGTTGTCATTCAGCAGCTAAGCAGGTAATAAATCATGATCTGTGCTTGACTGGCTGCACTACTGGACAGGGAAAAAATTAGGGGGATCTGTCACCTGCCCATGCCCATGCTATCGCATAGGGAAGCTTGAAGGTAAATGAAAACAAAAACAAAGAAGTGTAAAAAAATGTAATCAAAATGCTTTACATTTTCCTGAAAATATGCAATATAAACAGCTGTGCAAATATCATGTAAAATAAACATTGCAACTGCCACCATTTTATTCTACAGGGGACCTGTTTTTAGAAAATATATAATTGTTTGGCTGTTCTACATAATTTTCTAGCAAAAAATGCAAATTTTAACATGTGTGAAAAATAAAAGAGAGCAGCCCGCATCCTCCTCTTCTCGGGTCTCTCTTTGCTGCTCCTGGCCCCTCCCTCCTGTCGAGTGCCCCCATGGGGACATCCGAGGCAAGCTGCAGCTCCGTGTGTCCCTTCAGACTTGCAGCTGCCATTTAGCCCGTCCCCTCTCTCCCCTGATTGGCTAACTGACTTTGATTGACAGCCGTGAGAGCCAATGGCACTGCGACTGTGACCCAGCCAATCAGGAGGAGAGTCCCAGATGGCCAAGGAAATCCTGGACAACGCTGGAGAGAGATGAGGCTCAGGGTAAGTATTAGGGTGGCTGGGGAGGCTGTTACACACAAAAGGTGTTTTATCTTAATGCATAGAATTCATTAAGATAAAAAACCTTTGGCCTTTACAACCCCTTTAAATAAGCCTGCAGTTTTAGATTTGATCAATTCACAGGCCCCCAAAAAAACCTGAATTTATCAGTGGTCAATCAATACAGAACCCAAACACAAGAAATGCAACTGCTTAGATTGACACTATGAAAATAGATCATACATAATATTCTTATCGCATAATTCAAAAAATCCCGTGTTAACATCTGCTAGCTCTGAAACTGGGAGTTTAAAGAAAAAAAACATTAAACGGGATGATTGGCATGCCAGCTTTGATGTTGGAGGGAAGGTAGAATTCTTGCCTGCCACTGAGAAGAGCAGATGGAGAAATGACCCGTTCATTACAGATTCATTGCATTGCACCTGTAAAAGCAGCTTCATGTGGAGATGAGGAAGCCTAACTGAAAGTAATCTTTAAAACAATCCCCATAACTTTCACACTTTTCAAACTACTGCACAAACGGTTCTGTATCATTTAAAGAGTATTTCTAGTCCATTTTTTTTTTCTAGGAGGGTTTGAGTATTTCACTTTAGAATACACTGTATCTTGATCAGTCAAAAAAGTAGATTTTTTATCGATGGTCTGACACGTGCTTCGACTTCCAGAGCACAAGTCGCATGACATGTCTAACTATGTAACTATGTATGTAACAATGGCTCCCTATGAGAAACGTCTTAACTGATCCCACTTGTGTCGGTCCGACTTTGAAAATGCTTCCAGGACTACTTTGGTCAAACTTTGATACAACTTCAATGCCAAAGAGTGTAAAAACTCACAATAAGTTGGAATAAAGTTGAAGGGCAAAGTCGGATCGAAAGTCATGCTTCTTTCATGTCGGAACAGTGTGAACATAGCCTAAATGTCAACAATACAAGAGACCAGGCGCACTTATAAATATGTAAATGTCACCCAGAAAACAACTGGTTAAGGATTCCAAGAACTTCTTTTCTTTTATATATGGTGATGTTTAACCACTTCAATACCAGGCACTTAGTACACACCTTCCCGCCCAGGCCAATTTTCAGCTTTCAGCGCTGTCGCAATTTGAATGACAATTGCACGGTCACTGTACCCAAACAATTTTTTTATCATTTTGTTCCCACAAATAGAGCTTTCTTTTGGTGGTATTTGATCACCACTGCGGTTTTTATTTTTTGCGCAACAAATAAAAAAAGACAAAAATTTCGAAAAAAAACAAGTTTTGCTTTGTTTCTGTTAAAATTTTTTGTAAATAAGTACGTTTTCTCCTTCAATGACGGGCACTGATATGGCTGCACTGACGGGCACTGATACGGCGGCACTGATGGGCACCGATGAGGTGGCACCAATGAGGTGGCACTGATGAGGTGGCACTGACGGGCACAGATGATGGGCACTGATAGGCGGCACTGATGGGCACTGATAGGTGGCACTGATGGGCACTGATAGGTGGCACTGGTATGCAGCACTGATGGGCACTCATAGGTGGCACCGATGGGCACTCATAGGCGGCACTGATGGGCACTCGTAGGTGGCATTGATTGGTACATATGGGTGGCACTGATGGGTACTTATGGGTGGCACTGATGTGTGGCACTGATGGGCACTGATAGGTGGGCACTGATGGGCACTGATGGGCACAGATGGGCACTGACAGGTGGGACCGATGGGCAATGACAGGTGGCACCGATGGGCAAGGACAGGTGGCACTGATAAAACATATTGGGGGCATTGCTGGGCAGATCTGGAACATAATGGTGCCAATGAGTGACCATTTGTGGGCACTCATTGGCACAGATTGGGCACATTGGGCACATGTGGATGGCCATGGGGTACATACCTGGCCATCCACATGTTGCCCTTTCCCTGGTGGTCCTAGTGGCGATCCCTGGTGGTCCAGTGTGGTGATTAGAGGGGGGGCTGTGCTGATAAACAATCAGCGCAGACCCCCCCTGTCAGGAGAACCGCCGATTGGCTCTCCTCTACTCGCGTCTATGAGACGCGAGTGAAGAAAAGCCGATCAACAGCTCTTCCCATTGACAGCATGATCAGCTGTGATTGGACACGGCTGATCACGTGGTAAAGAGTCTCCGCCGGAGGCTCTTTACCAAGATCGGTGGAGCGGTGTGTCAGGCTGACACACTGCTCCACCGATCGCCGCGATGCGCGCCCCCGGGGGCGCGCGGCGGCATGTTATCCTGCTGGACGTCATATGAAGCCCAGTCAGGAAAATGGAACCACTTCCCGGACGTCAGCAGTCAGCTGATTGCCAGCTCCTAACTCTCCACAGTGACTCACCTGTTGATGATATCCTGCTTGTCAGTCCTGCCTACCTAAGCAGTTCAGTCCAGATGATCTCTGCCTCCATTAAGGCGTTTGAGAGTCTCAAGGCTGCCTTTGTTTCTGCTCCTCTGTTGGCACATCCTGATCCTACATTACCTTTTATGCTTGAGGTTGATGCTTCTGAGACTGGAGTTGGCGCCCTTCTTTTCCAAGAAATTGTCACCTGCGGAGTGCAATTACGAGATTGGTGACAGAGAGCTGTTAACGATCAATTTAGCCCTAAAGGAATGAAGACGTCTCCTCGAAGGTACCACTGTGCTGGTTTTCATTCTTACTGACCATAAGAATCTCACATTCTTGTCTGAGGCTAACCGCCTCTCCCCCAGAAGGGTGCGATGGGCTCTTTTCTTGTCTAGTTTCAATTACATTGTCTCTTTCTTACCCGGTACTAAGAATGTAAGGGCTGGCGCTTTGTCACGACAATTTTCCTCCACTTCCAAGATGGAGTCGGCTCTGGTTTCTGTGATTCCTCCTGATCATATTCTGGCTACAGTTCGCACCAGTCTCGCTTCTCCTTTGGGTGACAAAATTCTTTCTGCTCAGGTCCATGTTCCTCTTGAGAAACCTTGTGACCGCTGCTTTGTCCCAGAGAGTCTCTGTACTGCCATGCTCCAGACTTACCATTCTCCCAAGGCTGCTGGCCACCCTGGGAGGAATCAACTCTTTTGGCCCATTTCCCAACAATTCTGGTGGCCTAGTCTATGTGCTGATGTAACAGCCTTCGTAGCTGCCTGTTCCACGTGTGCTCAGAGTAATGCCGCGTACACTCGGTCGGACTTTTTGTCTACAAAAGTCAGACGGACGCCGACGGACTAAAGCTGGCTGACAATCGTGTGTGGGCTTCCCCGGACTTTCCCCGGACTTTCAGCGGACTTTTCCAGCCTCAAATCTGACGGACTTTAGATTTGAAACATGCTTCAAATCTTTACGTCGTAACTACGCCGGACCCAGAAATCCGCTCGCCTGTGTGCTAGTCCGACGGACAAAAACCCACGCTAGGGCAGCTATTGGCTACTGGCTATCAACTTCCTTATTTTAGTCTGGTGTACGTCATCACATACGAATCCGTCGGACTTTTGTGTGATCGTATGTAGGCAAGTCCGTTCGTAAGAAAGTCTGCCGCAAGTCTGCCAAAAGTCCGCCAAAAGTCTGACAAAAGTCCGTCGAAAGTCTGTCGGACAGGCTTTCGGACTTTTGTAGCCGAAAAGTCCGACCGTGTGTACGCGGCATTAGACTCCACCACACCTTCCAATGGGCCTCCTACATCCCATACCCAATGGAGAGAGGCCCTGGACCCACCTGTCTATGGATTTCATTGTGGAGTTACCCAACTCCCAGGGCAACACAGTTATCCTTATGGTGGTTGGCCAGTTCTCGAAAATGTCTCACTGTATTCCACTTAAGAAGTTGCCCACTTCTAAGGAACTGGCTTCCATTTTTGCTCGGGAGATCTTTCGCTTACATTGGCTACCCAAAGTGATTGTCTTGGACAGGGGTAGTCAGTTTGTGTCCTGATTCTTTTGAGCCTTTTGTGCACAGTTGGGAATTCAGCTTGCTTTCTCCTCTGCGTATCACCCGCAGTCTAATGGGGCCGCAGAACGAGCCAATCAGTCCTTGGAGCAATTCCTACGTTGCTATATTTCTGACCATCATAACAACTGGTCAGACCTCTTACCATGGGTGGAGTTCGCTCACAATAGTGCCTTGTATTCTGCTTCCCGATTGTCCCCGTTTATGGCGAACTATGGTTTCCAACCTTCCATATTGCCTGACTCATTTGTTCCGCAGAGTATTATTGTGTTAGAGGAGCATCACCGTGGTCTTCGTTCCACTTGGGCACAAGTCCAGGAGGCTTTGCGACATGCTAATTATAGGTACAGACTCCATGCTGATCGCAGACGCCTGCCTGCACCTTCCTACCAAGTTGGGGGCAGGGTCTGGCTGTCATCTCGCAACCTCCGACTTCGTGTTCCCTCACTGAAGTTCGCACCTTGGTTTATTGGGCCTTTCCGTATTCTTTGCAGGATTAACTTAGTGGCTTATGCTTTAGACCTTCCTTCTAATATGCATATCTCGAATGTATGTCATGTCTCCCTATTAAAATCTTAGGTCTGCAATCACTTTACCACCTTGGTGTCTCGTCCTCACCCTGTACAGGTTAAGAACCATGAGGAGTATGGAGTACAGACCATTGTTGACTCCTGTAGCTTCCGTGGGCGCATACCTGGTGCATTGGAAAGGGTACAGTCCGGAGGAACGCTCTTGGGTCTCATCCTCGGATGTACATGCCCCTGTCCTCCTACGTGATTTCCATAGACATTTTTCCTTCAAGCCTGGTGATCCTCCGAGGGGAAGGGGTCGTTAAGGAGGGGGTACTGCCAGGGCTGGGCTAAGCCCTTCCTTCTCTGAGCTGGCTGCTTAGCTGTCGGCTAATTGCCAGCTCCTATCTCTCCACAGTGACTCACCTGTTGATGATATCCTGCTCGTCAGTCCTGCCTACTTAAGCCGTCCAGCCCAGATGATCTCTGCTTTCGCCTTGGTCAACATCACAGAGACTATTTCCTGCGTTCCTGTTAAAGACTTGCTTGGCTGACATTCCTTCTGGCTTCAGATCCTGCTTGCTGTTCCACTACGTTGATCCCCGGCTTCCTGACTTTCTGGCTTGTCTGACTATCTGTTTCTGGATTCCTTACTGCCTATTGCAACCTCGGCTTGTACTCTGACCCTGCTCCTGTCTTGTGCTTCTATGCCTTGGTAATCCACATCACCTACTTCCTGCAATCCTCAGCTGGCACTGCCTGTTATACCAGCCCTCATGCCACTCCGTGTCCTCCTCACACCTCCTGTCTTCACTACCAGGGGTGTTGAACAAGAGGTGCAAGAGAAGCCCCCTCTACAGCTTGATCTCCACCAGTTATGTGACACTGTTCCATTAACAAGTCAAGATTTTAGATTTTTCCTCATTTTCATTTGTGTTGACAGTGGTTATCTGGATGAACAGAAAGGGTGGATTTCTCGAGAAAGGTCACAGACAGCGATCAAAAATGTACATATTTTCTGGAATGAAGGTAGGAGGCATGGACCACTAAAGAGATGAGTATTATAGCTCTCATCTTGCAGGAATGTCAATAATTTTTCAGCAACTGACAGGGTCTCTTTAGGGGTGAGTATGTCATGGTCCTCCTGGATGATTCTGTCACTTATTTAATAAAAGATGTTTAGAATGACTCTGTATTTCAAGCTTAAGAGAGGATAGCAGATGTTACAATAGGGCTTTTCTAGAATGGTAAAAGATAGTGAGTGTCATGTAATAAATTCAGGTTATTTTCCTCACATATAAAACTCTAAATAGCTGTAATTTCATCTATTTTAAGCATCATTTGTTCAGAGAAATTATAGGCAATTATAGCCCCCATCAATCTTCCTTCTTAGACAATTCCACTGGATCTTTTTAATCCAAGTGTCATCTTTCCAGGATTTTTTAAACAGATGTCATAATTCACAGTCTCATGGGCACATGTAATTAATCGATGAGGTGGAGTTTATTCCTGATCTGACCTCTCAGTCCACCCCAAGGAAAATACAATTTTCACATGAAACTTTCTTTGTGGCTACATATAAGAAGTCGGTGGGAGTCTCTTGCTGTAAGTCACACTGTAAGGGAATTCAGTTGTTGATGCACAATGCTCATAAGCCGTGCTCTTACTGTTGCCTATACCATTTTTTTCAAAGGGAATCCGTTATGTTTTTTAAACGCATCTCTTCACTTGCTCCCAAAAAAAAACTATTAGTTTGCACTCTGACCAAAATTAAAAAGCTCACCATATTTAGCAAGGGCCCTAATGTCTGAGGAGTATAGAAATGAGACAGCAAGGTCCAAAATTCTCCCCTGTACCACCAAAAACAGGTAATTACAGTGTGTTCCTCATCAGACAAATCATGGCCTGTACGGTGTTGGACCTCTGATAAGGGGCAGCGGGCCCAGAAAAGGCACATGCTGTCACAGAGCCCGCCGCATCCCACACAGAGGGATCTAAGAGTCAAATAATATTGTGTCCTGTGAAACCAGGCTTAAATAAGCAACAGGAGAAGAAGAAGAAAATAGAAAAGAAGAGAAAAAGGAGAGGGAGGGCAAAAAAAAGGGGGGGGGGTGGAGGGGAGGAGAGGGTGGAGGGTAAGGGGTGGCTGGTAGGAAAGGGTGGGTGGGGGAAGGATTGCAGCAAGAGCAGGAAGGTTCTAACACCTCAGAGCTGACTCCTGAATGAAAATGATAGACTGGTTAAAGCGAGCACAAAGAGTCATTTGGGTTCCCCCCCAGTAATTGGAGATCCATGGGTTCCAGACCTTCCTAAATTTCTTGACCTTGTCCTGTAAGACTGCTGGCAGTTATTAATCAATTAGATAACAGGCCATCTTGGCTTTAACACATGCTTTTTTTTAACACATGCTTTTTTTTTGGAGTAAGGTCCTAGGTCTCATCCAGAAATCCCTTCCTTGAGTGTCCATGGTTAGCCAGACTGATGTGGAATCTTCTTATTGACTTTGCAGCAAGGTACATATAAAGGGGCAAAGTGTCCCTGTAATGGATCCTTTTAATCTGCAATTGTACATGAGCATATTATTGCTGATCAGATTTTTGCAGCCAAGTCATGCACTTATCATGGCAACAGGACCATTGGATAATATGTTCAGATAAAGAAAGGCACTGATGTGAATGGTTAAGGAAACTACAGAGATGACAGTCACCCAGCCTTGTGGTTTTTTTTTTTTTAGACTGCCAAAAAAAAAAATCTTGCAAGGTCAGCAGAGCTATTCTTGCAATTTTATGTAATGGTCTTCAGCTCTTGGAAGTATTTTTGTCTTACGGGTAATCAGACAGTGCCTGCATGTCTGACAGGTCCTCAACAGTCTGTGACAAACATTATATACCCCATAAAGGTCTGTGGAATTTGTTGGTGCTATGTAAATAACTAAAATGTATAACTTAGCCGCAGGTGGTGATAGCATCATGGTACATCTTCCAAAGTGTTTTTTGAAAAGGTCAAGGCAGGGTTCATGACCAGGCTGGGATTCTCTCTGGTCTCAGAAATGAATTTCCACAAAGCTCTGATATATTAAAAGCAGAAGAAAAAACAAGGCAAGGGATATAATCAAAGACAAATGAGTAGAACATTTGTTGCTCTAAGGCACATATCCCCTGATCAGATATCATTGGGCTCTTCAGACTGCGCTCTACATTACATGGGGAACTAAATGGATCAAATGGGTGAGGAGTCATACTGTGAAAAAAAATCTTGAGACCAAATCCCATTTATGGCTATACATGGGAAAAAAAAGAAAAACAAACAGTGTGAAAAACTTGTTAAAAAGTAAAATGCTCTGCTGTCAAGATCAATAATGGAAAAACCTAAAGGTTTGTCAATACAATGTTTAGTGGTATGACCTTAATTTGTCTAAATATGTTTCATAATTTAGCAACTATATATTAAATAGATAGAAAAGATAGAAAATCTTATCCAAAGTTTAACTATTCTTAAATATGTCCCCCCGCACCTATCCTGCCGACCCTGCTCTTGTCCAGTCATGTAAACCCGCAGCTGTGGCAGCCTATGTGTGACGTCACGGCTCCCAGAATTCCCAGCTCTTACAAAGAGCTGAAGGATCAGGTGAGTGGCCCAGAGCAGAATTAAAATAGTTTATTGCTCTGATCTTTTTTATGCAGTTTAGGCAGGATAGACAAAAGAAGGGGGGAGGGAACATTTTTAAAGCGGTAGTAAACCCTTCCACATAAATACGCTTTTCACAATATTATGAAAGAAATGGTCATTACAATTCGATTGATCACTTTAAATATGTATAAAATTTTGTTCTTACTGCATATATTTTTTATCTTGTCAAAGTTTATTCAGCATATTAGCTGGTGCCATCTCCACTGTGGTCTTCCGCATCTGAATAGATCTGTATTTCCACCCACAGTACATACTCATCTCGGTAATCTCGTGCATGTGCACTAATAACAAAATATCCAAGCCTCTTGAAACTCGCGCCGTCTACCTCTCCTCCACCCTGTGATTTATGAGTCACAAGGTAACCATGATCCTCTTGGGAAAGAATTCAGAGGAAGCATCGCGGGATGTCGGGGCTGACGTCTACAAAAGAAAATGACGCAGACACAGAATTTTTTCCGGCAGGGTCTCGTCTTGCTGGAATTATCAAGGATAAGGCGCACGCGCCTTAGACATCATTACTCAGCAATATATCGATAAGTCGGAAAGGAAGCAGGTAGAGTAAAAATGAATAATGGCAATACATTATTATTATTATAATACAAAATTAGATGCAAAGTCAGAATTTTGGGTATACAACCGCTTTAAGAATAGTTACACTAATGCTCTGTACACACGGTCGGACTTTCCGACAGAAAATGTGCAATCGGAGCTTGTTGTCGGAAATTCCGACTGTGTGTAGGCTCCATCTGACTTTTTCCGTCGGAATTTCCGACACAAAGTTTGAGAACTGGATCTAAAATTTTCCGACAACAAAATCCGACAACAAAATCCGTTCACGTAAATTCCAGTCGCGTGTAGACAATTCCGACGCACAAAGTGCCAGTATGCTCAGAATCAAGTAGAAGAGCCGCACTGGCTATTGAACTTAATTTTTCTCGGCTCGACGTACGTTTTGTACGTCAGCGCGTTCTTGACGTTTGGAATTTCTGACCAACTTTGTGTGACCGTGAGTATGCAAGACAAGTTTGAACCAACATCCGTCTGAAAAAATCAGATGGATTTTTTTGTCGGAATGTGCGATCGTGTATACAGGGCATTAGGCTTTTATTTCACTTTCAGCTTTTAGCACTGGAGTCCTAGGTTGGAGCAGTGGCAGGGTATAAAAAATAGAAGAATCAGTGGCTTCTCAGGGCCCCAGACACCAAGGAGGCCTTAAAGAGGCTAACAAAAAAAAAAAAATTGAATTTCAAAAGTCAGTTGCAGCTCTTCTAGTCTTTAGACTTTTTTCAGGGGGTGAACGATGGCAACTTTCTTCTGAAGAAGAAACATCTTGCAAAATTTAGCCATTGTGCAATGTAAAGAAAGAGTGTTTAAAAAGTCCATAATAGCTTACCAAAAAAAGCATGCATATGCCGTATACATCATACAGCCATGCTTCTTTATTGATTGTTAAGGATAAGGTTAAGAACCTTGTTTTATCAATTGTGATTGGTTAAGAATGAATTGTGCATTTTGCCTATCAGGTAAAACAAGGACAATGCCCAATTTATCTTTAGCTTCATTGATAGTATTATTAATATTGATAGCATTATTAATATAATAGTGCAGTACTGTGTATGTCTGAAGGCTATCAATATTGATAACAGAAAAATGAGACTTGGCTCCTTACTGTACAGAAGAATCAAATGCAGCTGTTTTCTCTTATTAAGTGTAGCACTACCCCTGCAAGGGCTGCTGATAGCATTGGGTCCCCTGTTCCCGCATCAACCCGCTAAAGGCCTTTGCCCCTCTGACACTCAACAGAGGTAGCAAATTTTGTGGCACTGAGTGAAACAGGTTAACAGAGCCAATGAGCATATTATCACTTAGCAAAGATGACTCAGGCATAAAAAAAAGAAATGATAATATTGTCCAACTTAACAGTGGTGTGAAGCACCTGATTGAAGTACAGCTGACTTTACACTAGACATATAGGCAGGGAATGTCAAACTGTCCCTGGGTCTGCATAAACAATAGCCTGACAACCTGGTAGTGTGGCCACCAGCAGCCTCAGGTTAGTGCAAACAATAATATTGCTAATATTGCAAACAATAATATTGCTATGCAGCTTGTGCACACTGGTGGTGGTAAAGCTAGGCCTAGGCCACTGCTGAACAAGCAACTCAATAACTGGGAAACCAATTCACAGTTTACAATTCACATTTCTTTAAAAGCTATTATTTTGCTGCCTGACATTGGGGCCCTTTGCTAAGGTTGATGCACTAGGAGGTGTTTGTTGGAACTGCATGTAGTAAGATGGATACTTATAGGCTGCTGTTCAGTGTGCAGTGTAACAGACTGGGCCAACTAGAGAACTACTGCTGGAAGCAATGAAACAGCCATACAGGACCCGCTAACAGCACAGAGAGCAGCTAACTGGGTCGGGGAAGGAGTGGATAACATCTTACACTATGTTTTTCCTTGTGCACAGCACAAAGGTGGGTGAAAGACCCACTCACTATCTCCCTGGCTCGTCATGGCAGTCTGTAGGGATCAATTGAGGGCTCTGTTACAGCAGTGAGTGGTTGGCGTTGAGTTCCCATGGTGTGGGTAGGCCAGCTGTCAGCAATATAACAACTAATGACGCTTTGGGGTAAGGAAACAAAGCGTTATTCATTGGCATTTCCACCAATGCTATTCATTGGTGGAGATGCCACCGTGAATCATCTCCACCCCATTGTGGCAACACATGACAATGATCCAAGACAGGCAGCCTGTAGGGTCACCCTCGGCGTTCAGGTGAAAACAGAACACTTCCAGACCTCCTCCATCTCCCATCCTCTGCTTCTCTTCTGGAGCCAAAAGGGCTCTGATGTGAAGAAGGGACTGTTTGATTGGGTGGGGCTCTGTTATGGGGGACTGTATGATTGGGGAGTCTGTGATGGGGCAGCATGTGACTGGGAGCTCTGATGGGGGGATTCTGTGGTGATAGGGAAGCTCTGATGTTATGGGGGATTCGTGTATAGGGGGGTGTTTGATGTATAGTGGCAACTTTGATGTTACATAGTTACATAGTAGGTGAGGTTGAAAAAAGACACAAGTCCATCAAGTCCAACCTATGTGTGTGAATATATGTCAGTATTACATTGTATATCCCTGTATGTTGCGGTCGTTCAGGTGCTTATCTAATAGTTTTTTGAAGCTATCGATGCCCCCCGCTGAGACCACCGCCTGTGGAAGGGAATTCCTCAACCTGGCCGCTCTTACAGTAAAGAACCCTCTACGCAGTTTAAGGTTAAACCTCTTTTCTTCTAATTTTAATGAGTGGCCACGTGTCCTATTAAACTCTGTTCCGCGGAAAAGTTTTATCCCTATTGTGGGGTCACCAGTATGGTATTTGCAAATTGAAATCATATCCCCTCTCAAGCGTCTCTTCTTCTGTGATTGGGGGCCTCTGATATAAAGGGAGATTCTGATGTGAAGGGGGCTCTGATGTGATGGGGAGACCTCTGATGTGTTGGGGGGCATCTTATGTTAAGTTAATTTTATCAAGGTTGTGTGCATTGTCTCAGGCTCAGGTTTCCCATTAATAAGTAACATTTATGTTTTTACATTTTCGGGTTTGTGGCGCGACTTTGCATAATTTTAAAGGGTGCTGAGATTTTTTTTTGAGAAATGCTGCTTCACAAATCTGAACATAAACCATGGCACAGCCAGCAACTAAAAATCCAAAAGTCAAATCACATGACAGCCAGGCAGCTCATATGTTTATTAGGTCAGTAATGGAAGCCTAGCTAATTTTTATCAGTACAGGTTTCCTTTTATGGCCATTTTCACATAATATGACTGCTACACATATTTTGTCTTATTTTTTTTTCCTAGATAAAACACTGCAAAGTTCTTGGATACACCCAAAGATTCAGTGTGACGTTTTGATGTACATATATACCTCTTTCCATTTTATTTATTTCGTACCCATATTTGCAGGGCAGCTTTAAGAATTTCTAGTGTAGTGGGTTTATAAAGCCATTAGCGTTGTGTTTCCCTAATGACCTGGAGCCATCTGGTAACCGTACCTCTGCTGTATGTTAATCCAAACATATTTCAGCTATTCACTGAACTGCGGGATTTGGGTTACAATGAGCTCTTTCTCTGCATAGTTCACATTGTATGTAATGTACACCACTCACTGTACTGCTCCGCTGGCCTTTTCATGGTGCCATCTCTAGCAAAGAAAACAACTAAAGGAGCGTACAGTAAGAGGAGATGTTCTTCGAGCCATTGGGGAGAACTAACAGATGATCATTATTTATGGGGATAGAAGAGATTTCAACATAGAGGGGAACTTCAACCATGACAAAACTTACTGGCCAACTTTTATCATAATTGACATCAACGACATCAAATTGAAGTTTATAACTTTCCAAACATTCAGTTTCCAAATGCTATACTGGTTACCATTGATGGGTGTGTCTAATTTTGACTCAGATCACACAGTCTACACTAGACAATGTAGTCCTCAATAGACACAGAAACCCTTGTGTTGACATTTGGGGTTTATTGATTTGGTTGGAATTAATGATTACTTGTCAAAGGTTTAATTTGGTCACTACACAAATGAACAACATGGTACATTATGATATAGTCTACAAAAGGAGCATATTTTCGCAATTAAGAGTACATGCTAGCATTTATCACTACCAAAAGCTACAATAAGCCATTTTCCATTTGTGTAGCAGCCAAATGGAAAACTTCATTATGAATTGTTATTGTTTTTTTATCAGATAAGCTTATATTGAAAAAAAAGTGGCATTCAATTTTGTTTACAACAAAATCTAATTAAAAGGGGGGTATTTATAACATACCTAATAAAAGGGACTTTTGTAAGGGTGTAATATGCAACCATGATTTTCAATCACAAGTAGCATATAACAAAGAGTACAAAGCAGTTTTGCGACTTTACACAATGCTGTATCCTGGCCTAGGCTGACAAGGCCCAGGCCTAGGGCAGCACTTTGCAGGGGGGCAGCACAGAAAGAGTCCCTGTAAGTGTAGCACCAGTCTTATGGGGCGGACTGGGCTGAGAGGCAAATTAGTCTAGCTCCCTCATAAAGCGGCCTCAGTGCTTCCGGTATGTGGGCAGCTGGAATTCCGCAACTGTGGGGGGATGGGGGGATGGGGGGTGGGTGCCACTTCTAATTTTGACTGTCGTCTCATCCTGGACCACAAACCTTCCTCACTGTGCTATATGTTTTCTGCTGCACCATTGGCATGGTTATGTCTTCTTAGTCCTGTCCATAAAATTATCAGAAATTTGTGCTTAAAGTAGAACTATAGGCAACACATTTTTTTCATTTTGTATAGAGTAACGGAGGGTTACAACCCCTGTCAGTTTATTTTTTACCATCCCTGTCCCATTGCAGAGATTTCCCTTCACTTCTTGCCCCATAGCCAAACAGGAAGTGATAGGAAATCTATGCAAATTCAGAGAATCTATTCCCCCCCCCTCCCCAGGCCCCCAGAACTAGTGTCCCCACTTCAAAATTTCAGGGTGGGTCTTAAACAGCAAGGGGTGTGGCCTTGGCAGGAAGGGGTGGGTCATATTTAAATTAGGGGGTGCACGAGTTTAGTCAGGCCTAGGGCAGCACAAAACTTAAATACACTACTGACTTTACACATGACAAGAATATATTCACTTTGCACTGCACTTGCATTTTAGGCTTTGTCTTTAGCTTTATTTTCCCACTGAATTTCACCAGGAGATCAAAGAACCATACTCTATAAAGAAATCATTATTCACAACTGATCTCCATGTCTCAATTGTCATTAAAATGGAGAAACGAGGGAATGGGCACAATTTGGTTAACTAGTTGGTCTCAGATCCACACACCCTCCTCCTCCTTATAGGGCGTACACACGGTCGGACTTTGTTCGGACATTCCGACAACAAAATCCTAGGATTTTTTCCGACGGATGTTGGCTCAAACTTGTTTTGTCTACACACGGTCGCACAAAGTTGTCGGAAAATCCGATCGTTCTAAACGCGGTGACGTAAAACACGTACGTTGGGACTATAAACTTGGCAGTGGCCAATAGCTTTCATCTCTTTATTTATTCTGAGCATGCGTGGCACTTTGTCCGTCGGATTTGTGTACACACGATCGGAATTTCCGACAACGGATTTTGTTGTCGGAAAATTTTATCTCCTGCTCTCCAACTTTGTGTGTCGGAAAATCCGATGGAAAATGTCCGATGGAGCCCACACACGGTCGGAATTTCCGACAACACGCTCCGATCGGACATTTTCCATCGGAAAATCCGACCGTGTGTACGGGGCATTACTTGTATTATATGCTAAAGAAATTAGCTTAACATGTATACATGGCACTTGTAAGAAGTAAGAGAATTGTTTGTACTTTTTAATCCTTAATCTGATCAATACCAAAAAAAATCAGGAATATAAGTATGACTATCTTCTAGTCAGTCTATGCAATAACAAAAGGGTGGAGGAACTCCTGGGGCATCTATCCTTCGTTGCCAGAACTTACAATATTGCTCTGGAGTCCTTCTCTGACTGAATCCATAGAGATAATGTTGGTGGAGATGGAGATGTCCATTTGAATCAAAAATATTGTTATTCTCTACATACCCTGTGGGTTTAAGAGGATGTTAAAATGTTTTGGGTTTGCATGGTAAATTTCGACCAATAATCCTACTGATGGAATATTTTACATCCTGCCAGAACCTTTGTAATTTGTAGCATCTCCAAAGCATAGGGATAAGGTCTTTATGGGAATATTGAAATTTTTGACAGAGCAGAGAATCTCTACACCCTATTTTAATGACTATTATGGGATGTGAGTATAAACAACTGAGTTATGTGAGTATAAACAACTGAAAAACCCTTTGAGAAGAGGCTGAGAAGACCATCAGAACACACGAATGCTTCTCCAAACATTGATCACCAGTTAAGTCACTAATGTATTTCTCTCATCTGGAGGTGCACTTAAACTTGTCCAAAACAGCAACAGCAAGGGAAGGGCGCACCGACCTAGTGCATTACCACTATAAGTTTATTACAAATAAAAGAACAGTATAAATTATACTCACAAACGCATGTTGTATACATGCACATTAATAAAAGTGAAACCAATGGCCTCCAAGACTGCTGGGATGCATCAATGGTGCAAGAAGACCTGGTGGCGTCCGTGTAGGCTTGACTGACGTGTTTCGAGGGAGAACCCTCTTCCTCAGAGCCAAGATCATTCGTTCTTTTGGCTCTGAGGAAGAGGGTTCTCCCTTGAAACGCTTTTGTGAGTATAACGTATGCTGTTTTTTTTATAGCAGGTAAGGGTATATTAAGGATATGAGGCCTCTCTTATCCCTTTCCTGATCTATTATGGTCATAGGTGGGGATGATACCATATGTAGAGATGTTCATTTTTGTTGCACCATATAGTAACTATGCAGCACAGTTGTAGATACTTATAGAAGAATTTATTAGGCAGGTGATATTCACTATGCGGTTGTTGAAAGGTTTTAAAGGTTTGATCTACAGAGTTGGTGTAGGTATACTACACTCTTTGTGTGCCATTGTGAACTATCCTCCATTTAGCAATATCCCCCATTTTCTGGGTATGCAAAATGGGGGTATACTTCAAACACCATTCATACTGCAGAAACGCACATAGATCCATAGCTCCACTCAAGACTGGCCTCCCTTACACATAGGCAATCTGAGTGCTAGCCATTATGGTCTGTTTCCACTCTCCATTGAAAATATGCAAGAATGTCACCTGCTGTCTACTTACCACCTCTTAGTGAATTTTTTCAATAGTTAATAAACTGACTGCATACAGCAATGTCTCCACCCGAGAACCAACCTTCCTTGATGCATTTCATCACTCCTTGCATGCTCACAAGGATAGGGGAAGATAGGGGACTCCAGGATCCAGGAGTAGTAAAATGCATCAAGGAAGTTTGGAAGGTTGGTACTCAGGTAAAAAAATTGGCAGGGTGCTGCTTGATTTGTACATAGAGCTGCCATAGGCCAATGGCTTCAATGCTTTCTTAGCCACTGATCAGATACAGATCAGAAGTTCTAACTTTACTATGGTTTTGCTGACCTTTTGCTTTTTCTGCATCAGTCTAATGCCCCGTACACACGGTCGGACTTTGTTCGGACATTCCGACAACAAAATTCTAGGATTTTTTCCGTCGGATGTTGGCTCAAACTTGTCTTGCATACACACGGTCACACAAAGTTGTCGGAAAATTTAATCATTCTGAACGCGGTGACGTAAAACACGTACGTCGGGACTATGAACGGGGCAGTAGCCAATAGCTTTCATCTCTTTATTTATTCTGAGCCTGCGTGGCACTATGTCCGTCGGATTTGTGTACACACGATCGGAATTTCCGACAACGGATTTTGTTGTCGGAAAATTTTATATCCTGCTCTCAAACTTTGTGTGTCGGAAAATCCGATGGAAAATGTGTGATGGAGCCTACACACGGTCGGAATTTCCGACAACAAGGTCCTATCACACATTTTCTGTCGGAAAATCCGACCGTTTGTACGGGGCATTAGAATGTATTCAAGATAGAGACGGCCAGGCATATAGCATTTTTAGTATGAGGTGAGCTGTGATAACCAGTCTAAATACCAGAATTTGACATGATTTCTGTCCTGCAAGCCACTGCAGAGCACACAAACTTAGAGAGGGAGAGGCAGTTCTTCTTACCAAGCCGTAAGATCCATTAGGGGATCACACTGGAACAGGCAGAGGGATATATGTACCGGATTTTCACATTTAACCAGGTTTACAAAGTGCAAGTACATAGATTTCATCTTCAACAGAATTTCACAGTCTGCTTGCTCCCATGCATTAAGGAAAGACCAGAGAGGAGGAGAGTTGCCATCTGATGGTTAAACAGAGAGACTATGGCTGGGATATAAGCCTAAAAGCAGAGCTGATCTCCTTAAAAAAGAGATCTGAGCAGCTGGTAAGAGACAGTTATTTTCCAGGTGGAAAGACTTTCCTATCTCATAGGTCAAGTCACTATTATCTATGAAGGAGAGACATCCCTTTAATGTGACCATTCAGTGACCAGCAACATTATCAGTTTAGACAATTGTGAACAACAATATCTTCATTGACTTTTTATGATTTTATCATGTGATTATTTGCATAATACATTTCGGATTTATTACTGTGATGCAAATTGATTTTCTCCAAGTATCAGAATCTTCCTATCGCTAGGGAGCAAATATGTCCCTTACAGGATAAGGTTATTCCATCATTTGCAGTGAATTACTATCACGTATATGGTTTCATATAGCGCCGTTTTTTTTTTCTTTGAGGTTTGCTAATCTGACAGAACACCTGCAGTCAGAAGGCAGCAGCGGACATCTTGTTACACCCAGCCAGGTCTTGAATTTTACACTCATTAAAGCAATAAAGTGAGCATATATGCTTACAGTGGGGACGGAAAGTATTCAGACCCCCTTAAATTTTTCACTCTTTGTTATATTGCAGCCGTTTGCTAAAATCATTTAAGTTCATTTTTTTCCTCATTAATGTACACACAGCACCCCATATTGACAGAAAAACACAGAATTGTTGACATTTTTGCAGATTTATTAAAAAAGAAAAACTGAAATATCACATGGTCCTAAGTATTCAGACCCTTTGCTCAGTATTTAGTAGAAGCCCCCTTTTGATCTAATACAGCCATGAGTCTTTTTGGGAAAGATGCAACAAGTTTTTCACATCTGGATTTGGGGATCCTCTGCCATTCCTCCTTGCAGATCCTCTCCAGTTCTGTCAGGTTGGATGGTAAACGTTGGTGGACAGCCATTTTTAGGTCTCTCCAGAGATGCTCAATTGGGTTTAAGTCAGGGCTCTGGCTGGGCCATTCAAGAACAGTCACGGAGTTGTTGTGAAGCCACTCCTTCGTTATTTTAGCTGTGTGCTTAGGGTCATTGTCTTGTTGGAAGGTAAACCTTCGGCCCAGTCTGAGGTCCTGAGCACTCTGGAGAAGGTTTTCGTCCAGGATATGCCTGTACTTGGCTGTATTCATCTTTCCCTCGATTGCAACCAGTCGTTCTGTCCCTGCAGCTGAAAAACACTGCCACAGTATGATGCTGCCACCACCATGCTTCACTGTTGGCACTGTATTGGACAGGTGATGAGCAGTGCCTGGTTTTCTCCACACATACTGCTTAGAATTAAGGCCAAAAAGTTCTATCTTGGTCTCATCAGACCAGAGAATCTTATTTCTCACTATCTTGGAGTCCTTCAGGTGTTTTTTTTAGCAAACTCCATGCAGGCTTTTATGTGTCTTGCATTGAGAGAGGCTTCCGTCGGGCCACTCTGCCATAAAGCCCCAACTGGTGGAGGGCTGCAGTGATGGTTGACTTTCTACAACTTTCTCCCATCTCTCGACTGCATCTCTGGAGCTCAGCCACAGTGATCTTTGGGTTCTTCTTTACCTCTCTCACCAAGGCCCTTCTCCCCCGATAGCTCAGTCTGGCCGGACGGCCAGCTCTAGGAAGGTTTCTGGTCGAACCAAACGTCTTCCATTTAAGGATTATGGAGGCCACTGTGCTCTTAGGAACCTTAAGTGCAGCAGAAATTTTTTTGTCTCTGAGCTCTTCAGGCAGTTCCTTTGAGCTCATGATTCTCATTTGCTCTGACGTGCACTGTGAGCTGTAAGGTCTTATATAGACAGGTGTGTGGCTTTCCTAATCAAGTCCAATCAGTATAATCAAACACAGCTGGACTTAAATGAAGGTGTAGAACCATCTCAAGGATGATCAGAAGAAATATACAGCACCTCAGTTAAATATATGAGTGTCACAGCAAAGGGTCTGAATACTTAGGATCATGTGATATTTCAGTTTTTCTTTTTTAATAAATCTGCAAAAATGTCAACAATTCTGTGTTTTTCTGTCAATATGGGGTGCTGTGTGTACATTAATGAGAAAAATAAATGAACTTAAATGATTTTAGCAAATGGCTGCAATATAACAAAGAGTGAAAAATTTAAGGGGGTCTGAATACTTTCCGTATCCACTGTATATACAGTATTTTGAAACCCGTGACACTGTTTTGATGTTAAACTTTGACGGCCATCTTGGTACACCCTGCACTGCTCAGTGCCAAACGTAAAGTCATAAGGCGCCGATGGATATTTTTGGACACCCTCACTCAGTCATGGTGTTCTGTCAGATTAGCAAACACGTAAATCACTTTATTGCTATAATGAGTGTGCAATTCAGGACTTGGCTGGGTGTAACAAGATGTCCGCTGCCGCCCTCTGACTGTCGGATAACAAACCAGCTAGTGGTGGAACGCATATGCAGTGAGTATTTTTAGTCAGTAAGCTAACATGGAACGCCACTTCCATTCGCTGATCTGACAGGCTCGCTAATCTGACAGAAAACCGACCGGGATTCAAACAATGTATGGGCAGGCTGAATGTACTAAGTTGATCGATTGATCAACTTAGGTAAAACCAGCCTGCCAGATTTTGCATGCAATTATCGCAAGCGGCTATTATAGCTGCTAGCAATAATCACTGTCTTCTCCTGGCGGGGACAGCTTCCCCTAAGGCCCCCTTGCCAGGAGAATACAATGGCTCGGCGGGAGGGTTTCCCCTATACTGTAGTTGCAGGATAGAAATTTGCTCCGTGTATGAGCTGCTTAACTCACATTCATACATACACATGTCACGCATGTCTTTAGAGTGTGGGAGGAAACCCACGCGGGCACAGTGAGAACATGCTAACTCCAAGCAGGTAGCACCATTGTTGGCATTCAAACTGAAGACCCTAGTGCTGCATGGCAGAACGGGTTTACAAGCACTTTACAGCAGAGAACAGTCAGGCCACCACCCTGGCTGTGCTCTCTGGTAGGGCTTTCTAAATTGTAGGACTGGGTAGAAAGAAAAATTAATTCTTTGCCAGGTAAAACAGCTTCTCACATATGTATATATGTATATATTTCAATGGCATATTTAGATTTTTACATTTCAGCTTTGAAAAAGGGCTGTCCAAAAAAAAGCAAAGTCAAGTCTGAATCAAATTACTAAATAATACATATAAAAAATAAATATATTTTTCTTAAATCAGGCCCTACAGGCAAGTTTTTTTTTTTTTTGTTTTTTTTTACAGCTAATTGCGGTTTTCGCTGGGTGTTAATGCTCTTTAATTGCCACCAAGTAATGGTTTATTTGGATCAATGCATTTTATTTACTCTTAACCCTGCAACTGTCTCACAAAGGAAATGACTTTTCCCCCTATTAAGAGGTCTGTGCAGTAAAAGCAGCCCTGTTGTGTGGTAACCCATAAATCTCCTTCAACAAACAGAGAGCTTCCTGCAGAACACAAGTTTTCCGCTTATCCACATGATAAGAATACAGTGCGTGTTGTTCTATGCCTTGAATGGAGGTGCTAATTGGTTGGGGATTACCACCTATAGTAAAAAACCAAAGGAGCCCATTAAGCCATTGCAGGGAGTACCAGAGTTGTTGCTGTAATTATTAGCTAGTTTTGGTTAGAGGAAAACATATAGTAGGAAATTGCTGATTTATATACTTAATGACATAATAACTTGGTAAGAGGCCATGGTAACTTTACTGGTGAACCTTTGAAAACAGTTCAATATTTTTTTCATTAAAGGCACACAAACCTAAAAAAAAAAACACTTTTTATCCTGTTTATTTAGACCAATCCTTTACCCCCGCCCCCCCCCCCCCCCCCCAATAATTCACTAAGTTAATTTAATTAATACATTAATTTCACTAATATAATTTACTGTATGCACACGCTCCAAGAAAAAAAAATAGGCTATAGATAAAACGTGGTATTAAACTCAAAATCAAAAATGTAATAGACATGTACAGAACGAAAAAATTGTTTTGCTTCATTTAGATTTGTTATTTACATAAATTATTTAGTTAATTTTGTTTAATTTGTTTCATTTGATTTCAATTCGGATCAATTTGAAAAGTTTTTAAATCAATTTCGAATAGTTTTCAAATTCAAATAGTTTTCCAATTTCCAGAGGGAAAAATAGAATAGAAAATAAAGGAATAGAATAGAAAAATAAATAAATAAATATTTATATATTATCAATATATCTATCTATCTATCTATCTATCTATCTATCTATCTATCTATCTATCTATCTATCTATCTATCTATCTATCTATCTATCTATCTATCTATCGATATAGATATAGATATACATCTATATCTACAGTGCCTTGCGAAAGTATTCGGCCCCCTTGAACTTTTCAACCTTTTGCCACATTTCAGGCTTCAAACATAAAGATATAAAATTTTTATTTTTTGTGAAGAATCACCAACAAGTGGGACACAATTGTGAAGTGGAACGAAATCTTTTGGATTTTTGAAACTTTTTTAACTAATAAAAAAATGAAAAGTGGGGCGTGCAAAATTATTCGGCCCCCTTGCGTTAATACTTTGTAGAGCCACCTTTTGCTGCGATTACAGCTGAAAGTCGCTTGGGGTATGTCTCTATCAGTTTTGCACATCGAGAGACTGAAATTCTTGCCCATCCTTCCTTGCAAAACAGCTCAAGCTCAGTGAGGTTGGATGGAGAGCGTTTGTGAACAGCAGTTTCCAGCTCTTTCCACAGATTCTCGATTGGATTCAGGTCTGGACTTTGACTTGGCCATTCTAACACCTGGATACGTTTATTTGTGAACCATTCCTTTGTAGATTTTGCTGTATGTTTGGGATCATTGTCTTGTTGGAAGATAAATCTCCGTCCCAGTTTCAGGTCTTTTGCAGACTCCAACAGGTTTTCATCCAGAATGGTCCTGTATTTGGCTGCATCCATCTTCCCCTCAATTTTAACCATCTTCCCTGTCCCTGCTGAAGAAAAGCAGGCCCAAACCATGATGCTGCCACCACCATGTTTGACAGTGGGGATGGTGTGTTGAGGGTGATGAGCTGTGTTGCTTTTACGCCAAACATATCGTTTTGCATTGTGGCCAAAAAGTTCGATTTTGGTTTCATCGGACCAGAGCACCTTCTTCCACATGTTTGGTGTGTCTCCCAGGTGGCTTGTGGCAAACTTTAGACGAGACTTTTTATGGATATCTTTGAGAAATGGCTTTCTTCTTGCCACTCTTCCATAAAGGCCAGATTTGTGCAGTGTACGACTGATTGTTGTCCTATGGACAGACTCTCCCACCTCAGCTGTAGTTCTCTGCAGTTCATCCAGAGTGATCATGGGCCTTTTGGCTGCATCTCTGATCAGTCTTCTCCTTGTCTGAGCTGAAAGTTTAGAGGGACAGCCAGATCTTGGTAGATTTGCAGTGGTCTGATACTCCTTCCATTTCAAAATGATCGCTTGCACAGTGCCCCTTGGGATGTTTAAAGCTTGGGAAATCTTTTTGTATCCAAATCCGGCTTTAAACTTCTCCACAACAGTATTACGGACCTGCCTGGTGTGTTCCTTGGTCTTCATGATGCTCTCTGCGCTTTTAACAGAACCTTGAGACTATCACAGAGCAGGTGCATTTATACAGAGACTTGATTACACACAGGTGGATTCTATTTATCACCATCAGTCATTTAGGACAATATTGGATCATTCAGAGATCCTCGCTGAACTTCTGGAGTGAGTTTCCTGCACTGAAAGTAAAGGGGCCGAATAATTTTGCACGCACCACTTTTGAGTTTTTTAATTGCTAAAAAAGTTTAAAATATCCAATAGATTTCGTTCCACTTCACAATTGTGTCCCACTTGTTGGTGATTCTTCACAAAAAATTAAAATTTTATATCTTTATGTTTGAAGCCTGAAATGTGGCAAAAGGTTGAAAAGTTCAAGGGGGCCGAATACTTTCGCAAGCCACTGTATATATAGATATATATCTATATCTATATATAGATATAGATATAGATATATATCTATATATAGATATAGATATATATATATATCATTTTTTTTCTATTTTTTGCGAATTTGAATTTGAAAACTATTTGAATTCGAAAAGTATTCAAAAACTATTTGAAAACTATTCAAATTCGAATTTCGTCCGAATTTTTTTTCCGTTATTTCAGATTCATTTAAATTCGGTACTATTCTAATTTGGAAATTCTAAATTTCCAAAAAATGAACCGCACATGTCTAAAATGTATTATATTGAAGCTTACCAATGATTAGTTGTAGTGGCTGCATTTGTTTTCTTCTTTAGGCTTTTTCCCCTCTGTTTTTACCTGGTGATCTGGCCAGTGACACACCAGAGCACAGGGGGCACCTTTGGACAGCAGCATTGTCAGCCTGGGGGAGGAGAGTGTTAGATGTACTAGCAGATTTAGATAACTAGACTAACTCATTAAAGACCTACTCCAGCTCACACTGCAGTTACAGCACATATTTTTTTTGGGAGGGGGTAAAGCTTTTACATGAATAAATAAAAGTGTAGTCGTCATTTTTCTTGCATGCGAATTCCAGTCCTTGCCAAGTTACATCAATGTTGCACACACCATTATATTAACAAGGGCTGGACTTTTTCTGGACAGACCTCGTACTTGAATAGATATTTTTTTTTTGCTTTTATAAGCGCAATTATATTATGTTCTGTTTGAAGTCAGTAGAAAGTTCAAAATGTGTCTTAGGCCCCTTTCACACTGGGGCGGTGGGGGCGTCGGCGGTAAAACAACGCTATTTTTAGCACTGTTTTACCGTCGTTTTTGCGGCTGTATTCGGCCGCTAGCGGTGCGGTTTTAACCCCCGCTGGCGGCCAAAAAAGGGTTAAAACCGCTCGCTGAGCGTGGCTGTAGCCGCGGTATAGCCGCGCTGCCCCATTGATTTCAATGGGCAGGAGCGTTTTAGGAGCGGTGAATACACCGCTCCTTCACCGCTCCAAAGATGCGGCTTGCAGGAGTTTTTTTCTTCTCCTGCCAGTGCATCGCTTCAGTGTGAAAGCCCTCGGGCTTTCACACTGAACGAACAGCAGCGGCTGTTTTGGGTCGGTTTGCAGGCGGTATTTTTAGTGCAATAATGCCTGTAAACTGCCCCAGTGTGAAAGGGGTCTAAGTCCTGGATAGAGTAGTCAGATTCTTTTTTGTTGTTTCTTTTTTTTTGTGTGCAGTCTGTGTCCCATTTGGGAGATTTCCCCTCCTGTCTCATAGATACAACAGGAAGTGAGAAGACATCTCCTCTTATAAAAGTGAACTGGAGTAGGCATCCCCATTGGAAGAATTCTCCTTTTTTTTCCTTTTCCAGTGGCATTGACTGGGGTTCTCAACCTTCCCAACTCTATCCTACACTAAAAAAAGTCTTGGCTTTAGATAGCCTTTACATTTCCCTTCAGCATTGGTTGTTTGTAGTCATAGAAAATACATGTAAGTGGACTCTCAAGTGCTTTTCATATGTCTTGCTAGTCTATATGGGACAGTGAAGGTGGACATCTGCATGTATTTTAATGCACTATGTTCTTTGTGTTTCTCATTTTTAGCAACATTTTGGACCTTTTGATCAGACAAATGTTTAATGACGTGGGTTTCCCTGCTACTTGAGTTTATCTGCTTGTTGGCCTGGAGGTGGAACCTCTTCTGGCATTGCCCTTGTGCCTGTCTGTGTGCACCCTTTGGTATCTCCAGTTGGGAGTTATACGCATCTCTCTGGACATCATTAAATGTGTTCGTTTTACACAAATTGTAAGTCAATGCGTATTGAATAAACTTAATCAATTTATGTTTTTTTTTTCAGTTTTTGGAATGTATATTATGTGGATATTTTTGTTTTCCTCAGTTGTTCCACACTCACTGCATCCCCTGATCCCCTGAAGAAGCCAATACTGGCAAAATGCGTTGGAGTCAACAAGTAAATTCCATGCATTTACTGATGTTGGACTCTCTTTCCTCCATCATTATCAGATATATACTATGATTTTAAGGGGTGAAGCCCCTAATATGTTTTTTACCATATCTGTTTAATAAAGCGTACATTTTCTACCTTTTATGTTTGGATTGTTATTTCAAGAGGAGGATTTGGCACCTATAAAGTCCCACCTTCCTTCATTTTGCTTCTAACTTCAGTTAGGGATGTGGTGCTGTCCTTTTCAGTCATACACTCTTCCTTTTTTACTTTTCCCTTCAGGTACTTCTAGACCTCCTAATAAAGGAAATACCAGGTGGATAAATATGATTTCATATAAGAGCGAATTTCCTCCTCATCTGAGTTCTGCTTTAAATCTGGGAAACCGCTAATTGAATAGGCTCCAATTTAATGATATCCCAGTTGTATTCAGTGCTGGTATCCAAAGGAAAAAAAATGGTACATTGAATCAGCTCCAGTTACTTTGAAGATCAAAGCTAAAAAAATTCAGCAAAGGCCATATGTTAAACATGCTTTACCTTCATTACAATAACATAATTGTGAATGATTGAGTGGGGGATGAGTCCTTATTGCTCATTAATTGAATGAAATATGAGCTCAGCGTGTTAATAAAAAGTGTTGTTGCTGCTTGAACATGAACCGAATATCAGGGTTGTCTTAAATGAGCACATTTACTTTTATTAAAGCTGATATTTAGTTATGGCATTTTTTACATAGTTACATTGGTCTCTCTTGGACAAATATAAGTATGTATGTGCCATACCTGTGGGATTACTGTGGAAGCTGAAAATCTCTGTATCAGGCACCTCTACTACAGTGATTGCTGATAGCTTCCAGTTCCTGTGCCATGCAGCTGCCCTGCTGCAGAGTGATTACAGAAAGTCAACTACTTGGCACAGATACCATTCAGAGAACACTTTGCGTTTTCTTTTCAAAGTGTTCTCTGAGTGTAAGAGGTGGAGATTGTGACATCTTTCAAGCTCTTTCAATCAGAGAACACTTTGCGTTCATTGAGGAAAGTCTAAGCATTCTCTGAAAGGTGCCCGTGCACCCCACGCCGTTTTTTTTTTTTTTTGGTGTGGGGGTTCCCCTCAAGATTCATACCAGGCACATACAAGGGACTGGTATTGTCTGGTATTGTCTTCGATCCAACTTAAATGATATTCAATGGGCTGAAGTAGGATTAAAGTTGGACAAAGTAGTGCAGGAACCATTTTCAAAGTCGGACCGACTTGTGTCGGACCAGTTAAGATGGCTCTCATAGGGAACCATTGATTTATACACGTCATGCAACATGTGCTCCCAAAGTCGGAGTGTTTGTCGTACCAGTGTTAACCAAGCCTAAGACAATTCAAAGATTTGGTGTTAGTTCATGACAAGAAAACATGAAACAGCCAACATGTTTTGGAGATCTCCCCCTTTTTCAGGGCTCAGATATCGTTGCTGTTATGCCCCATACACATGATCGGAAATTCCGCCAGCAAAAGTCCGATGTGAGCTTTTGGTCGGAAATTCCGACCGTGTGTATGCTCCAACGGACTTTTGCTGGCGGAATTTCCGCCAGCAAAAGATTGAGAGCAGGTTCTCTATTTTTCCGTCGGAAAAAGTTCCTATCGGAAATTCCGTTCGCCTGTATGCAATTCTGACGCGCAAAAAGCCAAGAATGCTCAGAATCATCGCGTTGTATGGAACTTCCCTTCACCACGTTCTTGACGGTCGAAATTTCAGAGAACTTTTGTGTGACCGTGTGTATGCAAGACAAGCCTGAGCGGCATTCTGTCGGAAAAACCATCCAAGGTTTTTGCGATGAAAATTCCGATCGTGTGTACAGAGCATTACACTGATCCTGAGTGTGTTTTATCATTCACCCTTTACATGCCAATATTAAAAGTTTGTGGACTCTTAATTGTTTGGTCTAGCGATTTTTTTGTAGGTGGATTCTAAAATCAGGGTCCCCTAGACAAGGTGCTCGTTTGTGTTGAGAGCGGAAGAACCAGATCCATTGCTCCCCATCTGAATCTAGTTGACTTTCTTCAATCACACATGACTGATCCAGCATGGCAAATCCAGTGCCTCAGTTATAAAAGTTTCAGGCTTTATTGCTGTCTGTGTCCCAACTAAGGAGATTCACTCTCCAGTTGTCCTAGTGAGTTGTCACCAGAACAGGAATAGGGAAGTAATCTTCCAATGGGTATGCTTGTTCCAGTGACAACTAAGAAGGAATTTACCTGACTTTAGAGAGATTTCCACTTGCTTCCTTTTGTATCTTCAGGGCACTGAAAAGGAAATCTCTAGAACAGGACATAAAGGGAAAAAAATACTTTATTATCAGGTTTCATTTTTTTCTGCCTCTTGGCTCTGGCGAGATCTGTACTGAATCTTACAAACTGCTCATGCCAAACTTGCAGTCACATGATGTAATAAGTTGCTATGTGTTGTAAAATGCTGATAGGCCAAAGACAAATTTGAACCTACTCTAGTTTCAATACAGATTTACAAAACTTCAAGTATGACTATACTATGTACAATTTTTTTTTTTTTTTTACAATAATATGCCATGGTTATATTCTATGGCCATCTCGAGTTAACTATAAACTCAGGGACTGAGCATTGTTCAGTCCAATCTCATGTTTACAGTACAAATGGACACCACCAGCTGACCATTCCCCATGGCAATAACTGATTGTAAAGGCTTGGAACACTTTTCTGATTGCTACTGTTTCTCTGGAGACAAGAGTGTCTTTTTTATGCCCCTTCTCTTTCTCTTCCCTCCTTCATAGGCATAAATGCAAGCACTTGGGCAAATCTGGTCAAAAAAACCTTTCAACGCCTTTCAACATCCGTGACTGCATATGCAAGACCAGCCTTCAAAGGTAACCTTATAGAGCAGTGTTTCTCAACTCCAGTCCTCAAGGCGCCCCAACAGGTCATGTTTTCAGGCTTTCCATTATTTTGCACAGGTGATTAGATCAGTTTCACTGCCTTAGTAATTATCACAGCTGTTTTAGATGAGGGAAATCCTGAAAACATGACCTGTTGGGGCGCCTTGAGGACTGGAGTTGAGAAACACTGTTATAGAGCATGTCAAGGCAAAATAATTAGTATATCTCTGCAATGCATGCACATTACCTCATGTTTTATACATTTAACGTGGTTCTAAAATCAAACTTTTCACAAACCTAATGCATGCTATGCATTCCACTAGCTGTTCCTCCACCCGCCAAACACTTACCTGATTTCTACATCAATCCAGAGCTGTGCCTGTCTGCAGCTCCACTCTCCTCTCTTCTTATTTTCAAAGGACACACAGACAGCGTTGGGAGTCATTGGCTCCTGCTGCTGTCAATCAAATCCTGTGAGGAGGGAGCGAGGGGCGTGGATGAGCCATGCTGTGAGTATCTATGAATGTACACAGACCGACTGGGGTGTACACCCGTGCACCCCATAGCACATGATTTGCTATAGAGGCACATGCAGGAGAGAAAGAGCAGGCGAGTACCAGTGGGGGTCTTCAGAAGAGGTGGTAGTCCATAGAATGCTAGGAGATAATGTGCTTGGCAGCAAAAACATATCAAAACTGAAAAGTATGTGCACCATTTTTATGTATGTGTACATTAATGAGGAAAAAAAATGAACTTAAATGATTTTAGCAAATGGCTGCAATATAACAAAGAGTGAAAAATTTAAGGGGCTCTGAATACTTTCTGTCCCCACTGTATTCAGAAGAGCAAATGATCCCTCTACTTCAGGTTCAGCTGAGCGAAACAGTTCAGGTTCAGCTGAGCGAAACACCATTGTCTCATCAAGTTGTGTTAATGAATGTTAAAAAGATATAGTATATAAATAGCATAAGGATATAATGAAGGCCACTCAAGCTGGAGGACATATGTAAAACATTAGAGGGGTAGCTGCATGGTCAGAAAGATGTGGGGTGACTAAGGGGGGCACTACATACATTGGGGATCCATGGATAGATTAGTGGGGTGCACAACAAACCATACTGAGGGTAAAAACTAATGATGGAAATAGCCCCAAATAAGGGAAACCTGCGAGGGGTATGAAGCGAAGAAGGAAGAAAGAGAAACTGTCAGAAAGTATTCTAACATGATAACGACCCCAAACACACCTCCAAGACGACCACTGCCTTGCTAAAGAAGCTGAGGGTAAAGGTGATGGACTGGCCAAGCATGTCTCCAGACCTAAACCCTATTGAGCATCCGTGGGTCAACCTCAAACAGAAGGTGGAGGAGCACAAGGTCTATAACATCCACCAGCTCCGTGATGTTGTCATGGAGGAGTGGAAGAGGACTCCAGTGGCAACCTGTGAAGATCTGGTGAACTCCATGCCCAAGAGGGTTAAGGCAGTGCTGGAAAATAATGGTGGCCACACAAAATATTGACACTTTGGGCCAAATTTGAACATTTTCACTTAGGGGTGTACTCACTTTTGTTGCCAGCGGCTTAGACATTAATGGCTGTGTGTTGAGTTATTTTGAGGGGACATCAAATTTACACTGTTATACAAGCTGTACACTCACTACTTTACATTGTAGCAAAGTGTCATTTCTTCAGTGTTGTCACATGAAAAGATATAATAAAATATTTACAAAAATGTGAGGGGTGTACTCACTTTTGTGAGATACTCTGTATATATATATCTATATATATCTATATATAGATCTAGATCTATATATAGATATATATCTATATATAGATAGATATATATATCTATCTATATATATATCTATCTATATATAGATATATATCTATATATAGATAGATATATATATAGATATATCAATATATACACACACAGTGCACACTATATATAGTATACATACAGTGCCTTGAAAAAGCATTCATACCCCTTGAAATTTTCCACATTTTGTCATGTTACAACCAAAAACATAAATGTATTTTATTGGGATTTTGTGTGATAGACCAACACAAAGTGGCACATACCGTATTTATCGGCATAGAGCACGCACCTTCATTTTAGGATTGACGTTTCGGGGAAAAAACTTAAACTTTAAATAAAGAACTTTGAAGCAAAATACGGGTCAATGCCCATCTGCAGTCTGATCAATGCCCATCTGCAGCCTGATCAATGCCATCTGCAGCCTGATCAATACCATCTGCAGCCTGATCAATACCATCTGCAGCCTGATCAATGCCAATCTTCAACCTCACAATTGCCAATCAATGCAGCCTGATCTATGCCCAGATACAGCCTCACAATTGCCCATCAATGCAGCTTGATCAATGCCCATCTGCAGCCTCACGATTGCCATGAATGTAGCCTGATCAATGCCCATCTTCAGCCTCACCTCAGATTACTGTTGCCTGGGAGGGGACAGGGAGGGGGCGGGACGAGTGCCGTCAGATTACTGACAGCGAGAATCTCCTGTTTACTCAGTGGCCTCTTTAATACAAGTCCCGCCTCCTGGACCGGCTTCTATGATAGCCAGAACACTGGTCCATTGCCGGCCCAGGAGATGGGACTTCCTATTACAGAGCCGCTGAGTAAACAGGAGATTCTCGCTGTATGTAATCTGACGGCGCTCATCCCGCCCCCCTCCCCATTCCCTCCTAGGCAGCCCAAATTGCAGTATTGCCGTATAACACGCACACATAATTTTCACCCGATTTTCAGGGTGAAAAGGTGCATGTTATACGCCAATAAATACAGTAATTGTGAAGTGGAAGAAGGAAAATAATAAATGGTTTTCAAAATTTTTTACAAATAAATATGTGAAAAGTGTGGCATGCATTTGCATTCAGCCCCCCTGAGTCAATACTTTGTAGAACCCCCTTTCACTACAATTACAGCTGCAAGTCTTTTTGGGTATGTCTCTACCAGGTTTTGCACATCTAGAGAGTAAAATTTTTGCCCATTCTTCTTTGCAAAGCAGCTCAAGCTCTGTCAGATTGGATGGAGAGCGTCTGTGAAAAGCAATTTCCAAGTCTTGCCACAGATTCTCAAATGGATTTAGGTCTGGACTTTGACTGGGCCATTCTAACACATGAATATGCTTTGATCTAAACCAGGGGTGTCAAACTTAATTTCAATTTTAAATGTCCAGCGCATCCCCTCCTTTTACATTAGATGTAAAGAGCCACCCCACCATCAGAAGTTGAGTCCCCTACCCTCCCTAACATCAGAGTGCACCCCCTTTCCTTATGCTGCTGCTGCTGGGAAGAAGCTGGATGCATTGCCTGAAAGCAGAAAGTAGGGGTCTGGAGGAGGACCAGAGGAGGGCTGGAGCTCTCTTGCAGCTGCAGGAGAGGTGTGATGGGCCACATGAAATGGCCTGGAGGGCCGGATTCGGCCCACGGGCCTTGTGTTTGACACCTATGATCTAAACCATTCCATTGTAGCTCTGGCTGTATGTTTAGGGTCATTGTCCTGCTAGAAGGTGAACCTCTGCCCCAGCCTCAAGTCTTTTGCAGACTCTAATGCCGCGTACATACGACCGGACTTTTCAGCATCAAAGGTCCGACGGAATGAATTCGTCGGACAATTCGATCGTGGGTGGGCTTCATCTGACCTTTTCTGTCTAAAAATCTGACAGACCTTAGAAATAGAACAAGTTTGAAATCTTTCCGACGGACTCGATTCCTATCGAAAAATCCATTTGTCTGTATGCTAGTCCGACAGACCAAAAACGACGCAAGGGCAGCTATTGGCTACTGGCTATCAACTTTCTTATTCTAGTCCGGTCGTACGTCACCACGTTCAAAACGATCGGACTTTGGTGTGATCGTGTGTAGGCAAGTCTGTTTCGTTGGAACGAAAAGTCGAAAAGTCCTTCGGAGTTCAGTCCGACGAGAAGTCCCCTTGTGTGCTTCTCTGATTAATGCTCTCCTAGCCTGTGAGTTTAGGTGAATGGCCATGTCTTGGTAGGTTTGCAGTTGTGCCATACTCTTTTCATTTTCGGATGATGGAATGAACAGTGCTCCGTGAGATGTTCAAAGCTTGGGATATTTTTTTATAACCTAACCCTGCTTTAAACTTCTCCACAACTTTATCCCTGACCTGTCTGGTGTGTTCCTTGGCCTTCATGATGCTGTTTGTTCACTAAGGTTTTCTAACAAACCTCTGAGGGCTTCACAGAACAGCTGTACAGTATGTATACTGAGATTAAATTATACACAGGTGGATTTACTAATTAGGTGACTTCTGAAGGCAATTGGTTCCACTAGATTTTAGTTAGGGGTATCGGAGTAAAGAGGGCTGAATACAAATGCACACCACACTTTTCAGATATTTATTTGTAAAAAACGTGAAAACCATTTACCACTTTCCTTACACTTTACAATTATGTGCCACTTTGTGTTGGTCTATCACAGATCCCAATAAAATGCATTTATGTTTTTGGTTGTAACATGACAAAATGTGGAAAATTTCAAGGGGTTTGAATACTTTTTCAAGGCACTGTATATCTATGTAAACAGAGCTTCAGTGTTATAGCTATCAGAGTTTTTACAGGCTACAAGTAGAACATACAATGCCGCATTGGATTGAAGCACATTGTTATGTGACTTTACTGCCCTCTTATGGAGCAGTGAATCAGTCTGAAGATTCTGAAGCTGACAAAACAATCCTAATCAACTTCAGAGAATGTGACAGCCATTTTTTATTAAACATTTTTTTTTCTAATTAGATGGAAAGAATTTACTCTCCATGTGTGGTGTCTGTGGAAAGTGTCACCATTTGGTGGTCATATTGCTTACAATCTCGGCATCTCTTGGCAAATCTAGGTTTGACAATTTTAACCAGTTGTGTACTGGAAAGAACCCACAAATACCTTCAGACCATTAGATCTGTTGATAGTATCAGTGTCTGCAGTAGGCAGTCCCTGGGTTACAAACCAGATAGGGTCTGTAGGTTTGTTGAACTTGCATGTAAGTCGGAACAGGTACAATTTTTAAGCGTAGCTCCAGCCAAAAAAAAATGTTTATGTTTTTTTGGATAGCATAGGGAAGGGTTATCATCACCCCTGTAACATTTGTTTTGTTGTCTATGTCCCTGTTCAGAAGATTTCACCTCACTTTCTGTACCTATGACAATTGGATTTTGAAAATGTTGGTTTGTGATTAACCGCTTCCCGACCGGCGCACACCGATGTACGTTGGCAGAGCGGCATGGTTGGGCAAATGGGCGTACCTGTACGTCCATTTGAATTTCCCGCCGAGCCATTGCGCGCGCGCGGGAGCTCCGTGAGTCGGGTCGCGGGTGCCACGGACTCGATCGCCGCGGGGATACCCGCGATCGCCTCACGGAGCGGATGAACGGGGAGATGCCGTTGTAAACAGCATCTCCCCGTTCTGCCTAGTGACAAGTGTCACTCGATCTCTGCTCCCTGTCATCGGAGCAGAGATCAGTGATGTCACCCACACAGCCCATCCCCCTACAGTTAGTAATCACTCCCTAGGACACACTTAACCCCTCCCCGCCCCCTAGTGGTTAACCCCTTCACTGCCAGTGTCATTTACACAGTAATCCGTGCATTTTTAATCGCACTGATCGCTGTATAAATGACAATGGTCCCAAAAATGTGTCAAAAATGTCCGACATGTCCGCCATAATGTCACAGTCACAATAAAAATTGCTGATCGCCGCCATTACTAGTAAAAAAAAAAATTATTAATAAAAATGCCATAAAACTATCCCCTATTTAGTAAACACTATAACGTTTGCGCAAACCAATTAATAAACGCTTATTGCGATTTTTTTTACCAAAAATATGTAGAAGAATACGATCGGCCTAAACTGAAGAAAAAAAATGTTTTTTTTTATATATTTTTGGGGGATATTTATTATAGCAAAATGTAAAAAATAATGCGTTTTTTTCAAAATTGTCGCTCTTATTTTGTTTATAGCGCAAAAAATAAAAATCGCAGAGGCGATCAAATACCACCAAAAGAAAGCTCTATTTGTGGGAAAAAAAGGACGTCAATTTTGTTTGGGAGCCATGTCGCACGACTGCGCAATTGTCAGTTAAAGCGACGCAGTGCCGAATCGCAAAAAACGCTCTGGTCAGGAAGGGGGTAAATTCTTTCCGGGGCTGAAGTGGTTAAAGCTTCGGTGGAGACACCTTTTTTCCATGATAGCTCTTATAGGGGTGAATTTCCCTTCCTATGGGTAGATTTCCTTTAACTTCCTGTTGTTTTCCTCCATTTGTAAGTAGGAGTAATTTGTAAGTCGGATGTTTGTAATCCGGGGACCGCCTGTACCTTTAAAAAATCAACACAAGGGACATGCACTGAGGGGAAAAAAGTATTTTGATGCCCACTGACAAAGACATGATCAGTCTATAATTTTAATGGTAGGGTTATTTTAACAGTGAGAGACAGAATAACAACACAAATATCCAGAAAATTGCATTTCAAAAAGTTATAAATTGATTTGCATTTTAATATGTGAAATAAGTATTTGATCCCCTATCAATCAGCAAGATTTCTGGCTCCCAGGTGTCTTCTATACAGGTAACGAGCTGAGATTAGGAGTACTCTCCTAAAGGGATTGCTCCTAACTTAGCTTGTTACCTATATAAAAGACATCTGTCCACAGAAGCAATCAAGTAGATTCCAATCTCTCCACCATGGCCAAGACCAAAGAGCTGTCCAAAGATGTCAGGGACAAGATTGTAGACCTACACAAGGCTGGAATGGGCTACAAGACCATCGCCAAGCAGCTTGGTGAGAGGGCGACAACAGTTGGTGCGATTATTCGCAAATGGAAGAAACACAAAATAGCTGTCAATCTCCCTCGGTCTGGGGCTCCATGCAAGATCTCACCTTGTGCAGTTTTGGAGTTTCAATGATCATGAGAACGATGAGGAATCAGCCCAAAACTACACAGGAGAATCTTGTCGATGATCTCAAGGCAGCTGGGACCATAGTCACCAAGAAAACAATTGGTAACACACTACGCCGCGAAGGACTGAAATCCTGCAACGCCCACAAGGTCCCCCTGCTCAAGAAAGCACATGTACAGGCCCATTTGAAGTTTGCTAATGAACATCTGAATGATTCAGAGGAGAACTGGGTGAAAGTGTTGTGGTTAGATGATACCAAAGTCAAGCTCTTTGGCATCAACTCAACTTGCCGTATTTGAAGGAGGAGGAATGCTGCCTATGACCCCAAGAACACCATCCCCACCGTCAAACACGGAAGTGGAAACATTATGCTTTTGGGGTCTTTTTTTGCTAAGGGGACAGGACAACTTCACCGCATGAAAGGGACCACGGACAGGGCCATGTACCGTCAAATCTTGGGTGGGAACCTCCTTCCCTTGGCCAGGGCATTAAAATTGTGTCATGGATGGGTATTCCAGCATGACAATGACCCAAAACACAAGGCCAAGGCAACAAAGGAGTAGCTGAAGAAGCATATTAACCACTTGCCGACCGCCTCACGCCTATATACGTGAGCAGAATGGCACGAGCAGGCAAAATCACGTACCTGATACGTGATGCCTTCCCGCGGGCGGGGGGTCCGATCGGACCCCCCCCGGTGCCAGCGGCGGTCGGCATTTGTCTGGCAGCGATCAAAGATGAGGGGGAGGCCATCCGATCGTGGCCCCCCCCTCGCGATCGCTCCCAGCCAATGAGAAACATCCCCTGCCTCTGTATAGTACACAGAGGCAGAGGATGTGATGTCATCTCTCCTCGGCTCGGGAGTTTCCGTTCCCACGCCGAGGAGAGAAGACATCTGAGTAAGTGTAAAACACTACACACACACAGTAGAACATGCCAGGCACACTAAACACCCCTGATCGCCCCCCGATCCCCCCCCAATCACCCCCCCCCCGTCACAAACTGACACCAAGCAGGTTTTTTTGTTTTTTTTTGTTTTTTTTTCCTGATTACTGATTGGTGTCAGTTTGTGACAGTTAGTGTGTTAGGGCAGTGAGTATTAGCCCCCTGTAGGTCTAGGGTACCCCCCTAACCCCCCCTAATAAAGTTTTAACCCCTTGATCACCCCCTGTCACCAGTGTCACTAAGCGATCATTTTTCTGATCGCTGTATTAGTGTCGCTGGTGACGCTAGTTAGGAACGTAAATATTTAGGTTCGCCGTCAGCGTTTTATAGCGCCAGGGACCCCCATATACTATCTAATAAATGTTTTAACCCCTTGATTGCCCCCTAGTTAACCCTTTCACCGCTGATCACCGTATAACCGTTACGGGTGACGCTGGTTAGTTCGTTTATTTTTATTAGTGTCAGGGCACCCGCCGTTTATTACCGAATAAAGGTTTAGCCCCCTGATCGCCCGGCGGTGATATGCGTCGCCCCAGGCCAGTACCGCTAACACCCACGCACGCAGCATACGCCTCCCTTAGTGGTATAGTATCTGTACGGATCAATATCTGATCCGATCAGATCTATACTAGCGTCCCCAGCAGTTTAGGGTTCCCACAAACGCAGTGTTAGCGGGATCAGCCCAGATACCCGCTAGCACCTGCGTTTTGCCCCTCCGCCCGGCCCAGCCCACCCAAGTGCAGTATCGATCGATCACTGTCACTCACAAAACACTAAACGCATAACTGCAGCGTTCACAGAGTCAGGCCTGATCCCTGCGATCGCTAACAGTTTTTTGGTAGCGTTTTGGTGAACTGGCAAGCACCAGCCCCAGGCAGTGTCAGGTTAGCGCCAGTACCGCTAACACCCACGCACGCACCGTACACCTCTCTTAGTGGTATAGTATCTGATCGGATCAATATCTGATCCGATCAGATCTATACTAGCGTCCCCAGCAGTTTAGGGTTCCCAAACACGCAGTGTTAGCGGGATCAGCCCAGATACCTGCTAGCACCTGCGTTTTGCCCCTCCGCCCGGCCCAGCCCAGCCCACCCAAGTGCAGTATCGATCGATCACTGTCACTTACAAAACACTAAACGCATAACTGCAGCGTTCGCAGAGTCAGGCCTGATCCCTGCGATTGCTAACAGTTTTCTTGGTAGCGTTTTGGTGAACTGGCAAGCGCCAGTGGCCTAGTACACCCCGGTCGTAGTCAAACCAGCACTGCAGTAACACTTGGTGACGTGGCGAGTCCCATAAGTGCAGTTCAAGATGGTGAGGTGGCAAGCACAAGTAGTGTCCCGCTGCCACCAAAAAGACAAACACAGGCCCGTCGTGCCCATAGTGCCCTTCCTGCTGCATTCGCCAATCCTAATTGGGAACCCACCACTTCTGCAGCACCCGTACTTCCCCCATTCACATCCCCAACCAAATGCAGTCGGCTGCATGAGAGGCATTTTTATGTCCTCCCGCGTACCCCTACCCAACAAACCCCCCAAAAAAGATGTTGTGTCTGCAGCAAGTGTGGATATAGGCGTGACACCCGCTATTATTGTCCCTCCTGTCCTGACAATCCTGGTCTTTGCATTGGTGAATGTTTTGAACGCTACCATACACTAGTTGAGTATTAGCGTAGGGTACAGCATTGCACAGACTAGGCACACTTTCACAGGGTCTCCCAAGATGCCATCGCATTTTGAGAGACCCGAACCTGGAACCGGTTACAGTTATAAAAGTTACAGTTACAAAAAAAAGTGTAAAAAAAAACAAAAAGAAAAACACAAACAAATAAAAAAAAAAATAGTTGTCGTTTTATTGTTCTCTCTCTCTCTATTCTCTCTATTGTTCTGCTCTTTTTTACTGTATTCTATTCTGCAATGTTTTATTGTTATTATGTTTTATCATGTTTGCTTTTCAGGTATGCAATTTTTTATACTTTACCGTTTACTGTGCTTTATTGTTAACCACTTTTTTGTCTTCAGGTACGCCATTCACGACTTTGAATGGTTATACCAGAATGATGCCTGCAGGTTTAGGTATCATCTTGGTATCATTCTTTTCAGCCAGCGGTCAGCTTTCATGTAAAAGCAATCCTAGCAGCTAATTAGCCTCTAGACTGCTTTTACAAGCAGTGGGAGGGAATGCCCCCCCCCCCCACCATCTTCCGTGTTTTTCTCTGGCTCTCCTGTCTCAACAGGGAACCTGAGAATGCAGCCGGTGATTCAGCCAGCTGACCATAGAGCTGATCAGAGACCAGAGTGGCTCCAAACATCTCTATGGCCTAAGAAACCGGAAGCTACGAGCATTTTATGACTTAGATTTCGCCGGATGTAAACAGCGCCATTGGGAAATTGGCGAAGCATTTTATCACACCGATCTTGGTGTGGTCAGATGCTTTGAGGGCAGAGGAGAGATCTAGGGTCTAATAGACCCCAATTTTTTCAAAAAAGAGTACCTGTCACTACCTATTGCTATCATAGGGGATATTTACATTCCCTGAGATAACAATAAAAATGATTAAAAAAAAAAAATGAAAGGAACAGTTTAAAAATAAGATAAAAAAGCAAAAAAATAATAAAGAAAAAAAAAAAAAAAAAAAGCACCCCTGTCCCCCCTGCTCTCGCGCTAAGGCGAACGCAAGCGTCGGTCTGGCGTCAAATGTAAACAGCAATTGCACCATGCATGTGAGGTATCACCGCGAAGGTCAGATCGAGGGCAGTAATTTTAGCAGTAGACCTCCTCTGTAAATCTAAAGTGGTAACCTGTAAAGGCTTTTAAAGGCTTTTAAAAATGTATTTAGTTTGTCGCCACTGCACGTTTGTGCGCAATTTTAAAGCATGTCATGTTTGGTATCCATGTACTCGGCCTAAGATCATCTTTTTTATTTAATCAAGCATTTGGGCAATATAGTGTGTTTTAGTGCATTAAAATTTAAAAAAGTGTGTTTTTTCCACAAAAAATGTGTTTGAAAAATCGCTGCGCAAATACTGTGTGAAAAAAAAAAATGAAACACCCACCATTTTAATCTGTAGGGCATTTGCTTTAAAAAAATATATAATGTTTGGGGGTTCAAAGTAATTTTCTTGCAAAAAAAAATAACTTTTTCATGTAAACAATAAGTGTCAGAAAGGGCTTTGTCTTCAAGTGCTTAGAAGAGTGGGTGATGTGTGACATAAGCTTCTAAATGTTGTGCATAAAATGCCAGGACAGTTCAAAACCCCCCCAAATGACCCCATTTTGGAAAGTAGACACCCCAAGCTATTTGCTGAGAGGCATGTCGAGTCCATGGAATATTTTATATTGTGACACAAGTTGCAGGAAAGAGACAAATTTTTTTTTTTTTTTTTTTTTTGCACAAAGTTGTCACTAAATGATATATTGGGACTTTTTGGGAGCCTAGCCGCGTACGGGGCCCCGAAAACCAAGCACCGCCTTCAGGCTTTCTAAGGGTGTAAATTTTTGATTTCACTCTTCACTGCCTATCACAGTTTCGGAGGCCATGGAATGCCCAGGTGGCACAAAACCCCCCCAAATGACCCCATTTTGGAAAGTAGACACCCCAAGCTATTTGCTGAGAGGTATAGTGAGTATTTTGCAGACCTCACTTTTTGTCACAAAGTTTTGAAAATTGAAAAAAGAAAAAAAAAATTTTTTTTTCTGGTCTTTCTTCATTTTCAAAAACAAATGAGAGCTGCAAAATACTCACCATGCCTCTCAGCAAATAGCTTGGGGTGTCTACTTTCCAAAATGGGGTCATTTGGGGGGGTTTTGTGCCATCTTGGCATTTTATGGCCTTCAAAACTGTGATAGGCAGTGAGGAGTGAAATCAAAAATTTATGCCCTTAGAAATCCTGAAGGCGGTGCTTGGTTTTCGGGCCCCGTACGCGGCTAGGCTCCCAAAAAGTCCCACACATGTGGTATCCCCATACTCAGGAGAAGCAGCTGAATGTATTTTGGGGTGCAATTCCACATATGCCCATGGCCTGTGTGAGCAATATATCATTTAGTGACAACTTTTTGTAAATTTTTTTTTTTTTTTGTCATTATTCAATCACTTGGGACAAAAAAAAAAAATATTCAATGGGCTCAACATGCCTCTCAGCAATTTCCTTGGGGTGTCTACTTTCCAAAATGGGGTCATTTGGGGGGGTTTTGTACTGCCCTGCCATTTTAGCTCCTCAAGAAATAACATAGGCAGTCATAAACTAAAAGCTGTGTAAATTCCAGAAAATGTACCCTAGTTTGTAGACGCTATAACTTTTGCGCAAACCAATAAATATACGCTTATTGACATTTTTTTTACTAAAGACATGTGGCCGAATACATTTTGGCCTAAATGTATGACTAAAATTGAGTTTATTGGATTTTTTTTTATAACAAAAAGTAGAAAATATCATTTTTTTTCAAAATTTTCGGTCTTTTTCCGTTTATAGCGCAAAAAATAAAAACGGCAGAGGTGATCAAATACCATCAAAAGAAAGCTCTATTTGTGGGAAGAAAAGGACGCAAATTTCATTTGGGTACAGCATTGCATGACCGTGCAATTAGCAGTTAAAGCGACGCAGTGCCGAATTGTAAAAAGTGCTCTGGTCAGGAAGGGGGTAAATTCTTCCGGGGCTGAAGTGGTTAAGGTCCCGAAGTGGCCTAGCCAGTCTCCAGACTTTAATCCCATAGAAAATATGTGAATGGAGCTGAAGGTTCGAGTTACCAACCTCAAAACCATATTAAATCGGAGAGGATCTGCAAAGAGGAGTGGGGAAAAAAATCCCTCTTGAGATGTGTGCAAACCTGGTGGCCAACTACAAGAAACATTTAACCTATGTGATTGCCAACAAGGGTTTTGCCACCAAGTACTAAGTCATGTTTTGCGAAGGGGTCAAATACTCATTTCACTCATTAAAATGCAAATTGATTTATAACTTTTTTGAAATGCGGTTTTCTGGATTTTTTGTTGTTAATCTGTCTCTCACTGTTAAAATAAACCTACCATTAAAATGATAGACTGATCATTTCTTTGTCAGTGGGCAAAAGCACAAAATCAGCAGGGCATTAAATACATTTTTTCCTCACTGTACCTTACAGCAGTCAGTAGGATGTGACCCTTGTACTGTTTCCTCCTCTGCCCATTCCATCCACCCCTCACCATAAAGTCTCAGTACAGCAGGGTTTAATAGAACTGTGGGAGCTGTCCCAGACTCTCTTCAGGAGAGCTTGGCTATGCCGACCCTTTCCGCCCAGCTACACCTAGTGGAGTTTCTGTGAATGAAACAGAATCTTTACTCATGGAAGTTGTAGTACAGCTTAGTTCTATTAAACCCCTGCTGCACCAGGAGGTTATTGCATGGACAGAGGAAGAAGAAATGGTATCAGCACAAGGTACACATCCTACTGACTAGAGGTAATATCCCTTGTGCTGATTTTTTATTTATTTTTTGGCTGCACTTAGGCTTTAAAGTTGATAATATTGGTGTTCATACATGGCTCCCAGTGTAGAAGGCATGAACTACTCATATCTCCTGCTGTCAAAACTATCAACTTCTGCAATAGTAATGTCAAACCACCAGCTGAAGATCCTACACCATCCGACAGTTCCAGGTTTCTCAATTTCCTGGTCCTCCTCTGCATTCTGTGGTTCTTCTTCTCATCCCCTATATAATTAAAGCATACAATAGTGACCTAAGAGTCAGAGAATCAAACCACTAAATGCAGCAGTGAACCAGGAATCAAATTGACAGCACAGGCAGCAGAAGAGGTATTTGATTAGTTTGGCCTCATGTACATTAACGTTTACAGGGTTTAATCACTTTCCTGCCCCCGGGGAGCCGTGGTACTAAGAAGAGCCGACAATACATGTTAATGGCTATATGCAGCCGGCTATTTGTAAGCAATGATGGCTTCTGAACACAAAAGCACCACAGACATTCTCTTTGTATTGACAGCTGAATGTGGTGCCATGGCTCCCTAGATGCAGGAAAGCTTTTTAACAAGGAGGTATGTTTATTGAGAAAGATAATGCACAAATCTCCACAGTTATAACTACATATACAATACACAGAATTCTGTATTACATTCTGCACAATTAGAATTAAAAGAGGGGTTCATAAAGTTCCACATGTCGAAACTATAAAGCCTAAAATAAAAGGTGCAAGGGTTATAAGCCATCACTCTTACGATAAAAAACATCAGGAGGATAACTATAATTGTGACATCACTTCCCAAAAAATGCACCTGAGTCCTGACTACTCAACCCAGGAAAGAACAGGGCGACTGAGGAGGGGGAGGACAAGGGTGGAGAAGGGATAGTGAGGGGCACCAGACATTTTACACATCAAGACTCAGGAGCGTGTAAACGCCCATGTGCATGAGGCATTAAAGGCTTAAATCGCTTTTAGGAACATGTTGAATGTTACACTTGTATTTAGGGTGTAACATGTAACATGCTACTACCTCACCCCCCTTCCCCCCACTGTGACAGCATGCGGGGGTTCCTCTCCACCACAGCTGCTGTCACATTTAAATTTGGTGCAGTTGTGCAGGCAGAGCTCGCACAGCCATGTCATTCATTCACAGAGATCTGTGAATGAATAAACTACACGTCCCATCAGCCATTATGGCAGATGGACTTGTATTTTTCAATGGACCACGAGTGCGGTAATCAGCGCACTCGTAGCCCATTGACCCTTCCTCCAGCTCGCTAACTAAAATCTTGTATGGAGGTACAGGTAAATGCAATCCATTTATGGTGGGTGGAATGCTTAGCAGGCTCCTGTAAAAAATGATAATGAATGCTAATTTTTTTGACCTGCGAAAATATGTGCATTTAATATCTTTTAAAAAAGGGCAAACCTAGCCTTTAGAGAGTAAAAGAATAGAATTAGCTTTACGGTGACGGTGTGACCTTCTGAAAGTTAAAAAAAAAAGAAAAAGAGCGCTTTTGCAGATATTACATTTGAATGTATTCCTTGTTTTAACATTTTTTAAGAAAAGCTTTGCATTCAAAATTTAATAGAGTTGAGGTCGGGGCTCTGATTAGACCAGTTCTTTGATACCAAACTCATAAAACCCTTTCTTTCTTTATGGAGCTGGCATTGCACACGGGGGCACAGTCATGCTGAAACAGAATAGGATCTTCCACAAACTATTACCACAAGCTTGGAAACACACAATTGTCTAAAATTTCTTTGTAAATTGTAGCATTAACACTGCCCTTCTCTGGAAGCACCTGAGCTAAATAAACCAAAGAATTGCTCACTTCTGTTGGCCATATGTCAGGTGTGATTGACTGAAATCTTCCAGTTGCCAACGTTTTGGGGAAATGAAAACAATCTCATTCATTTCTAATGTTGATGACAGTTCATGCTAGGTCACTGGAACACATTGGATGTTCAACATTCATCAATTCACCTTCTTTCAAACACGGCACCACATCTCCTGGAGACTTTACCTGTACCAAAGCCAAACATTTGTTGCAGTTGCTCACCAAAAAAACATCCTGCTTGCTTTTGCTGATCTCTCCTCATTGAAATGCATGCTTCTCTAACCCCAAGTCTCATGCACATGGCTGTCAGAACAAATTTAAATACAGATGGCAGGGTTTAGGGGACAGCTCGTGGACCATGTACCCACTGCACCATCATAGGCCAAGGGCATACAGTTTAGAAACCTTCTCATTTTAGTATACAAGGTGTGACAACTTAATTCTCAGAATGCCCATGTGTAGCACTATAGTGGTTAGTCACACAGACATTCGCACTCCAGCGTGTTCTGACATGTTCTAACTTGCACTCGCCTGGGTCACAGACCAGTTAACAGAGTAGTAGAAGAAATAACACCTGTGCGCTGTGCTGTTGGTGGAAAATGAGTGACAGGAATCTGTGGACAGAGCGTGAACCCTCATATGCTCAGATTGAAGACTGAGTGTGCGAATTGATTCTAACAAAGGATTTGGGAATGGGAAAGATTTCCACAAAGATGGTGCCTCGAATCTTGACAGAAGATCAGAAAGAACGTTGTGTTCAAATTTCATCCAACATGCAGAGGTGTTTAATGAAGTTATTACCGGTGATGTTATTTCCAGTATGATCCGGAAAAGCTTGCAATGGAAAACAAAGAATTCACATCATCCGAAGAAAGCACGCATGTCTTATTCTCAGTTTAAAACCATGCCGGTGTGTGTTTTTTTTTTTTTTTTTTTTTATCACAAGGGGACAGTTCATTATGAGTTCATAAAACATGGTACAACGGTGAACCTGCATTGTTACTTGGAAATTCTGAAACGGTTACATGAATCTGTTCAGGGGCCTGACAAGTGGATCCTCCACCACAACAATTCTCCTGCACTTGATGCTATCAGGGAAGGATTTGGAGAAGACCTGGCAAATATGCCAATGCCCAGTATGGCTGTGCTAATTCACGCATGCGCAATAGCGCGCGGCACACAGTGGAGAATCTGCATATGCAACGGTGCACGCAAAGTACGATAATTGTCAGCGTCCAATGGCCTATACAAGAACGGTAGTGCTCCTCATCAATTGCTGGATTATCGTCAGCCTTTGTATCCAGTTTTTGTGCCTTGTGCTTCTGCTTGATTACTCAATACCGACCCGGCTTACCCCTGACTTGTTCTGGCTTCTCTCCTGGCTCTGACCACAGCTTACTCCATGGATCTGCTCCTACTTCTGTTCCTGATTGGCATTCTGTGTTTAACCCTGGCTTGATCCTGACCACGCTTATGCATTTGCTCCTGATTGTCTTCTTGTATTTGACCCCCGGCCCTGGCTTCTGACTTCGCTTCCTGCTCTATCCATCTGTCAAGATCCGCCAGTTCTTCCAGAGAATCATCTGCTATGTCTACTTCTCTGCTCTCTGGTGTCCTCTCATCTGGAACCATCTAGCAGCTTAACCATCGGCAACTCGTGCTTCTTTGGGCATAGCACTGGGCAGAGAGGTGTCTACTTCTCTGCTCTCTGGTATCCACTCATCTGGAACCATCTAGTAGCTTAACCATCAGCAACCTGTGCTTCTTTGGGCATAGCATCCTATATCACCATATTCAAGGGTACTCTGCACTCAGCCACAAGTGGAGCCCTCTCATCACCTCAGCCTCCAGCCTGACAGATGCATTACGTGTTTGTGAGTCCCTGGCCCAGAAATCCACTCTGAAACTTGACCAACCACCCTTTCCCCCTGAATTAGCACCCTGCGACTTTTGGCTCTTTCCAAAATTTTAAAATGCCTTAAAAAGACACAGATTTGATGGCATGCCAGACATCCAGTGTGCCGTGACAAGAATGTTGCACAGTGTTCCAGAAAACAATTTCCAGGAATGTTTCCGGCAGTGGCACAGACGTCTAGAAACATCCGTCACTTCACAAGAGAATTACTTTGAAAGTGACAACAACCACTGGTGTATAGGTAAGTAAACATTTATTTTTATAATCTATTCCAGAAATGAAATTGTTACTCCTCATATTTCAGCATTGAATGTGCTACTTTTGGGTTTCTGAACCCCTGTCCTTGCTACACCATGGCACCCATCACGGAGGGACTCAAGGTGAGTATTCCATAGAGTGGCAACATTGTGCAAAAGGAGCCTGCTAGAAAAGGAACCCTATGTAGCTTGTAGGCTTTTAGCTTCTGTTCCTGTGCTGACATTACAATTCCAGTATCTCCTCCTGCCCAGCAAAACATGTACAGTACTGCAAGTAGTCTTCATAGTAAGATAGTAGTAAAAGAAAAATGATGCATAGGATATCTAAAAATCAAAGCTCTAGAATGCTTAATTCCTTTTTATCAAAGTTCTTAAATCACTCACACAGACCAATAATTGTATCAAATAAAATATTTGGGCTATCTCTTGGAAACACTTGACACAATCTAAAGACCAGATAATTTGGTGATAGACCAAACTCATCTTTTGTTTTAAAGTTACTATGAGTTACACCATATTGCTCTTTTTTGAATAAGCTCATTAGAGTGTCAGCTTTTGCTCCTCTGCTGGATCTGCCAAAGATAATAGAGAGAAAATGTGTAGCGGGCACTGGCAGTTGGCAGTGAAGGACTCTTTCATAACATGAAGAAAAGAAGTCAAGACTCAGCAGGGATATGAAATATGCACACAGGAAATTCTGAAGCCCTTGAACGATGTGAGTTGGAAATGGAAAATATCATTTTCACAGAACAAAATCTTGAAAATGTTTTGTGTGTGGAAGAAAGATTGCTGACAAAGCAAATGTGGTGAGCGCACAGTCATGTGTCAGCAGAACACCTTTGCAGGACTATTTACAGAACACCAGCTCCAGCAACAGAGCTTCATATACAGAGGTAAGAATAGTACAGTGGAGTGTCTTCTGGTCTTCGGTAATAAGTTTAGTACATTATTGGGTTTCATCAGCAAGGCACTCCGAAAAGTCCAAAGCTCATTAACACATATTGTCAGCAAGTCAGAGGTTATCCAACATTGGTTAGACTACTGTCAGCTGGCTGGATATCCTTAGTTGCGAAAAACTTGGACATTACCATTGTTCTTTGCATTGACCTATGGAATAAAATAATAATTTCTTGTGCTTATTTTTTTTCATTAGGGCCAACAGGTTGTGTCAGAGTATTTTGATCTACTGCACTCACCCTTGGTCAAAGGGTATCAAGTTGTGGGTCAGGACTGAGGATAACCATCAGTGCCGCTTTCTGCATCAGTATGCTGTAAAGCCTAGTACACACTATTAGTTTTCTTCCGTTCAAAAAAATGAACGAAAAAAAAACGTCAGCTCCGGTTGGAGCTGCTGTACTAACGATCTGATGTTAGTACAGCAATCTCCCCCACTGAGCTGTTGTGTTCTGACAGGGTTCACAGCCATTGGCTGAGAGTGCTAATCGGGAACTGGTCGGCTGCTGGTTTTCATTTACAATTGCTTCGACTTCAACACACTTTAAAACGTGTACCGCTTATACATGCTTTTTTAATGTGTTTTTGATGCTTTAGTGATGCTTTAATGAAGCTTTAACGAAGCTTGGCAAATGCCCTGTGTGTGTGTGTGTATAGATTTTCTATTTGTTTTAAAGGGACCCAGTAGAACCCCAGCTCAGGAGTAATAATGAAAAGGGTCTCCCCTAGGGTGGACTTTGAAGGCACATAAAAAGTATAAGTTTTTATACTACTTATACTTTTTATGTGCCTTTAAAGTCCACCCTAGGTAGGGACCGATGTGAATGTACAATGTATATGTAAAGCGCTGCGTAAATTGACGGTGCTATATAAGTACCTTTATATAATAATATTACTGAGCAGGAGATCACCAGAACTGAGGGTTAATACTGAACGGGGATCAGCAAAGCTGGGGATCTGCTGAAAGAAGGTACCAATCAGCTGAGGATCCGCTGAACAGGGGTAATAATGAGATGGGGATCTGCTGAGTGGGCTTACTACTGAGCTGAAACAGAGAGAAAGAGCGGTAATACTATGCCAGCCAGTGCCACATCCAGTATTTGAGAACAAAGAAAAAGGTCTCCTCTAGGGTGGACTTTAAAGGCACATAAAAAGTATAAGTAGTATAAAAACGTATACTTTAATACATTCCCAGCATTAAGGTAAAAAACTCCTGACTATTTGATGTGTTCCCCGTCCCGTCTACTTCATTGCTGCTCTCTCTTCCTCTGAGAGCAGTGGGAACCATAGGCTTTCAGTCAAAGCCTGTGAGGGGGGGCAGGGGGCGTGGCTTACTGTTACTGTGTGTGTCTATGGATGCACGCAGCTCGGCTTGGGAGATCACCGTCACGACAGGTGCCCCTCGGCGCACAGCTTGCTGAGCGGGCACTCGTAGGAAGGAAGAGCGGAGAGGGCTGGCGAGGGACTCCAGAAGAGGAGGTAAGCCACCGCTCTGTGCACAGAGCAGGTAAGTATAACCGGTTTTGTTTTGTTTTTTTCTCTTTTTCTTATAATGAGCCTTTGACATCACTTTAAATTGCTGTTAAATGATAGTTCCCAGCCTCTTTGTTCTGTTTGTAAAGAAAGCAACTAAGGGTTCCCTTTAACATCTATAGATCCCTATGCAGGATAAGGGTCTGGTATGGATTTTAAGAGTGTACCACATGCACAAAAAAAAAAAGACATGAAGCCTCTCCCAAAATTCATATTAGACCCTTATCCAAGCATTTAGCCTCACTGGGCAGTAAAAGGAGGGGAACAGCGAAAGGCAAATACTAATGTTCCACAATGTAAATGCCTTATACTTTGCCGCAAATGTCAGTAAAGCTTCAATGGTTGCTAGGACCAAAGCACAAACTGGCATCCTAGGAAACACTATCTTTTTGTGAATGACACCTCAGCTCCAATGGTTTCTAGGATGCCGGCAGCATCCTAGCAACCAAGGACGCTGTGCAGCCTGGCCATATTTGGTCATTTAGGTCAACCAGCATCCCTAGCTCTACTGTATACATTCATCTGCCAGCCAGGGAGTTCCCTAGCCAGCAGTGCATGAGGCTGGGAATGTATCATTGATTGCTAGGAAGCTGCCAGTTGTCAGTGTCCTAGCAATCACAAGTCCTGAGCGGGATGGTGCCATTCATTTATTGGCGGTAATAATAACAATACTAATGGCTATAGTAATACCAATACTTTGCTTACAGCTGGAGGTTTCTCTGAAGCAGAGAATTGAATAGGCCATTTAGTGTGCCCATTTACTAAGGTATGAACAGCTACAATTCGGGGAAAACCCTTCAGAGAAAGACATTATTAATTTGTCTCAAATTTATTATTAATCTGTCTCAAATCTGTGCAACAAATGGCTCAACATGTGCCAGAATCATGCAACTATCGGTAAGGTGTATATGAATCTGTTGCAGAATTGCCAAAATATTGCCTGTGACACAAATTTACTCCACCATGGAAGAGGTCTTTTTTATCTCCACTTTTCGCACTGATATGTCGGTATTTTCTTAATGAATCTGCTGCAGCCATAGCACCAGAATAGAAAAGGGTTGCGTGTAAGAACTACCTGAAATGGCAAAAAAAAAGAGTGGCACGGCTTTCCTGAATTTGACGCAGGACTTTCTAATATAGTCATAATGCGAGAAAAGTGTTGCAAATGCTTTACTCAATTTGCTATAGTGGTCCTTTAATATTTCTGTTCTGGCAGGTTCCTTCTAACATTAGGTAAGTTTACAGGCAAGTTTTAGCTGGATTCGGATTGGTAATTGCATGTCTCCCTTGGGAATTCTGAATGCAGTTAGTTTGGAATCCTTTGTAATTCTGTATTTATAAAGGCTGCTTTGTACTGTTCTGCGGCTACACACACCTGGTCTGAGCTTTAGGCACGGATAATGAGAGGCAGCCTAGAACAGGTATATTTTCAATGGATTCCAACTAACTTTTATGAAGTGCAGAGGGATTATTAAGTGAAAAACATACCAATATTATAAGAACATTTTTATTGAGCATAATTGGGTAAACACTTTTTTTATATATATATTGTAATAAATATTATTAATGAATCCCAATAGTTGTTTAAATTACTCTTTCTGAAGAGAAAGTGTAATGCCCCATACACACGAACAGATTTTCCGACGGGAAATGTTGGATGTGAGCTTGTTGGCGGAAAATCCGACCGTGTGTATGCTCCATTGGACATTTGTTGTAGGACTTTCCGCCAGCTAGCATGCTCTCAAATTTTCTGCCAACAAATGTGTGCTGTTGGATTTTCCGATCGTGTGTACACAAGTCCGTCGGACAAACACGCATGCTCGGAAGCAAGGACGAGCCGGAAGCGCTCGGTCTTGTAAAACTAGCGTTCGCAATGGAGATATCACATCGGCTCGCTGTACGTCTTGTACGTCACTACGTTCATAATTGTTGGCCAACATTTGTGTGACCGTGTGTATGCAAGACAAGTTGGACAACACCCTTCGAACCCTTGCCTTGGTTTTGTTGTCAGAAAGTCGGATCGTGTGTACGGGCATAAGAGTATTGGGGGTTTCTATGCTAAATGCAAGACAGCTTTATGCTCAATACATCAAATTTAGATTTTGCTTATCAAGGCAAGATAATACAATCTTGATTATAAAGGCAGAATGTTTTTTTAATGCATTCTATGCATTAAGATAAAAGGCCTTCTGTGTGCAGCAGCCCCCCTTAGCCCCCCTAATACTTACCTGAGCCCATCTAGATCTAGTGATGTTGTAGGAGTGTCTCAGCTGCCTGGGACTCCCCTCATTGGCTGAGACAGCAGTGCAGCGCCATTGGCTTCTGCTGCTGTCAATCAAAGTCAGTAAATGAGGAGAGAAAGGGGCCGGGCCTTGGCTCCATGTCTGAATGGACACACACGGAGCTGTTGCTCAGCCTGGGTGCCCCCATATCAAGCTGCTTGCTGTGAGGGCACTCAACAGGAGGGAGGGGCCAGGAGCACCAAAGGGGGGACACGAGAAGAGGAGGATCTGGTCTGCTCTGTGCAGAACCAACTGCATTGAAGAGGTAAGTATAACATGTTATTTTAACCAAAAAAAAGTGAGACTTTAGTCTCAATTTAAAGCCCAACTATAGGCTTCCCCTGCCACAGATCACCAGCCTTCCTGGAGGCCTCCCGGCATGTTTTTTATTCCTTTTTTTTTTAAAAAAAACCTTTTCTAGATGTCTTTATGAGACACACAGGGTCCTATTCCTTTTTGCCTCCTCTCTGGTGCTGGTTGGTCTTCAAGATACAGAGACTGGTGCTGATGTGCTGACCTCTGTATCTTTTAAGGTGCGTGAATGGTGCTGTGGTGACACCCCTCTTGAGAGGTAGGTTCATGATGCCTTGCACTCAGAGAATGTCTTTGGTCTTCCAGAATAAATGAACCTGATTATCATTCAACCCAGAAAACTGAGGACATCTAGGGGCAGAAAGAAATTAATAAAACATATGGTACCAGAGAGAAGGTAAGTATTAAAGCCAGAGCTGATTTTTTTAAAATTTTACACCACCTGCAGCTTCATCCTATTTTTTTATAAATTTTCCTGGCTTGGACTTAAAAGTGGACTGTTAGCCTAAAAAAAAACAGTGCTAAATCCAATATGGGCGATCCCCCAACAAACCAAAAAAGAAAAATTGTTTGCAGTACAACAAACCTTAACTACTTGAATCTAGGATCTGAGTGACACACCGCATGGTGTCCAGTACGTTCCTGATGCCATGAAGCTCTGACCATTTGCATTAGTCAACAGCAAAGTATATTAAGAACGTTAGTAGTTTTTAAGTATTAAGAAAATTTATAACTCATTATGATGTGGCACATTAGTTGTGATTTAACTTTTTCAGCCTGGCACCAGGGTTGCTTTAAAGTAGAACTATAGGCAAAACTTTTTTTTCATTTTGGATAGAGAAAGGTTTATAACCCCAGTTAGATTTTATTTCCCCATCTGTGTCTGATTGCCGAGATTTCCTTTCACTTCCTGTCCCACAGCCAAACCGGAAGTGAGAGGAAATCCCCACAATTTAAGGGAATTCCTTGGTGACCCCCAGTTCACCAGAACGAATGTGCCTATTGGAAGATTTTACACATTTTTACTGCTCTAATGCCCCGTACACACGGTCGGACTTTGTTCGGACATTCCGACAACAAAATCCTAGGATTTTTTCCGACGGATGTTGGCTCAAACTTGTCTTGCATACACACGGTCACACAAAGTTGTCAGAAAATCCGATCATTCTGAACGCGGTGACGTAAAACACGTACGTCGGGACTATAAACGGGGCAGTGGCCAATAGCTTTCATCTCTTTATTTATTCTGAGCATGCGTGGCACTTTGTCCGTCGGATTTGTGTACACACGATCGGAATTTCCGACAACGTATTTTGTTGTCGGAAAATTTTATCTCCTGCTGTCCAACTTTGTGTGTCGGAAAATCCGATGGAAAATGTCCGATGGAGCCCACACACGGTCGGAATTTCCGACAACACGCTCCGATCGGACATTGTCCATCGGAAAATCCGACCGTGTGTACGGGGCATAACAGTAAAGAACTATTTTCGCAGTTTAGGATTAAACATCTTTTCATCCAATCTTCAAATGTGGGTGTTACTTATGCTAGATTAACAAATTGCTAATTGCTCAAGGAACCCACCCAGCAACCTCTGGAGGAACCCTAAAGAACTCTAAACCCACAGAACCCTGGTTGAGAAGGGCTGGTCCAAGATATGATAGGTTTGCAAGTTTACACTATCAGGAGATGTCCTCATGTTGCTCCTCGTCCAGACAGTATAAGATTCCTATTGTTCATCATGTAGATTAACGGGTGCACATTAGGAAATTGCAAATACACAGTCAGGGCATGGTATAAATCATCAACTCGCTTGTTGCTGCCTGGAGAATGTAATTCGGACAGAGCGGCGGGACTGTAATTCAATCAACGGTGGCTCAGCTGATGACAAAAAAGCTTAATAGGTTTATTAGCTGCAAGTTAAGCACCAGATTAAATTACAAGCCAAGTATTCAGTCATGCAAAATATATTGTTATTTAATACAGAACAGGAGCAGAGATCAATGCAAGGCTGGTCCCAGATGGCAGCTGCGGAGCTCTGGCAGAAGATGTGGTGGCATGAGGAGTTATGGCTTCCATTAAAGGAGTTACGACGCTGGCAATGCAATGCAATGGAAAGAGTAGACATTAGGACATTACAAGAAATGTTAGGTTTTTTTACTAGAACGCTAAAGTAGAACTGAAAATGATTGTAAAGCCATATTTTTTGTTTAAAAAAATAACAAACTTCATACTTACCTGCTTTGTGTAATGGTTTTGCACAGAGAAGCCCAGATCCTCTTCTTCTCGGGTCCTCCATCAATGCTCTTGCTACTCCTCCCTTGTCAAGTGCCCAGCATATCAAGCCATGTGACACACAGAGCGTGGCTCAGCCCCACCCCTGCTCCCTCCTCACTTATTGTGATTGGCAGTAGCAGGAGCCAATGGTTCCTGCTGCTGTCTTTGATCCTACGAAGAGGGAGAGAGCGGAGAGAGACCCTCCTCTTATGCACAATGCTGGATCAAGATCAGGCTCATGTAACTAAAAGGGGGGGATGTGGTGTGAGCTGCAGTCAGTCATTTTTTTTCCTTATTGCATTTAGGCAAAAATCTTCAGCCTTTAGAACCACTTGAAGGCAGAAGATTTTTTTTGGGGAGGTGGAGTGTGGGAGGGTTACAACCCCTGTTAATTTCTTGGGTTTTTTGCCATCTGTGTTCCAGTGGGGAGATTTCCCTTCACTTCCTGTCCCATAGCCACAACAAGTAAGAGGAAATTACTCCAAATTGAGGAAAATCCCCAGAACTAGTATCCCAATTGGAAGGTTTCCTCTCTATTCCGGTGACCATTCAATATTTGTGATTTTCTTTCACTATCACCTTTAGTGATAATGATCACCAGGACAAATAAAGAGGGTGCACCTCCCTAATTGTGACACAGGCTGCAATACAAACCTGACAAGTGTTATAATTAGGGATGCACCAATGCTGAGTACTTGCACGAGTACTCATAGTCATACTCATATGATGCCCCCCCCCCAGAACACGCCTAGTGCAACCCCCATGGGCCATGCTGTGGGGCGATCTGTCACTGATCTGCCGCCTGATCTGCCACTGATCTGCAGCGCGATCTGTCACCTGCTGTGTCCAACTAACACAGCAGATGACATATCAGTTTACCGCCCCATTGCTGGTGCCATGTGATCGCTGTGACAAATCCATACCATTCATGCTATTCATTGTGTACTATTGTGTTGATCTAACATTTGATTGGTCACAGTGATCACATGGTACAGACAGGGCCAATCATAGCTATCACAATAGCAAACACTGAATAAATAGATTTCATTCAGAAAAAATGGTTGCTTGTAACAATGCGGACCTCATGCATGCACTTAAAATACATGATGATTTTTACCTGTAGGTAAGCCTATAATAAGGCTTACCTATAGGTACTGAAAATATCTCCTCAACTTGCACCGTTTAAGAGATATTTACTTTAGATGCAGCAAGTGTCATCACCGGCACATGCACTCTGAAAGAATGGCATACTGTGTCGTTCTTTCAGAGTCCTGTGCCATAAATGGCGGCTACCACATGCATGCGCAAGAGTGACGTCATTGCGGCTCTAGCCAGTCACACAGCCGGAGTCCGTGAGCCTGGAAGGAAGACGGGGTGAAGATGGAAGAGCCTTCAGGGGTGACAGCACGCCGCTGGAGGGTTTTGTTCTAAAGTAAGTTTCACAAAATGTTCTAGTGTGTGATGAATACTAGCACATTATGACATTGCCTTGCAGGTTTAACAAAATAAAAATCCAGCGGTTTACTGCCACTTTAATTAACTCCTTCTGCTCTCCCATACCTTGCGGCTAGGTATATGGGGTCTCCGTCCCACAGGTTAGGTCCCAGTTACTTTGGGGGAACAGACCGCTTAGAGGGGAGCCAGAAGACTGATGGCCTGGCTACAAGAGGATCTGTCGCCTATGCCAGGTACCACGCTGACAGGCTGCTATTCACCCCCCCAGTTTATGATTACCCGTGGCAGCTGCTCTCACCCTCTGACTCTCCTGCAAAGTTAACCCTTTGTAGCAGGCTTGCTTCTGTACCCCATGTGTGCTTTACAATGTACACCTTGTACCACCATGCACCCCTTTGAATAACTTCAGACCAGGCTTGGAACAGTTAATGCAACTTTACTGAGCATACAGCAACACAGTTTAACAGCACACTGTACAGCACTAACTAACAGTCCAGCACTAACTAACTAATGCAGGCAGCCCAGGTTCATACCTTCAAGTGAAACACAGTCTATTCAGCAAAAGTCCATTGATGGTAGGTTCCTAGACCAGGGAGAATCCCAGCAGGGTGCCCCAAAAGGGGGGCCACATGCTTCAGCAGGCCTACATGGTTTAACAGTTCTTCCTCTGAAATTCCATGTGGAAGAGGGAGAGTGCTCTGAGCCCTCCCTGGTATTTATGTGGCTTGTGGGGACCGACCTGGCAGAGGGCAAATCCAACGCAATAACATACCTGGCTCCAATATCAATCAGTACTGGGGGCTTTTTTTCCATGGCAGAGTCCGTCAGGCCATAGTGTTGGTTAGCAACACATGTGGGACACTTTGTGTGTCTTCCGGGTGCGGTAGCTATATCCGCCCCCTGATCAGGAAATCCACCAATCAGGAGAAGGAGCCTTATGCAGGAGCCAATCAGAAAACAGACATGGGTTGTTCACATGTTCTATTGCCAGGCAAGCCTGAACAGGTTATATCTAACTAACTAGCTAATGCTATGGTCTGTTTAGAGGTGGTCTTCAGGTGCATGCTGTAGATGTAGCCTCACGTTGGGCACCAAAAATGTAGGGTAGGCGGGTGGTACCTCCATCCATACTCCTCTCCATGTGGGTCACATGGAAGGCCTACCCTGCGGTGGGTTCTTCTGGGCTACGCTAGGCACCTGTATCAGGATCACTTTACAAAGGGTACCTTTACTTCTGTGCCGTTTTCATCTTTGCCCCAGGACAAGGCTGAGGCCATCATGGGGGAATACTCAATCTTAAGGCAGGCTCTACTCTTAGAGATGAACGTACACCATGTACACTTGCACCATAAGTGTTCTTCTTAACTTTCGGGTCCCTGTATAAATGTACACTTTCACTGTAACTTGCATTTAGGAGGGACATGCCAAGCCCTGTCCACTTCCACCCGTCCAGCGTATCACCGCTACCACACTCCCAGTAACAGTATGGGGTCTCGCCATGCACCTAGCGTGGACCCCATGCACGCACTTCCTTAACTCATGCTCTTCCATACCTGTCTACAGGGTGGGGACCTCTGTGGCACTGATCTGTTCCTGTTGCTATGGGAGATGGACTGCTCACAGAAAGTGTACCGACAACAAGTCCCTCGCTGCAAGAGGCTATCCTACCTGTCACAGATACATGCTTCATGACAGGCTGTCTGGTAAACTTCCATTACCCTTGGTAACCACTTGTGTCTCCACATTTTATATGCTCCTTATACTGATGTCTCCATACCCCAAAGTGCTTTAGTGACCTGAGCTGTAGAAATGTGCCGGTTACTTGCAATACACCCCTTAAGTAACTTTAGACCAAGCGGGAACAAGGTTTTAAAAGCTTTACTTGAAAAAGTGCAAAATATTACAAAGTCCAACATGAGAGTCCTTCTTTCTACAGCCTTAATCCTAACTCAGGCTACTTACTACCTCAGCATATCTGCAAAGGTAGAGTCCATGTGTCTTTAGGGACAAACCCCAGGTCTTGATGACCTCCTACATCACAGTAGTTTCAGCAATTGGCGACATTGCTCCTCATAAGCCCGGCTCTTCAACTCTCTCCCCTTTGGCCTCTCTGCTCCGGACCACTGTTCCTGTCTTATAACACAAAATCACTGGTTTGGCCACAAAAAAAAAGCCAAACAAAAGAACCGAAAACATTAACCCTCGCCCCCCCCCATCCTGGGACAGCACCTAACTAGCTCGATTACAACCCACTTACATATCATTACGTTATTTTTGGATGCTTCAAACATTAATAAAAGGCCCAAACTATTGCATCATGTCATCTAAATGAAACAAAAGAATAAATTAATTTGTTGATTTTATAATAATTTATTTTGGATACCTACCCAATAATCTTATTAATTAGAAAATTGGTTACAAAACTGTTTTGGTGGTTTTGGTGGTGATTGGGGAAAGGGGAGGGCTATTGAAGCCAATAGCTCCCCCCAAGCTCATAGAGCAAGAGAGTGGGTTACACAAACTTTCACAAAATCTGCTTTATTAGTAGTTAGTCACATTTAACTGGTCTTGTTCTCTAATGTTGAAGCTTCTTCAACATTCTTCATTGTAGTGGCTTCTTCAGTTCTAATAAGTGTTGGGAACAATGACAATGAATATATGTTTGTATAAGGCTAGATTCCAAAAAGTGCTGGCCTTTCTCCGATCTATGCGTTTTGCCAACCATTGGCTTCTTTAGGAGATCCAACAATCAAAAGCACCGGCAGCAGTTTCTTCTTCTGTGGGCTATGCAAACTCACACCTGGACCGGCTAAGAATACTATATCAAATCATCTAAGCTTCTTTCATTCACTTTTTATATGGATCTGAATTGCCTTGCTCAAAAAAAAAACCTTATTGGGACCAGTCATTTCTAAGTAATCTTACCTTTGGACTATCTATGGACTGCCTTTGAGGGCCACTATATCAGCTGCATTAGCCCTGGAGTTGCTGCCCCCGGTTGCCGGGCTGACCAGGACCTGACCGATTGGACTGAGCCTTTGGTGTTTTTGATTGTTGGCTCTCCTGAAGAAGCCAATGGTTTGCAAAATGGGTAGAGATCAAGACCAGCACTTTTTGAAATCTAACCTTATACAATTACATATTCATTGTTGTCATACCATTTTCAGATTTATTGTATATTTTTGCTTTATATAGGCTAGGTCCTTATAGGTCCAATACAATCAAAAACCCATTGGGAAATCCAAGCTACATGCATAACTAGTGTTTGTGGTTTTTATATGTAAGTATATCAATTTTATGGAATTTGTTTTATGAATAATAAACTTGCTTATTCTTATAATCCTTTTGAGTACTCACTTCCTTTGCCTGGAGTTATGATTGGCAACCTTAAAGTCCTTTTTTCTCCTTTTTGCTGTTTCATACTCCTTTTGGGATGTTGTGCCACATTAGGAATTTGTGCTTTATTATGTCCTACTTGAACCAATTGCCAAGATATCAAGAATTGTTCAAGGTATATGAATATGACATGGTAACAGCCAGCAGTCTCTGTACAGCAGAATGTAGACTGCTAGAGAAACAAACAGCCAATTAATTTTGCTGCTGTGTTCATATGCTAATGAGGGACGTGCTGATAGGAGGAGAGAACAGAATAACAAAAAAGATGAACTCATCAATCTTCTGCTTCTCCTTTCTCTGTCCACTCACAAGCTAGGGAAGGCACAAGACCTGTTTGCAGAGAAAACAAATCTATTGACAGATGAAACAGTTCCCTTATATGTATTTTATCTATATATTTATCTGTGTGCCTGAAGTTCAGCTTTCACTGGCTTTAAACCCTATATCCTTTTTCTTAATGATACACCTATACAAATCAATAAAGCAGAAGAAGCTATACAAGATTGTATGGCAAGTTCAGGACAAGGTCAACCTGAAAATAAATGTATTACATTACATATAGTGATGCAGGTGCGACAATAATTCACATGAACACGATACTCAGAATTTGGAACCCTCCGGAAAAGGATTATGACAATAACGATGCTTCCTGCCATTTATCGGGATCATAAGAGGAAAAATTTAAATGATGATAATGCATGTTGTCTCCATCTGAAATATAAAATGCATTTTCATATGGTAAATTAATGGGCTGGAGGAAAAATAAAACTGTCATACCAGAGCCAGAAATATCATTTAAGGATTTTGTGAAGTACAAAAATGAAACATATCATTTCTGACGAAGACAGCCAATAAAACAAGAATGCGGATGAATCATGAAGAAATTTGCAAAGACGATGAAATGTTAAATGTTAAGTCACTAGATGACTAAAGTTTGTTACAGTTAAAAAAAGTGACATATTTATTGGTCTTCATTGGGAACAAATGTGGTACACTAGCATGTTGTTACGTTTCCTTGGCACAATATAACTGTCCAAATCTTACCACATGAAAATTTGTACTGTATTATGGGGGTTTCCTTCATGGTGGAAGCTGGAACAAATGGGTCATTTCTATCTAAAGTTTTTAAAACATGTATAAAATCTGAAATTGTTCTTTGAACACTGACAAAGCTTAAATTTAAGCCTTGTACACACGATCAGATTGTTGGCCAACAAAACCGTGGACTTTTGTCCGAAGGGCGTTGGCCCAAACTTGTCTTGCATACAAACGGCAATGAATTGTCAGCCAAACAATACGAATGTAGTGACGTACTACGTTGTTTTTCAGCTCTTTAGCGCCACCCTTTGGGCTCCTTCTGCTAATTTCGTGTTAGTAGAAGTTTGGTGAGTGTTGACTCATGCTTTTCATTTCGCACTTTTCATTTCGCGCTTTTCAGTTTGTTTCTGAACGGCCATTCATCAACCAGACATGTTGAGGAATTGGAGGAGATAACATGTTATTTATTATTGGCCTTGGAGTTATTGCTTTGACATTATTTTTTTGGTTGAATAATGATTTGATTTGGTATATTTTCTATATTTTTGGATGCATAGAATGCACTTTTTGGTGCTTTTCATTTTGCGCTTTTCATTTCGCTCTTTTCAGTTCACGCTTTTGAGTTTGTTTCTGAATGGCCGTTTGTCAACCAGCCATGTTGCGGCATCGAAGGAGATAACGTGTTATTTATTACAGGAGGAGGAGGATTTCTTGGACCAAAAAATGGTTGCTTTAATAATCATGACCAATTATGTCATATGCCTTTGCTTCGGGACCTCCAGGAGAATAATCCGGATGATTTTCAGAATTATCTCCGGATGATGGACCCCTGTGGCATTGTTGACCCCCTATGGTAAGAAGCAGGATACATGCATGAGGCTTTTATTTTATTTTTTGGTTGAATAATGATTTGATTTGGTATATTTTCTATATTTTTGGATGCATAGAATGCACTTTTTGGTTACGTTCTATTGGCAGATAGCATGTCTAATTGTATTTGTTTTCTTTTTTTAATGCACAATAAAAAAATTGTGGAGAATAATACTTGGCAATGTGTTTTACTTCAAATGACAGTTTGTGTCAGGTCTCTCACTTACCAGACCGGTGAGTCCGCTTGGGCAGAGGGTAGGCTCCCTTACGTATCTGACTCGGGGCCCCTGATAGAGCAGACAGGAAGCCCACGAGTGCTGAGTGGTATGAGGGCCTGATGTAAGGATCCGGAAGAGAGGTGGTCTTCCAAGCAGCAGGTAGTACTCAGGAACACTGGGAACTGATGCTGAGCAGGAGCTGTAAGGCTGGTCACACACAGGCAGAGGTCGGCAACGGGCTGGCAGCAGAAGTACAAGAGGAGCAGGCAAAAGCGGGGTCAAACAAGCCGGGGTCAGGTTCAGGCAGCAGTCAAGGAGGTCCAATAGGCAAGCCGGGTCACAACAGATCAGAACTTCGGAAACACAGGAACACAGAGAGGATCACGGAACTTGGCACAAGAGCTGTTGATCAGGCAGCACCGATCAGAGATAGCAGTAGACCTAAATAGGCTGATTGGTGCCAAACGCCGCACTCGTGCGCGCGCCGATATGCACAGATGCCCGCGCACCCGCAAGCGCCCGAGCGCGCCCCCGGACACAGCGCGCACACCAGCACCACCAGGCACACGTACGGCAAAGCCCGTAGGCGGATGCGTGCTAACGCGTACCCGCGCGCGCCCGAGCACCACCACGCACAGCACGGCCAGCCGGATTAGACACGCCAGTGCCCCCAGAAGCATGCGCCCAGCATGCACAGGAACGTGCGCACCAATGCGCCCCAGCGCGCACCGACGCTGGGCCAACTTTGAGGCATGAGAAGCTTTGAATGACTGCAAGAGCTCTCTGGCGTGCAAGTTGCATTCTGGCTCCCATGAGTTATCTTCAGGCCCATAGCCCTTCCACTTTACGAGGTATTGGGTTTGGTTGCGTCTTCTTCTGCAATCTAAAATTGCTTCCACCTCAAACTCCTCTTCGCCGTCAACTAGGATAGGCTTGGGTGGACCGATACTATGGCCAACAAAGGAATTGGGAGTAACCGGTTTCAAAAGAGACACGTGGAAGACTGGCTGTATCTTCAGGGAGTTAGGCAGGTCAAGTTCATAGGCCACGTTGTTAATCTTCCTCTTAACCAAGAAAGGACCCAAGTACTTAGGGCCTAGTTTTCTGGACGGACAGGCCAACTTCAGGTTAGCGGTGGATAACCAAACTGGGTTGCTGGGTTCCAAGACAAGCTCTCCACGCCTCTTCCTGTCGAACATCCTCTTGTAGTATTCTTGAGCTTTGGCCATGGTGTCCTGTAGTAGTTTATTGTTTGTTGAAAAGAAATCCAAAGTTTCAGACACTGCAGGGACGGAGCACTCGTGTATTGACCCAGGCAAAAAGGACGGATGGAAGCCGTAATTAGCATAGAATGGTGTTTGATTGGTAGCTGAGTGCAATGAATTATTGTAAGAGAACTCTGCAATCGTCCTGGGAGAATGCAGAAAAACAGCGGAGATATTGCTCCAAGGTCTGATTCGTCCTTTCAGTTTGCCCATTTGACTGGGGATGATAGGCCGAGGAGAATGCTAATTCAATTTCCAAGGAGCCGCAGAGGGCTTTCCAGAATCTGGAGGTGAACTGGACACCACGGTCAGAAACTATGTTCGTTGGCACTCCATGTAGTCTGATAATTTCTCTGATAAAGATAGTAGCTTTTTCCATAGCCGAGGGGGTACCCTTCATGGGAAGGAAGTGGGCCATCTTAGACAGCCTATCTACCACAACAAAGATGGAAGAAAAAACTTCAGATGGGGGAGTTCAACGATGAAGTCCATTGAAATCATGGTCCACGGCCTCTCTGGGACCGGTAAAGGTTTTAACAGACCCCACGCCCTTGCCCGGCTATTCTTGCTTCTGGCACAGGTATTACAAGAATCAACATACTCCTTGCAATCTTTAACAAGATGAGGCCACCAGAAGGTACGTTGTACTAGGTTGATTGTTTTTCGTGAGCCAAAGTGTCCAGCCAACTTATGATCATGGCAAAGTTCTAACACCTGTACTTTTGTTTTCATACCAAAACAGCCCATCTTTGGCACAAGCTTCAGCAGGTGGTGTCATTCCCATAGAGGCCCGTCTAATTTGAGAGACAAGATCTTCTTGAAGCAGCAGGAAATTCCCAGAAGGATGGATGGTGTCTGGAGGTAGGTCTTTTTCTGAGTCGTGGAACATGCGAGAGAGTGCGTCAGACTTGACATTCTTGGATCCGGGTCTGTAGGTAATGTGGAATTGGAATCAGGAAAAAAAAAGTGCCCATCTGGCCTGCCGAGGTTTTGGTCTCTTAGCCGTTCTCAGGTATTCTAAATTTTTATGGTCTGTGTAGACCAAAATGGGGTGAGAAGGACCCTCCAGAAGATAACGCCATTCTTCTAAAGCTGCTTTGATGGCTAGAAGTTTCCGATCTCCCACGTCGTAATTCCTTTCTGAAGATGAAAGTTTACGTGAGAAAAACCCCACAGGGTACAGGAGGGCTTTGGCGCCTTGTCTTTGCGAGAGCACAGCTCCCACCGTAATTTCGGATGCGTCAACTTCCAATACGAAAGGTAGGGCTGGATTGGGATGTTTAAGAATGGTGGCTGAGGTAAACAAAGCCTTGAGTTCTTCAAAGGCCAGCTGCGCCTTAGGAGTCCAGCAAAACCGGGTCCCTTGTCTGATGAGTTCAGTAATGGGGGTTAATATCGAAGAAAATCCTTTGATGAACTTCCTATAGAAATTGGCGAAGCCAATAAAGCACTGTACTCCTTTCTTATCTACAGGTGCAGGCCAATCCAGGATAGCGGATACTTTTTGAGGGTCCATCTTGATACCCTCGGGAGAGATGACCAGGCCTAGAAACTGAATAGATTGGAGCTCGAACTCACATTTTTGGAGTTTGGCACGAAGCCCATGTTGCCTGAGTCGGGTAAGTACGTTTCGTACATGTCTGCGGTGGTCGATCAGGGAAGCGGAAAAAAACAGAATATCGTCCAGATAGACTATGACGTACAGGTCCAGAAAGTCAGGGAAGACATCATTAACAAAGTGTTGGAAGGTGGCTGGCGCGTTACATAGGCCAAAGGGCATGACAAGATACTCGAAGTGCCCGAATCGAGTACGAAAAGCCGTCTTCCACTCGTCCCCCTCTCTTATGCGGATCAAATTGTAGGCTCAGCGGAGATCCAACTTGGTGAAAACTGTAGTGGACCCCAATCTTTGAAACAGTTCAAGTACTAAGGGTAGCGGATATCTGTTTTTTATGGTAATTTTATTTAATTCCCGGTAGTCGATGCAGGGACGTAGGGAGTGATCCTTCTTCTCAACGAAGAAGATGCCCGCACCTGCTGGAGATGTGGAGGGGCGAATGAATCCCTTCTTTAGGTTTTCATCAATATAGGTTTTCAGGGTGCCCAGCTCCTGCTCAGTTAAAGGAAAAATCCTTCCGAAGGGAACTTCAGTTCCGGGTAAGAGTTCTATTGGGCAGTCGTAGGGCCTGTGTACCGGGAGAGTCTCTGCCCCCTTCTTGCTGAACACATCCAGGAAATCCCGGTAGGGCTCGGGAAGGGATTGGTAAAGCTTGGTATCAGAGTCTAAGCAAAGACACTGAGATGGTGTTATGGGTGTTCCCAGTAGACAGTGTTGTTTGCAGTAATTGGAGAGAAACTGAATCTTTCCTGTGGACCAGTCGATGCTGGGATTGTGAGCTTGCAGCCAAGGCATTCCTAGGATAATTGGAAAGAGGGGAGAGGAGATGACATCCAGGCGTAAGAGTTCCTGATGTTCCGGGCCAATAGTGGCCAGTAAGGGAACAGTCTCCTGGGTAACTGGTCCAGGGCTGAGGGTGGAACCGTCTGCTAAGAATACTGCAAGTCCCTGGGCCTTGGGTTGGAGAGGAATACTATGGTTGTCAACGAAGGTTCGGTCAATTAAGCCGCTGCATGCTCCTGAGTCAATAATGACTCCCGGTACCAGGATGTTCCTTCCAGGAAGCTGTAACATAACAGAAAGTGTCAAACGGTTGTGTAATGAATCTAATTAATATATGAGTTTCACTTTTTGAATTGAATTACTGAAACAAATTAACTTTTTTATGATAAAAATTTTTTTTGAGATGCACCTGTATATACATATGTATATATCTGAGGGGGACATGCAAGGAAAATAAAAAACAGCATTTTAGCTTAACATGATTGGATGATAAAATCAGCAGAACTTTTATTTTCCCACTATCTTTTACATTTTGCTATAATAAATATCCCACATTTTTTAAAAATAAAATAATTTTTTCCTCAGTTTAGGCCGATATATATTCTTCTACATATTTTTGGTAAAAAAATCGCAATAAGCGTATGTTGATTGTTTTGCGTAAAAGTTATAGCGTCTACAAAATAGGGGATAGAATTATGGCATTTTTATTTATTTTATTTTTTTATTAGTAATGGAGGCGATCTGCGATTTTTATCGGGACTGCGATATTGCGGTGGACAAATTGGACACTTTTGACACATTTTTGGGACCATTGACAATTATACAGCGATCAGTGTTATAAAAATTCACTGATTACTGTATAAATGTCACTGGCAGGGAAGGGGTTAACACTAAGGGGCGATCAAGGGATGAACTTTGTTCCCTCACTGTGTTCTAACTGTAGGGGGGATGAGACTGTCTAGGGGGAGAGAGAGATCGGTGCTCATACTTAGTATGAACACACGATCTGTCTCGACTTCCCTGAAAGAACCGGGATTTGTGTGTTTTCACACACAGATCCCGGTTCTTGCTCTGTCACGAGCAATCGTGGGTGCCCGGTGGTCATCGCGCCTGCCGGACACTCATATCGGCTCGGGGCACACGCTGCGGCCGCACGCACCCCTAGTGGTGAACTGGAAAAGTGACATAAGGTAACATTGATTTGCCCAGCCGAGCCAACCAGCCACAGTAAGGCTGCGGCGGCTGGCCTGGAAGTGGTTAAAGGTAACCATCTTCACCTGTGATCTGTTTGCTTGTAATTAGTGTGTGTGTATGAAAGGTCAATGAGTTTCTGGACATCTGACAGACCCTTGCATCTTTCATCCAGTGCTGCACTGACGTTTCTGGATTCTGAGTCATGAGGAAAGCAAAAGAATTGTCAAAGGATCTGCAGGAAAAGGTAGTTGAACTGTATAAAACAGGAAAGGAATATAAAAAGATATCCAAGGAATTGAGATTGCCAATCAGCAGTGTTCAAACTCTAATCAAGAAGTGGAAAATGAGGGATTCCGTTGAAACCAAACCACGGTCAGGTAGACCAACTAAAATTTCAGCCACAACTGCCAGGAAAATTGTTCAGGATTCAAAGAAAAACCCACAAATAACTTCAAGTGAAATACAGGACTCTCTGAGAACATGTAGGTGGCTGTTTCAAGATGCACAATAAGAAGGGAAATGGAAAGAAAGATGGGCTGCATGGTCAAGTCACTTGTTCAAAGATTTAGCTATGAGTAAGCACCAGTAGTTACAGTGTGAAACATGTTAGCGATCTACTTCATTGCTTGCTGTATGGTTTTTTACAAATAAAGATATTATCGATGGAGTGCGGCCATCCGGGTTCAATTTTTTCTTTTAATAGTGTTTTATTCTCATTGTTTCGATGGAGCTCAGTCAATTTCTCTCAAGTTTTGAGAAAGATGGAGTGAGCTCCATTAAAACATTGACAATAAAACCCTATTGTTCAGATTTACCTCTACTTCAAGACCCGTTTTTGGATGTTTTGTGGGTGAGCACCCGGGCATTTACACACATAGAGTACGGTGGCTACCCTTGGGACCCTATAAGGAAATATTTATGGTTTACATCAAAGTGATAAATTGCATGGAAACAGTAAAAGTCCTCTTTAAAGAGATAGTGCTAAGCTTTGAGGACATGATGTTAATTGGCAAATATGCAAGGGTTATCTAAAATTTCTCTGCCTAGTAGGGGATTGGAAAATGTGCAACATGCTGGTAGGTTAACTGGATCCTGTCTAAATTGGCCCAAGTTTGTGTATGTAGGCATGTGAGGTCCCAGCCTTAGATTGTAAGCTCATTGAGGGGTGGAACTGATATTAATTTTCTTTTTTTCTTCAACTCTTTATTTATTTTTTAGAAAAAATAAGGACAACTGATATTAATGTACAGTATGTAAAGCACTGCATAGATTGTTGGAGCTATATAAATACCTGTAATAATGAACAAAACATAAAAACCGTCGGAAAAAAAGGCACAGAATAGCAGAAGATTCAAAGCTGTACCAGAATGCAATATTGATAATGGCTATATTTATTCAGAATCCAGAGATAGGATATTATCAATGGCAGGGTTCCTTTGCCGGAACAGGCCCCAACATTTTTGGAACATTATATGTTTTTTTTAAACAGCGATACAAAAAACCCCCCAGGAAAACGCTTTTTTTTTTTAGTTTCGCTTGATGTTCTCAAGGTTTTATAGCTCAGCGCAAAGGGGTTAAACATAAAATTGGTGTAAAAGATGCATAGAAACAGGTAAAACAAGATGCTTCCTGCACTCAAACAATGATGTGTTTTAAGTGTTATGAGGCGTCAAGGTTATCCGGCGTCGGCGGTATGGCCATTAAGCGTTCACATTCTGATGACCACTCAATCAAGAAAATAATGTGAAATTCTTTATATTAAAATCCACTTAAGGGAGTGTGAAAGAATACCACCCACAATGGGAGTCACACCTTCCCGAGTATTAGGGGTGACTCATTATCAAATTCTGCCGCTAATGTGCCATCCCCAATTCCATTAAAATTCCAGAAATGCATGTCTTTGTTGATGATGATGGCATCCACTCATTGGTGACCTGTGAAAATTCAGTTGAAGGTCTTCAAAAGTCACCCGATATATGGCTGTACAAAGTAAGTTACATATTCACTATACTTAGGTGTCTTAGGGACAAGCACTCTAGGCCCCAGTGAATTACTTGCACATTCATTAAGGTGGCTTTTAAAATTGAAACAAGTCAATAAACACCTGCGCAGATGGAGGGAAAAAAAAATTCCTTTTTGGTTGACATTCCTTTCTTTTTTTTTCTTAGGCTATAATCTTTTATTAAATTGGCTGACAATGGCCCGAATTGAATAAACTAAAAGTAAGAAGGAAACTATTTAAAGGCAAGGCTATTTGATTGGATTTATTTCTTGCTGTATCCAAGCTTTGCCCAAAGCAAGTTAACAAGCAATCCTAACCAAGGACATTTTACTATCAGTTTGAGAATCCACCACAATATTCTGCATAAAGGAATATGAAACTTCTATTCACCATAGAATGTAACAAATTATTTCTAAAGGGCATGTAATAACACAACTCGTGATAAAGCTGTCTGAACTGAAATTGAATGGTGTCTTACAAAAATGATTGTATTGTACTGCTGTGGTGGCGGGCTAAGCGCCTATACCCAGGACTCCCTCCAAGACCTTTCTAATTTTTCTAATTCCCCCCAAGTGCTTATACAGTATTTGTGGCTTCGACTCAAGTTTTTTAAATGTTCTCTTTGGTCACACTAGATACTTAGAACTTTGTACAGAAGAGAACAAATCAGTTTTAGCAATAAAGATTATTTACAGAGCTCACGGCATGGCCTTATAATGGCATAATTTTCTAAAGGATAAGGAAATGTTGAAACATAAAAGAGTGAAGGCAGAAAAAAGGCCACGTGGTCCATCAAGTCAAACCCATTTTTAAATATTTATACATGTTTCTTAAAATAAAATTTGGAGTTTTTTTTGTTTTTTATTTAAAGTGATATTAAAGTCTTGTGTTTTATTTATGCTTAAAAAAAACTTACTTTCTATGTGAAGTGATTTTGCATAGAGCAGTCTAGATCCTCTTGTTCTAGAGTCCCTCACTGGCACTCCTGGTTCCTCCCTCCTGCCGAGTACACCCACAGCAAGCCAAGTGTCCATTCAGACACAGAGCCGCAAATCAGCCCCGCCTCCTCTCTCTCCTCATTGGCTCACTGACTTTGATTGGCGCCCTGCTGCTGTCCCAGCCAATGAGGAGGGGGAGCTGGGTCTCTCGTGCATTGTTGCTGGATCAAGATGAAGCCCAGGTAAGTATTAGGTGGGGCTGAGGGGGCTGCTACACACGGAAGGTTTTTTATCTTAATGCATAGAATGCATCAAGATAAAAAAACCTTCTGACTTTAGAGCCACTTTTTTATAACAATTTTGTCTGAGTATACTGTAGATCTATGTACAGTGGGGCAAAAAAGTATTTAGTCAGCCACCAATTGTGCAAGTTCTCCCACTTAAAAAGATGAGAGAGGCCTGTAGTTGTCATCATAGGTATACCTCAACTATGAGAGACAAAATGTGGAAACAAATCCAGACAATCACATTGTCTGATTTGGAAAGAATTTATTTGCAAATTATGGTGGAAAATAAGTATTTTGTCAATATCAAAAGTTCATCTCAATAATTTGTTATATATCCTTTGTTGGCAATGACAGAGCTCAAACGTTTTCTGTAAGTCTTCACAAGGTTGTCACACACTGTTGCTGGTATGTTGGCCCATTCCTCCATGCAGATCTCCTCTAGAGCAGTGATGTTTTGGGGCTGTCGCTGGGCAACATGGAAGAAGATACAGGTCTGTGAGAGCCAGAAATCTTGCTTGTTTTTAGGTGACCAAATACTTATTTTCCACCATAATTTGCAAATAAATTCTTTCAAAAATCAGACAATCACATTGTTTCCACATTTTGTCTCTCATAGTTGAGGTATACCTATGATAACAATTACAGGCCTCTCTCATCTTTTTAAGTGGGAGAACTTGCACAATTGGTGGCTGACTAAATACTTTTTTGCCCCACTGTATATCCCAAGCATGTTTGAATCCATTTACTGTTGATGGACTCAATACCTTTGCTGGAAGTCTATTCCAAGCATTGACTACTTTTTCAGTATTTAAAGAATTCAATCATGTATCCCTTTTCCCTTATCTCCTCCAGACTGTACATATTAAGTTCCTGAAATCTCTCCTGACATGTTTTATCCCCCAGACCTTTCACCATTTTTGTTGTCCGTCTCTGGACGTGTTCTATTTTATCAATATCTTTTTTGTAAGTGAGGTCTAGAAAAGACTCATTTCAATACCTTGGATTACGAGCATAATTCATTCCAGAAGAATGCTTGTAATCCAAAGCACTTGCATATCAAAGCGAGTTTCCCCATAGGAAATAATGGAAACTCAGATAATCTATTCCACAGCTGCTGCTTATCTATGCAGTACCGCATGTGGCCAGAGGTGCGGGGGTGACGGAGAGACTTGGAAACACTCAGAAATGCTTGGAGACCACTCGGAGACACTCGGGAACAGAAGGGCGTTGGCCCCAAACTTGTTTTGCAAAGAAACGGCACACAATTGTCGGCCAACAAATGCGAACATAGTGGTGTACTACGGGGTTTTTCAGCTCTTTAGCGCCACATTCTGGGCTCCTTCTACTAATTTCGTGTTAGTAGAAGTTTGGTAAGTGTTGTTTCGCGCTTTTCAATTCGAGCTTTCCAGTTCACGCTTTTGAGTTAGTTTCTGAACGGTCGTCAACCAGCCATGTTGCGGAATCGAAGGAGATAACGGGTTATTTATTACAGGAGGAGGAGGATTTCTTGGACCAAAAAATGGTTGCTTTATTAATCGTGACCAATTATGTCATATGCCTTTGCTGCGGAATTATCTTTGGATGACGGACCCCTGCTTTCACCAACTCTTGGCATTGTTGACCCCCTTATAGTAAGAAGCAGGACACATGCATGAGGCTATTATTTTATTTTTTGGTTGAATAATGATTTGATTTGGTATATTTTCTATATTTTTGGATGCACAGAATGCACTTTTTGGTTACGTTCTATTGGCAGATAGCATGTCTAATTTTATTTGTTTTCTTTTTTTAATGCACAATAAAAAAAATTGTGTAGAATAATACTTGGCTATGTGTTTTACTTCAAATGACAGTTTGGGAGTAGGCAGTTACATTTTAAAAAATACAATGTAAAATTGACAAGGGACACCAACATAATTGTATCTTTGTATAATTTCAATTCCAGTATGCATTCTTAACTAGAAAAAAAAAGTCCCTTCTATTGCTTTCAGCCTCCTCCAAATTTCCAGATACCTTTTTTTCTGCTGTGATTTGACTTTACATTAGAGGATGGCTACATTTGTTCTCCGTGGTACCTCTGTATGTAGGAAAGTAGCTTCCCTCCAGTAGCTCACTCCAGAGATGGACTATGGGATTTGTAGTGTGCACAGAGCAGTGCACATAACCGTAACCAACGTGTCCTGCTTGTTCCAAAGAAATGGAAGTGATGGGAAAAGGAGAGGTCCGGGAGCTCACAGTGGAGGTTACAAAGAGGCAAAAAACACAGAAAGAAACAAATCATGAAAAATAGATTACAGGGCCATTAAGTAGTGGATGCGTATGGATTATTTGTGGAGAATAAGGATGTCATTCAGTATTACTTTAACCACTTACTAACTGGGCATTTTAGTTTTGTTGCTATAGTGCAGGCTGCCTGCGCAGAATCACATATATACTTAATTCTGCATTTCTGGGTAGGGGGGCGTACGCACGCACGCCCGCCCAGCTGTGCTGTCACTGGCTTTAACACATGCCAATCAGAGATTCCTGGCCAATGATTTATGTTTGGGACCCACCGATCGTCGGATCGAGTGATGGGTGAGAGCTTTGTGTATGTAAATAACACAAAGCTCTCTTCTGACAGCGGCAATCTGACGGTTTATGTTTCCCTGCAAAGCAGGGAATAAAAACCTGCACATTGCTAAGTAAAATCAGCACACATTACACCAGGGGTCGTCAACCCCCGGGCCGTGGCCCACTACCAGGCTGTGGCCTTTCTGCAGCTGGGGCGTGGGTACGGGTGGCCAGCATGAGACACCTGGGCGGGCGGGCGGGCAGGCAGCATGACAGAGCCGGGCGGCCGGCATAAGAGAGCGATGGATGGGTGGATGGAATAAGCAAGCAGGCATGCAGAGATGACATCATCATCATCATCATCATCATCTCTCTCCGTCCCCCACATCACCGCTTTTCCGCCCTCACAGCCGGTGTCCTGTCAGCTTCAGTGTCGGAGGTGTGGTGGGGAGCAGAGAGATGACATCATCTCTCACTGCCCGCCCTGCAGCACCACTCTCCTGCCTTCATTCAGAACCCACCACTGCACAGAGGCCTGGTGGTGTGGCAAGTGACAATCCACATCTGCAGACAGGCAGCATGGCAAGTGACAATCCACATCTGGTGACAGGCAGCATGGCAAGTGACAATCCACATCTGGTGACAGGCAGCATGGCAAGTGACAATCCACATCTGCTGACAGGCATCATGGCAAGTGACAATCCACATCTGGTGACAGGCAGCGTGGCAGGTGACGTGACAAGTGACATTCTGCATCTAGTGACAGGCAACGTGGAAGGTGGCTTGGCAAGTGACATTCCTCATCTGGTGACAGGCAACGTGGCAGGTGGTGTGGCAAGTGACATTCCGCATCTGGTGGCAGGCGAGAGTGGCCAGTGACACTTTCAGGGCTCCCACTGATTCTGCATTATGGTGAGTTGAACTATTTAATTTATCACTACAGTGTAATAATAGAAATAATACGCTTCAATCACCCTGACACCATACCAAGCATGGTACCATGATGATTAAAGCGCTAACACCAGCCATTGTCCGCAAAAAAAGTTTACCCCCCCCTTCCCCCGCGTGACAGGCGGACCCGATTGGAACGTCCGTGTTAATTGGGCCTAATAGTGTCACTGGAGATTTCAGTGTCAGTTAGCCAGTTCCCATAAAGTTTCAATTAGTATCAGATTGCCCGCCGTCCCACTATAAGTCACTGATCACCACCATTACTAGTATAAGAATAAATAAATATATATTATTATTATTATACAGGAATTATATAGCACCAACAGTTTATGCAGCGCTTTACAATATAAAAAGAAGACAATACAGTTATAATACAATAAAATACAAGAGGATTAAGAGGGCCCTGCTCAGAAGAGCTTACAATCTAATAATATAGTTTGTAGATGCTATAACTTTCACACAAACCAATCAATATACACTTATTGGAATTTTTTTTACCAAAGACATGTAGCAGAATACATTTTGGCCTAAAAGTATGAAGAAATTTGATTTTTAAAATGTTTTCATTTTTAATGTCTTATAACAGAAAGTACCGTATTTTTCGGGCTATAAAGCGCACCGGGTTATAAGGCGCAATATCAATGATCGACTGCTAACGGGTCTATTTTCATACATAAAGCGCACCGGGTTAAAAGGCGCATTAAATGAAACAAAACTCTGATAAGTCAAACTTTATTCAACTCTTTCACAATAACTCTCAACATTGTTCAGTTGTAACACATAAAATACAAAACAATACACTCACTTTTTCAGTTTATTCCTCTACCACAAATCCATCAAATTCTTCATCTTCAGTGTCTGAGTTTAACAGTTGGGCGATTTGGGCATCAAGCATGCCCGGATTCCTCTCATCATTATCCGAGTCAGTCTCGTTGCTGTTACTTAGCTGTTCAGTGATGATTCCGGCCTTCCGGAAAGCTCGGATGACACGGGAGATTGATACCTTCGCCCAGGCATCCACGATCCACTGGCAGATAGTGGCGTAACTTGCCGGGCGTTGCCTCCCTGTCTTGGTGAATGTGTGTTCGCCTTCTGTCATCCAATGCTCCCACGCAGCTCGCAAATCGGTTCTAGGTCAGAAAGCACAACCAGAATTAATCCATACATTAGGCACAACGCATTTTAAGGCGCACTGTCGTTGTTTGAGAAAATTAAAGGATTTTAAATGCGCCTTATGGTCCGAAAAATACGGGTAAAAAATATATATATATATATTTTTTTTTTTCAAAATATATTCCTTTTTTAAGTTTATAGCACAAAAAATAAAAATGATCAAATACAACCAAAAGAAAGCTCTATTTATTTGAAAAAAAATATATAAAAATTATGTTTGTGTACAGCAATGCATAACTGCGCAATAGGCAGTTAAAGTAGTACAGTGCCAAATAGCAAAAGATGGCCTGGTCATGAAGGGGTTAGATTTTCCAGAGCTGAAGTGGTTAAACACGAGCTTGTCCTGGAGGAGGAGACAGGTTAAGATTTACCTTGGCATCATTCTCTAACTTTTCTGGAACCAAAACCTTCTACAGGTCCTACAGATACAAAGTACTAGTAATAAATATACAGCATTGAGCTTAGCATTTTGCCATATTCATGAATTCCTTAGGATAATGGTTCTCACTCATCTCTATAAACCACCAAGGAACTTGCCATAACAAACATTCATGTTGAGTATTTGCATATGAGCGTTGCCACTGAGTGACAATCTGTTCTCTTGGCAAGATTTAAGCTTAGCTGTGAGGTTAGTGTTAACTAAAGTCCAGTACAAGTTCTATATGAGGATGTTCTATTTTAGTTCAATATCTGTCAGCTGAAAAAAAAAAAACTCCCACGAATGCTGAAAGTTGAAAAACCCAAATTGTATAATAGTAACTTGTTAACACCAAATCTGTTAAGTATGAGGATCCATTTCACTGTTTATTTTGTAATTCTCCATGCAAGAAGTCATGTTGAATAATGATTCATCCTGGGAACTCATTTTCAGTGTCTGAGGTTTCATAAGTGGGGCTGTCATTGATCATCTGCTAAAAATGTTATCACCTATCATGTTGATCCTCATCTTCAATAGTTTTTGAGTCAATGATCCAGAAAAGATTATTTCTATCAAGTCTAACTTCAGAGGAGAGACGAAGGGGACTGCTAAAGGAACCACAGAGCACAACGGGGGGACCAAACATCTGATACATCTACATGTGTGTTGGATTCTGAAGATGTTTCAACAAGCATGGCTTTTGGAGGCAACATTGTCAACTTTTGGTGGGAGAGAATAACTATAAAACCCTTTTACTTGCAGGGATACCTTTGATTATTCGATTCAAAATGTTTCTAAACTCAAAAACTAAAGCTGTATTATGTAGCAGTTTAGAAGGGAGAGAAAAGGAAGCGCCAACTAAGTGTAGATGTTAAAAAATCATTTATTCCACAAGGATAAAAAAAAAAAACACTTACAAGATGTAAGCTGGTATCAACCTCAACAAAGGGGGGAGAGGGGGCTGCCCTGGTCCATCCTTCGGGTGTTATGCCATCCACCGGGTTGTAGAGACCAGGTGCAGGTCCTCTGTGGCCACCAGGAAGCAAACCAGCGTGAAACTAATGGCAGAAATGATGCCACTGGATGGACAAGAACGGCCGGTGAGACAGGTATAAATTATCTTTTAACCCCTACACTTAGGTGGCACTTCCTTTTCTCTCCCTTCTTGTCTTTATTACAGAGCTGGCTATACTCTGAGGACAGCTACTGACTTTATTTTGATGCACTTGACTATAAACTGATGGACTGATGTATAGATTGCACATGAACTATATACTATCAGTAGTCAGTAGTCAGTAGAAGGGAACCCACAATGTACCGCTAAGGGAAAGACAAGAATGTGCAAAGCTAAAATAAATACTTGTCTGAAGTGTAAACCTGATTGAGCTCAGACTTATCCACCTTACCAACCGCTCGGTGTCTGCCAACCCTCTACTCCAATCCCTACACTGGCTCCCAATCACCCAGCAAATTAAATTCAAAATACTAACCACAACATACAAAGCCATTCACAACTCTGCCCCGAGCTACATCACTAATCTTGTCTCCAAATATCACCCAAATCGACCTCTCCGCTCTTCTCAAGACCTCCTGCTTTAAAGCTCTCTCATCTCCTTCTCCCATGCTTGTCTCCAGGATTTCTCCAGAGCCTCTCCCATCCTCTAGAACTCGCTACCTCCATCTAGTCGGCTATCCCCTACTCTTGCTACCTTCAGGCGATCCCTGAAAACTCATCTCTTCAGGAAAGCCTATCACGTCTCCAACTAATCTCCTACCACTTCCAACAGCTCATTCCCCACAGTTACAACCTTTTGTACCACCTGCCCCAGCCTATTAGATTGTAAGCTCTTCTGAGCAGGGCCCTCTTAATCCTCTTGTATTTTATTGTATTATAACTGTATTGTCTCCCTTTTATATTGTAAAGCGCTGCGTAAACTGTTGGCGCTATATAAATCCTGAATAATAATAATAATAATAATGGAGCCCTAACCTACAACCACAGAAATTTGCAATGCCTTTCACAAGAGTGAGCTCAAGGCACCTAGGGAGTTGCACAGTTTAGAGGATGGAGAGGACATGGTTTATGACAGGGGTTTCCAAACTTTCTAAACAAAGGGCCAATTTACTGTCCTTCAAACTTTAGGGGAGCTGAACTTTGACCAGTGGGAGAAGAAAGTGCCCTGGTGTCAGTGGGAGTAAACAATGCCCCATCATTGGTAATAGGCATAGTAATAGTGTTTCATCATTGATAATAGGCGTAAAAATAGTCCCTCATCATTGCTGTCAGTGGGAGGAATAGTGCCCCATCATTGTTGTCAATTGGAGGAATAGCACCCCATTGTTGATGTCAGTGGAAGAATGGTGCTCCATCATTATTGTCAGTGGGAGGAATAGTGTCCCATCATTGGTATCAATGGGAGAAATAGTGTACCATCATTGGTGTCAGAGAGAGGACTAGTGCCTCATTGTCGGTGTCAGTGGCAGGAACTATGCCCCACTGTTGCTAACAGTGGGGGGAATAAAGCTCCAAGGGCCAGATATAAGGAAGCAAAGGGCCGTGTCCAGCTCCAGGACACAGTTTGGAGACCATTGTTCTATGGCACTCTATTGTACACAGGGAGAGCAGCTTTTGGTGAACATCTGGGACAGAACAGATATGTATTTCATTTTGGGTGTCTTGGTTAAATGTAAAGCCCCAGCTGTATAGTAGGGCCATGAGTGGCAGCTAAAGGAAGCTTACAGATTTGTGAAATAAAAAAGTGAAAAAAGAATGAATAGGAAACTATCTTTACTGCATACATTTGCTATAATACAATAATTGCTCTTAAACCGCAGAATACATTTCTGCTTTATTACTAACTTCTCCACAAAGCTACATGATGTCAAACTTGAGAAGGCCACTTTAACTTCATATTTTCATTCAGTTGTCACGTTAAGTGAGTAATATTTGAAGTGTGAGCTCTGCAGCCCAGGAATTCCCTTGCTATATTTGTTTAACTGTCTTCCATTACTAGTACTTGTAATGATATTGTATCCTAGTTTGAGCTGCATGGTATATTTACACTGCAGACAGAACCTGTTGTATATTTTGATTGTAATACTGAGCCTGGGCTACCTATGCCATATAACAATAAATAGGAGCTGCTTTGGAGTTCAGTAATTTCCTAGTGAAAAACCCTTTGTAACAGCTATAGGATCTTATTAGGAGCGTGTGTCAGATCAGGGCCCCCTCCTACTCTATCCATCATAGCCATGTAAGGGGAGAAGTTGGACCTTTCTGTCTCAGAAAAATTCTCTAAATAAATGGTGTTCACAAAGGAAAAAGTACTTATCACTTCCCAGACAGATGTGTACAGACTTCACCATGTAGCCAACCTTAAGGGTCAAAGCACTTTTGCGTTGCGGTACATTAACACACTTTGCATGTGTTGGGACAATGCAGAGTCATTCTTTTTGAATGGCAAATCCAATGCAATGCCAGTGCACATGTCTCGTATTGCACCACAATGCATTGTAACACTCTAACCTATGTTGGGGAGTGCTACATCAGAAAGAATGCTGCATATATGATTTTTGTCAATTCCGATGCTTTGGATGACCATTCAAAATGAATGAGCTGCCCTAGGCAAAGTGTGAATGTATCCTAAAACATATATGTACATTGGCCATGCAGGGAAAAGAAACACATATCCCCCCCCCCCCAACTCTCTAGCAGCATATTGTTACCTTACTACCCCACCACTTTGTAGAGCTGTAGCAGGTTGTTCAGCCACTTCCCACACCAGGGCCAAAGAAGAAGTCTACTTGTATATTCCAAGATGGCGGGCCAGTGACCCAAAATGCTATCTCTGCTCACTACCCCACCAATCCGTACAGCTGCCTGTGGGCAGTTGTTCAGCCAGTTCCCACACCAGGGCCAAAGGAGAAGCCTTGTTGTTTATTCCAAGATGGCGGACAAGTGACCCAAATTGTAATCTCTGCTCAGTGTAGGTTCTTGTTCAGTCTGGCTTAAGGCCATGCCAAGAGTCACATGGCCTTGCTCTGATTTCAGCAGTTACAGGCTAGTTGTGTGGGGGTCCCACCAAAACCCAAGGAACATGCCACATGGTGGCCCAGGTCACCAGTTGTGTGACACCAAGGAACCAGTTATTTTACCACCAGGCTGGTGGACCTTTCCCCATCGAACCACCCCTCATTCCCGAGGCGAACCAAATATCTCCTTTCACATTTCCCAAGTATTGGCTGTTTCATATTTAGTGGTCTTCTCTGTGTTTAGTAGTCTGACTCAGGCCTTCTAACATTGTATTATTTGTTGTCATGCTGATATTTTCCACAATGTGCAATAAAGGGCCATATTTGGTTTAAACATTTACTGTCTTCCTCAACCACCACTGTCTTCAACCAGATAACATAGGACATACATAACAGTCTATTGCTCCAATACATAGTTCCATGTATGGTGTGTTTTCAAAATGATGGCACAGTTCCAATTGGCTTTATAGTTACATCATTTTAGGTCCCATTGGTGGTTGCCACTAAAAGGGTGTTGCAGTACTCGCAAGCAAAAAACATATATCACCTTTATTAAAAAAAAATTATTTGTTTGTACACTGTTAAAAATTACAACACGGGGAGAAAACCAAAAATTGCACACAAAGCACAATTCTTTTAGCGCCTAAACACATTGTTGATCTGTCAATGCATTTTGCGGAGACCGCTTCATCTGGACAGGGGTGCCAATTTTCAGAGTGTTGAAATAAAATCTACTACACTCTACTGTGTAATGGTTTTGCCCAGCAGCCCAGATCTTCCTCTTTTTGAGTCCCCCATCTGCGCTCCTGGCTCCTGCTGAGTACCCCTATAGCAAGCCGCTTGCTTCGGGGGCACTTGTGCATGCTCGCTCCTATGCCCAGCTCTGTGTGTTCATAAGACATACAGAAAGGGGTTGGCCCTGCCCCAGCTCCCTCTTCACTGTCTGTGGTTGACAACAGTGAGAGCCAATGGTGTCCGCTGCTGTCTCTCAGCCAATGAGAAAGCGGAGACCTGGGAGAGCAGCCACTCTTGTGCACATCGATGGATCGCAATCAGGCTCGGATAAGCATTAGAGGGGGCTGCAGGGGTAGCTGCATACTGAAAGTTTTTTACCTTCATGCATAGGATGCATGAAGGTAAAAAAAACCTTCAGCCTTTAGAACCACCTTAAAGTCCAATTCTTCTTATTTGTCTTTTTTGCATGCAGTTATTTTGGAATGATACTGTAGGCAGGTTGCCTACTGTCTTGTTAGCCAGACTAGTGTGGCAGCCCAGGTTAAGGGGGGAAGGGGATAATTTTGCTTTGCATCCACCGATCACGTTTGTAGGCTTTTCAAATCCAGCCTCCTGTCCTGTGACATATAAAAAACAGAGGTTCGAGTCTCAAGAGAGCGCGGGTCAGTTAACTAAGAACAGGAACCTTGCAGGAAATGATGAGACTAGTAGTTTGTCTATGAAGCACCGGCCTTTCAGAATATACCCAAGCCATGAACTTCTCCAGTCGAGTCGTGCCAACTATGGACTTTATCCATAAAGTACAGGTACACTGGAACAGCCACTTTTACAGTTAGCTAGGGAAAGGACATTCTGCTATGTTATGTATGCCATGCTGAGCTTACAGTAAAAGTTGTTTAACCGCACAACGCCCGGTCTGAAGTTAATCAAGGGGTGCATGTGGGGTCCTGGCGCATATACAAAGGTCTGAGTCTACAACAGCACACAAAAGATTCTAGTAACATCACAGCAACAGAAGGTTAAACTGCAACCAGTCGTTGTCGTGGTATCAGGCTCTCCGGTAGTGAGGGGCTCCGGTGTTATGGCACCTCCCTAGGAGTCCATTTTCATTGGTCCCCAGGAGCGTATTAGCACTACGGAGGGTTATGGCCTGATCACTAGGTATGGAGGAACAAGAGTTAAGTGAGCACGTATAAGGTCCACGCTATGTGCTCAGCGGAACCCCATTCTGTTACTGCGAGTGAGGTAGCAGAGGTATGCTGACTGGTGGAGTGTGCATAGTCTCTGCATGTCCCTCCTAATGCAAAACAAGCACCTGTTCAAGTGTGTAGGATAGGGGACACTATCACTGGAGGAACTCCACGCACTGTACACAAGAGGCTCATCTCTGAACTAGGAGACTGCTTTAATGATTAACTTTCGCATGACCGCGTTCCGACATTGATGAGCAAGCCTTTGAGACAAAGTGTAACCCCTGTGCTATAATGTATGGCCCTGCTTGTTGCCTGGCATAGCCCAGAAGAACTCACTCTGGGGTAGGCCTCTTGTGTGACCCAAACTTGGTGCCCAACGAGTTAATGGAGAACATATGGAGGCTATGTCATCCGCCTATCACAACATGCACCCTACCCTTACAATACCTTTAGGATACTTGCCCTAAATTTTGGTTTTAAAGTCCACCTTGCACAGCAGTAATTTATGAGATATTGCAGTACTCACTGAACTAAAGGAAACTCACCTGTTGTTGTCTCCCATCTCTTCTGCTAGAGGTGCAATGCCTTCCACTTTTCCCCTGATGAGGAAAAGACTGTGTACACTACATGGCCACTACAATGTGCAAGTGCTGCTCTTCCACTCTCAACATTCCCTTCTACAGCCTCACCTAGCCTTATAATAGCAGGCACCATCCAGTCAATAATTCAGGAGCCTGTCACTAAAGAGGGAAACCCTAACCTAGGGCAGCAAAGGAAACACATGGTACTTCTGAGTATGGAGAGGCACTTACGCCCTTTACTCTCAGAAATTGTGTTTGGTAATTAGCCCAGCACTCTCAGATAGAGATGGGTAGAGTTTCCAGTCTTGTGTAAGCTCTCAATAGAGCAATTCGGAGGCTACACAAAGGTGTCTTTCATCACTCTCTGCAGCCAAATGAAAAGACAAGGAAGCAAACAAAATAATTATCTACTACAGAGGAATGCAGGAAAAAAAGTAAATATATGCTTGCCCATGCAGCCATCTTATGGCCAAAAATACAGAAGATTATTGCAAATAACATGCATTTCACCTCAGTGAATTGAGCCCAAGACCTAAGAAAAAAAAAAAAACTCAATCCCATGGCAACCTTGAACACTTCATAGTCTCCTTTCTCTGCTCAATCCAAATCTAAAAATGATCCTGAGTTCCACTTTAAATTAAGAACATAGATGAAACGTATGTATGAAGCAACAATATTACTGCAAGGGAACCAACCCCAACACAAAACACAGCCCTGCCACCTAGTGGACATTTAAGATAATGCATCATCTGTTAAACCTGGACTGTCGCTGAAAACCGGTAATTTGCAGAACTTCAAAAGACTATGTTTGTTATTAAATAACAGACATTTCTAGCTTATCTGCCCCTTTTTATATGCCTGAAAATATCAATATTCTATGTTAAAACTGGTCTTGTAATTTTTGCACAAGCCTGTTTGCATTGAGGATATAGCTAGGTATATATAGAACTGAATTAATTTGTAAGCACCTAATTTATTATTGAATCAATATCTTCCTAATATGTATATCTCCTGGGAAGATGAATACACTTGAGGGTACCTTATCCTTCCAGAGAGATGCTTTTTATTCTACAAATGTATAGATTCTTTATGAGTGTTACGTACTGTTGTCGAGTAAAGTTCATTCTCCAACATTCATAATACATGGGAGAGACCACCATCTCATGTACTAGGCTTCTGTATGCAAATTGTTTCATATTTCATTTTGTCACCTTTCCTTCCTTAAATATTTCTTCTGTCATACATTTGAAACTCTGGAAGCTTATGTTAAAATATACATAAACCCAATCATTAAAACCACATATAGGATGTAATATCATGTTATTTTAAAAGTAATTAAAAAGTAATTTGTGTGTCTTATGGACACACACAGCTGGCTCAGGAGTGAGCCTGTGCGAGTACCCCCATAGGAAGTGGTTAGCTATGGTGGGCAGTGGCACTCAGCGGAGGGAGGTGCCAAGAGTACCCTATCGGGGGACCCAAGCAGGCTGTTCTGTGCAAAACCAATTGCACAGAGCAGGTAAGTATACCATGATCCAGCGATAGGCTCACCCCAACCGTTCTCCCCTCCTGCCAGCCGTATCCATACAGCTGGGTGCCCACTCTGCATGCGCGAGTGGTGCTGAGCCTTGTGAATGGTCCCCTTGACTTCTAGGCCCTGTGATGTGTCCCAGATGACTGCAGGGAGGGTGGGGGGAGAAGAACCAAGTGGTCGCTGGGTACCTGTCAAAATCAGGTACCCACTCCCCCTTCACTCCTCAAAAGTGCAATTTCTTTACCAGAAGAAGGGGAGGAGGCCTTAAAGCAGAACTTCCCCCTTTGGGGGAAGTTCTGCTTTAAGTTGGTCCAAGCTGGACCAATGTAACTATGTCTTAGATATCCATACCTGGAATTCTTCTTTAAACAAATCATCATGTTAAATTAAACCCACTGTATAGTCTAAAATGAAATTTAATCTAGTGTATTCACTTTGCTGCACTTTACCAATAAATAATGACTAAACTTACTATATATTTATTTTCCTAAATCCCAGTCAAGTGGCCAATGCCCAACGCATTGGTCATGGATTGTCTCCCTAAGCAGTATGAGGGTGCGTTACTTAGTCAAAGTCAGCCAATCAGTGCGAAAAAAAAAAATGTACATTTTCTTTTTTTAAATCCACATTACCTTTCGTCTAGCGATTTTGCATGTATATTCATTCTGTGTAAATTGAGCAAAAAATAATTTTTTTTTTAGAAATTTCTTGCATGAATGTTGTTTTTTTTATGGACAGTAGAAAAATACCACATTATGGCCACTAGATGGCCCTGAGGAGCATAGGAAATACATATATCTTTCTAAAAAGAGAAACAATGTAACCATTTTAGAGAGCACTAGAGGGAATCAGAAAATAATTGTAATGAATATACATTCAGATTTGTTTGACAAGTGGCTGTTTAATTTTTTTTTTTTTTTTTTTTTATAAATAGACCCCTAAGAGTTCATTTAGGAATATTTATTAATAAAAGTGCTATCCTTTTTGGACTCTAAGCAATCACATACCATGGGCCCATGGACTAGGGTCAGGAATCCCACAGGATCCTTTTACTAGTTTACTTTATACTTTACCAAATGTGAATATCAGCCCAGTGAAGGAAGTCTTCTCTAATATATTCTGGTTCCAGCAAATTTGCCGAAAATTACTCGTTATACTAAGTTATTTTCTCAATTATTATTTTTACCATTTATCTAATTTCTTATCTATATAAGTCTGCAAAGATAAAGTAGAAAGCAGTTAAATTGTAAGACTAAAACCTAGGTGCATGGCATTAAATAGACATTCATAAGCACTCCAGGAACCTCAAACCTTAGGGAACCCAAGTATGCATGTATATGTCAAGAACTGGACCATCCATTTTTGCCCCTGAACCCTGCTATTGGTCAACAGGTTGGTCCATAAGAGTGATGGGTCCAGCTCTTGCCACTTTGCATCTTAGTGCAGCCTAGGATTTAGGACTTCTGTAACTTATTCCCACAACCAAGTTAAAATGTTTGAAGGACATCCCTAATGTTAGTGAAATTGTCCTTTAAATATTCCTCCCATCCCCCTAAATGGCAGCAATCTACCTAAATACGAAGCTTCAACCCACTGTGAGGCTCTGCCTGGCACTGCACAACTAGGCAAAAAGTCATGCTCACCTCTCAGGCTATTCATTAGTATGGCTGGTCTGTTCTTATGACAGCCCCTAATTATGTACAGGAGTAACGCTCCAGCCATACAAATGAATGGGGCATGTGGCCCATATGCAGTAGAAGCTAGACACTATCAGGGTTGCAGAGTGAAGAACTCAGAAGCAGAGCTGATGGTAATTATTTAGGTAGGTGGCTGCCACTTAGGTGGTTGAGTGGAATGTTTAAATGACAACTTCACTAAAAGTGAGGCAGAGGGACCCCTGAAGGAGCTGTTGAGTGTTAATGGGTGTCCAGCAGTAACAGCTCCATTCTTGCCCCAAAGCATGTGTGGGAAGGTGCATGGTAGCACGACGGCAGTAAACACTCAGAGTCCAGTTGCAGAAAACAGAACGTGTGTTAAAGTTATAATTCACAATTCACAACGCTCACAGGATGTGCTGACAATCTGTCTTGTGGGGCGAAGTGCGGCCTCGCCAGTCCATGCCCAAACGGGGAGTCTTCCAGGAAGAATGGAGTGTTCCTATCCTTTCCCTACTCGTCTGGAACTTCTCTCTACCGCTGTTCACTGTCCCTGCCAGACGGGCAACCTGTCCCTTCACTACCCACATGCTAAAGGCGCACCAAGCCTGGGAGCCAGGGTCTTAAAAAGGTTCTGCCTCACCCAAGATGGCCACCTGAGTCACATGGGGCAGCAGCATCCAATCGGATAGCTCCCCCAGTTACCCAGGAAACCATATAGGAACCATGTTACTCTTGACTTTCCCTCCATCTGCAATGCCACTGCAGTCGAGCGCCACCTGCAAGGGAGAAAATAGACTGCACCTGCCTACACACATACCGAACAAAGAGCAATAATCGATAAATAGGCCTCCACTCCATTAGTCTTTGTCTGGTGAGAATTTATTTTGGCGACTCTGGGGGAGTGAGGGTTAGGGTGCATGGGATACCCAGTAGATTTAGAAGATTAATTCCTCACCAAAGAATATAAGAAGCAAAATAACAATACAATTAAAATACAACTTTGTAATACTAAATTTAGAGTAAAGGATCTCCTGCATATGGCAAGGGTGCTACAGTGTAGCTGTCTTTTGAATGACTGACAAATGATTTTTTAACACTGTGACCCCAAAAGATCTGTGGTCAAGGGAGTGGCAAAGTAAGAGTGCCTATTGTGGTCTGCCATTAGTCACTAGGAAGAACATTACTCATATATCCTTCGACTTCTTTAAGATGGCTATACATTGTGAATAATCTCAGAGTCAGTTTATATGGAAAGAACATAGCTATGTTTACATGAGGGGGGGATTCCGGTTACCATATGGAGGGTCACGAGCAGGGCCAAAATTTTCCATTATCTGAGAAAACCCCTTTAAGCGAGCCTATTCCAATTTTCCAAAACACAGTTCAATTTGTCCATCCACGCCCCTTCTGAATTAACTTCCCAAGTTCCTATTATGTAAAGAAATCAGCGTGAAGTGTAAAATATTCCCCTTGGCTGTAGCTTCATGTGTGTTACATTATCTGCAACATGACGAGGGGCGATTGATGTAATCTGATGTTCACTAGAAGGACTAAAAATCTGGCAGGCAGCTTCGAGCTTTGTTTAGCCTGATGGTTACTTCTCCGCTGACTGCTGTTTGCGTGTAATATTTTCCATCAGGAAGACATTATGTGAACTCCGGCAAAATCTATTTTTCTTTTTATGTTCTAATGTGAAACAACTTTATCCGCAAAAGGGAATGAAACTCCTGTTCTGTGCCGTCTTTTGGCAGCTAGTATTTCATGGCACACTTATTTGGAGAGAATGTTAACCCTGAGGAGCCCTCTTCTCATTAGATGACAGCAACAAGAAGATTTAACAAACCATTACATTGAGCTCTGGATATTACTGTCAGTGGGATGTGATTTACATTCAAAGGAAAAATGTATAGCCAAAACATGTTTTTCTAGTTTTGAATTGAGGAGGGAAGGGTTAGAACCTCTATCATGCATTTATTGCTGTTTGCGCCCCCAATGGGCTGATTCACTCTCACTATCCTAGTACCCATGGTCACCAAGACAGAAAAAAGGAAGGCAACATTTTACAGTTGTCACCACAAAGGATTAGGGAGTTTGGGGATATCTTCCAATGGGGACATCTGTTCAGGTAACATCAGTCTAACAAAAAAAAAAAATGTTCACTTAATGTAGTGTCTGCAGCAGCAGGAGAGGAAATAAAATCTTCCTAGTGGGATGCAGATACCTAAAAATAAAGTGATAGAGGTTTAAATCTTTTCTTCACTATCCAAAATGAAAAATTGGCTATACATACATGTAACCCTGTTCGGACTTTTGGCTCTGCTTGCGGGTGTCAAAAATGTCCTTAGTATAGGTGGAGCTGGACTGGGATTTCTCTGGTGACCATAGGACAGCAGAACTGGGACTGGTTGCCTTCCTGAGGCTGGACTTTAGCCCACTGGTGCAAGTGGCAGGAGGAGAGCCCATGCTGGGGAAGAGTGAGCTCAGAGCAGGGCAGACTGTGCTGTGTAGTAGGCATAGCCAGGAACTGTGTAGAGCACAGGGTGAAAGCGACGAGTGGCTTCTGTGAAGGTGATTGCTGTCCATGAGGGAAAGCTGCAGTGTACAGAGAGCCTCCAATATGTTTGCTGTGCACAGAGCCTGGAGAAACTGTGCTGCATCCTGCAGAGAGGGGAGAACCTCAAAAGACCTGCTCAAACATGAGCTGAGAACCTCCTAGAGGGAGAAAGAATAGGCTTGAAGGGGGAGCCCCTTAGAGTAGTGAGAGCTCTCATTCCTGGCCATTGGGGGAAGACGTGTAGTCTGACTGTTGACCGGAGAACACTTATCCATCACCAGTGGTGATAGGGCTCTGGGCTCACTTACAAACACCCATCTTGTTGACATTGTAGAGATTTGCTATAGTCACTCCATTATTGTGGGTTACAAATGCACTCTGTCACTTCGCTGATCCAAGGTACAGCAACAAAATGTCTCACTATTCCACACCCGGACCTACATACAATTGCATTCCCCATGTTTCCCCATTGCTCCATTCCTCAAGGAGTTGGAGCTCCATTTCTGAAATCTTCAAGCTTTTACTAGGTTGAGGACAAACAGAATGCTTCTGTGGGTAAAAAATGAAGTCTGTCTCTTTTTTCCAGGCAGTGGTTCTCTCTCTGTAGTATAGTGTTTCTCGTTTAGGGACAATCTTTAAGCACTTTAGTATAATCTCTGCCTCTGTTTCACTCCTGTCTAGTCTCCCTAGGGCCATGCCTCTCTCCCAAGGGCAGTGCTTCCCTTTGAACGAATGTGGAGAATGGGTTGGTCTATGATTTGTAAGATTTCTGGAGCAACAAGTTATTGCCACCAGTGGCAGTCCCTACCCAACTCATTCCCAAAGAGCCACATACATTGTCGGTAACACAGTGCCTGTGATGGGTGCGTGAGCAGAGCCACAAAAGGTGAAAACAAGTGAAAATATTTGGAGATGCACAACCTTAACAGGCCATAACTTGGGCAACAAGTATTTACTGTATAAAAAAGTACTCCAATGTCCAATATGAGGAAGCCTGCGTCTCACTAAGATACAATGTTTGAATGCTACTGGGCAACCTTTTTAACCACAACGTGAACAGAAAGTGCCTGTTGATTTTTTAAGAAGTCTGCAATTCGTGGAGCAGTGATTGGTTGTTAATGTGATTGATGGTAGAGAAATAATCTTTTGGGCAAAGTTACAAAATTTAGCAGTACAGACCCCATTGGGAACCTTATTGCAGGCTCTTTGTACACTGCAGGTTTCCCTCATGGACAGCAATCACCTTCACAGAAGCCACTTGTAGCTTTCACCCTGTGCTCTACACAGTTCCTGGCTATGCCTACTACTAGAGTCTGAAGGATCTCCAGTTCACATATTTTCAAGACAAATTGCATTTATGAAAACCCAGTACAACCTGAAAATAAAAGATAAGACAACACTAGTGCACCCCACTATTGTACACATTTTACTTTGCCATAAGTTTGATACAAATACTTCTAGAATACAGTTTAGAGGCCACCCATGAAAAATGTCAACTGCAGTGTACAGTGCTTGAGAGAGTTGAGCTGGCCATAAATGGCTCCCACTGAATTGGCCAAAATTTGAGCCATGGGTGTCCCTGTTGGCACTGCCCAGGTCAACAAAGTTTAACTGAAAAATCAAAGGAGCCAGATGGAAAATTGATGGCAACCTATCAAATGCAGTCACTGTTTAAGTATTCAAACCGCCGATAGCCTCTTGGAATACAATAGCCAGCAAAGGCGATTTCTTCCATCGACACTGTTTAGCTTGATGGAAAAATTTATTTGATTTCTCTTTTTCAGCCCAGGGGAGAGATCTATGTGTGTATGGCTAGCTTTACTCCTGAGAAGTTAAGCAAAATGTATGCTGGGAGTCGTCATTTCAATAAAAAGGAGAAAAAAGTGTTACCTTGTTGAAGTTCTGGTGAACAGAGAATAGTAGACTGCACAGAAAAGTTGAGCTGCTTATGAAATGCTTCCATACATACAACGCATACACAGCTGTGTAGAATTTCCAAGTGTGGCATCTGGAATGTTCCAAAAAATGTATGTTTCCAGTACTGACCAACTCTATCATAAAGATTCCGTATGTTCAATTTAATATTCATATATTTTTTTAACATAGCAGTGGTTGAAAGCCTTCAAAAGAGTAAATATCCCAGTGTAATGTGTTGAGAATCCAGTTATTTGTGCACCTCTGCAGGTCTGATTTCAGAAACCCCATGTCCTAAGACAAATATCTCATGGGTTCCCTCCCCAATCCTAAATTGACCACCAGACCCCACAGCAGTTCTAGATTTTGGCAACATAGCCTGCATAAGTCCCACTGGACTTCACATTGAAATAAAGGATACCACTTCAATCTCAGCAATGACAGGCAGCACGACTAAGCTGGCTGTACTTCTGAAATCTGGCATCTGTTGAAGGATCTGATAGTGGGCCCCCCCAACTTGGTGGTCCCGGGACAACTGCCCCATTATGGCTAAAGTGACCCTGTTCCTCTGAGTTTCAGCAGAGGTGTGCCCTTTGAACAGGGGTGTCAAGCTCAATTTCATTGTGGGCCACATCAGCATTATATTTGCACTCAAAGGGCCAGTTGTATCTGTAAGACTAGATGTCCAGAACAACCCACCCACCTTATATCAGATGTCAAGAATCCCCCACCATCAGAAGTCTAGAGTCCCCCACCCTCCCATACATCACAGTACACCCCCTTTACCATGTGCTGCTGCCGGGAAGCAGCTGGAGGCGGAGATGGGAACCAGAGGAGCGCTAGAGTCAGCTGCTGAATGCTGTAAGCAGAAGTGCAGGATCTGGCCGAGCATAAGTTACCAGTGATTTTAATACTTGTACCCTGGGATATATTGATCTCTGCATTCTTGACACGCTACTGTAGTTGTGGCGTCTACATCTTTCATTTTCATTCATAACCAGGAAATTGATAGCCAGAAGGTGGAATTTCCAAACCCACCTATACATGCACACTGGTTAAAGAAAATGTGATTGGCACTATCCTATAATATGAGCTGTGGATCTCCACGCCAATTTTATGCCATCTATATGCTGGACAGATCATTTTTGGGAGTAATTGTATGCGTGCAACATTGCTACTTAGTCATGGGGTTTAGTTCCGAGGGTCACTTACCGAAAGAGTTGATTATGTCCCTGGACCCTTAACATAGCATAAGTGTCAGGACTGGGGAGGACTCTGTAAGGGATAGTGGCTCTCGTCCTTATGGTTCACATTACTTGTAGACCTGTGGTATATGTGTTATGTAGGGACTACACAGGGTCTTGTGGTTTTGTAAAATTGTATTTATAGGTAAAATGTTTTTGTTTAGATTTTATATAGTGGGAAAGTGTTAGAACCCCTGTCAGGTTTTAATGACATCCAGGGCTCCGTTAAAACATTTATCCTCACGTCCTGTTCTGGTGACAACAGTTTCATAATTTAGGAACTCAATAAAAGAAACAATTATGGGACTTTAAATGAGGTGTATGTCTCCTCAAATATGGAATATCAACTTATTGGTAGTAACCAATCCCCTAAGGGTAGTCCCTATAATGAACAAAACAAAATATTTCTTGTGTACAATATAGGCATGATATAAGCATATTCGATGCACAATAGTCACATATTTAATGTTTATACATAGAAGGATATGATTGGTACAGACAACAACAATGAAGAATTAATGTACAAAATTGGTAATAATAAATAATTATAGACAACATGGTAAGATAAATTCATAATATTAAAACACGCTGTAAACCTGGCACCCTTGAGTATGGACTCAACGCGTTTCATGGCGTTTAAAGCCAATCATCAGGAGTAGGATGCTAAAAAATAAGTAAAAATGGAAAATAAATGAGTAAATTTACCTACGTCAGATACCTATATAGTGTATTAGGCTCTCTAGTTAGAAAAAAGAGATGTAGTGATGGTACTAACCTGTAAGGTATCCAATTGGTGTGTACCCATTGCTACTGTATTTGGATGAACATAGCCTAGATATGTTTGTCTATTGTCTGTGACTATTGTGCATCGAATATGCTTATATCGTGCCTATATTGTACACAATAAATATTGTGTTTTGTTCATTGTAGGGACTACCCTTAGGGGATTGGTTACTACCAATAAGTTGATATTCCATATTTGCAGAGACATACACCTCATTTAAAGTCCCATAATTGTTTCTTTTATTGCTTTCTTATAATGTCCCAGGGATGGAGGCGAGTCTCTGTTTTTCTATGTTTGGGCGGATGTGGGACACATTTCGGTTTCTTTTATTTTTATTTTTTCATAATTTAGGAACTCATAGAATATTGGCAACATGATGTAAAGGGCGCCAGGGATTGGTCCTGAATAGTAGGTATGTGATCCCTTTAAGGGAGATCTGAAAAAATGATACCCAGACAGGCCTGGAAAGGGTAGGAAGCTGGCAGCAGATTGAGGTGTTGTGTGGATTTGGACACAGGGTGAGAGGGCTGTGGGCAGTTTGTTTTCTGAGATACTGTGGGCTGCTGTGACCTTTTTTGGTCCCCTGGAGGTGGCGGGAACTTTAAACCTCATTGTGGGACAAGTGTATATTGTCAGTGATGCAGAAAACATGAATATGGCCACAGCGCACATGTTAATAAAAGCATGTATCCATTTATTGCACAACATATGTAAACACTTACATTCAAGCAAACACAGTTCTCCTTGAGTTTGGAACAGAGGAGAGCTGAGTGCAGTACAGCCAGTGACCTGGCAGGCGGCTGTCATGCAAAAGATTCCGGACCCGCCAAAGGGATGTGAAGATAGCGGCGTCTACGGGCTCCTAAGACAGCAGGCATGGGAAAATAGAGGGGCGTATATTGCCGGTGAGCCAAAGCTTTATTTTGTACCAGAGTTATGGACTGGTTTGCTTATTTATGCTGAAGATAAATTGTTTTATTTGCTATTTTTGAAGACAAAAAGAATGTTTGTTTCACCAAGAGACAGCTGACAGGTAATGCAGAACCCAAATATCACAATAGGACTAGAAAACAATAAAACACAGGGAGGATTCTAGCCTTCCCCTGTTTAGTGTATCCATAGCAAAACCTATTTCTTAGTTTTAAAAAGAGTGAGGAAGGGTTAAAAACCCTGGCCGATTTTGCTTCTATTTCAGGCTTCCTTGGAGAGATTTCCTCTCACTTCTGGTTTTGGAGAGAAAGCAAAGCAAGTGGGGGAAAATCTGCAACAGGAAAACAGACAACAATAAAAAGTTGACAGGGGTTCTAGAATTCTGCTACCTTTTACATCCGTCTGTGTTGCTGTTGAAGAGTTTAACATACTTCCTGTTTGGTGAAAAGGTTGTCCCAAGACAGTAGGGAAATCTGTGAAGGGAAATCTCTCTCACCGAGAACTTGACAGTAAAACCCAAACAGGCATTATAATATTTCCCCACTCTATGCAAAACAAATAGAAAAAGTTTTGGCCACTTCAATATGTAGCACCATCTAGTGTGTGCTAGAAATAATGTAGGTTGTATTAGAGCAGGCAAATTTAGTTTAGCTCAGGGCTAAGCCTGAGCTGTGGATTCTGGGTCAGGGTTCCGTGACTCAGGGCTGGATGACTCATCTGGAAGCTCTCGCTGGCACTTCCCCTTGGTCTGCAACTTTGCAGGCCTCAGCCAATTCCCAGTAATGGGCTGGCAGGGGGCAGAGATGACCTCATAAATAGACACGGGCCTTGCCAGCAGGGGCATTTGGGTGGAAGATGGAGATGCAGTGCTAAGGAGGCTGTCGGTGGCCCTCAGGAGTGCCCCCTAGTCTGGGGGGGGGGTGATCTTGGGCCGGGGCTTGGGTGCTGGAGGCTTCCTGCTAAAACACAGATGAGGAAGTCTTCCTGGAGGCATGGAAGCAAGAGAGGACAGAGTGAGTAGCACTGTGGGGACTACAAAGGGGGGAGACTGCCACATGTAGTCAGTCTCCCTTGAAGACAGCAGCATGTCTTCAGGCCTTTCCCTAGAGATCTCCTGGGAGTCAGCTGGGTGTGCTGGTGAAGAGTCAGTAAGTCGAGTGGACTAGTGTCAAGGGGCAGATGCAGCCAAGTGGTGCCGGGTGCAGTAACCACAAAGGTAGTGAAGGACAAAGCTTAAGCTGGGTCACTTCAATTTGCTACTGTAAAGGGAGTGTGATTTCCTGCCTGTAATGGGCTGTTGCTGAGCTGACAATCAGGCCTTGTCAGTTCCCCTCAAGAAGTGAGCCAGCAGAAACTGAGTGCAGGTGGCTGAAGAAGTGGAGCCTGTATATAGATACTGTAAATAGGAAGTTGTCCCTGAAGTTGTTGAAGTCAAGTGGGCATCCCATAACTTCCCATCCGTATCCAAGTTGAAACCCCCTAAAACAGTATCTCACAAAAGTGAGTACACCCTTCACATTTTTGTAAATATTTTATTATATCTTTTCATGTGGCAACACTGAAGAAATGACACTTTTCTACAATGTAAAGTAGTGAGTGTACAGCTTGTATAACAGTGTAAATTTGCTGCCCCCTCAAAATACCTCAACATACAGCAATTATTGTTTAAATCGCTGGCAACAAACATGAGTACATCCCTAAGACCCCTTTCACACTGGGGCGGTTTTCAGGCGTTATTGCGCTAAAAATAGCACCTGCAAACCGCCCCTAAACAGCCTCCGCTGTTTGTTCAGTGTGAAAGCCCGAGGGCTTTCACACTGAAGCGGTGCGCTGGCAGGAGAAGAAAAAATATCCTGCTAGCCGCATCTTTGGAGCGGGGAACTGCCCTAACCCTCTTGGGCATGGAGTTCACCAGAGCTTCACAAGTTGCCACTGGAGTCCTCTTCCACTTCTCCATGACAAGCTGGTGAATGTTAGAGACCTTGCGCTCCTCCACCTTCCGCTTGAGGATGCCCCACAGATGCTCAATAGGGTTTAGGTCTGGAGACATGTTTGGCCAGTCTATCACCTTTACCCTCAGCTTCTTTAGCAAGGCAGTGGTGGTATTGGAGGTGTGTTTGGGGTCGTTATGTTGGAATACTGCCCTGTGGCCCAGTCTCTGAAGGGAGGAGATCATGCTCTGCTTCAGTATGTCACAGTACATGTTGGCATTCATGGCTCCCTCAATAAACTGTAGTTACCCAGTGCCAGTAGCACTCATACAGCCCCAGACCATTACACTCCCACCACCATGCTTAACTGTAGGCACACTTGTCTTTGTACTCCTCACCTGGTTGCCGCCACACACGCTTGACACCATCTGAACCAAATAAGTTTATCTTGGTCTCATTAGACTACAGAACATGGTTCCAGTAATCCATGTCCTTAGTCTGCTTGTGTTCAGCAAAATGTTTGCAGGACCACTGTATGGTCTTGGCCACCATGCTACAGCGCAGTTTTAGGGTCTTGGCAATCTTCTTATAGCCTAGGCCATCTTTATGTAGACCAACAATTCTTTTTTTCAGATCCTCAGAGAGTTCTTTGCCATGAAGTGCCATGTTGAACTTCCAGTGACCAGTATGAGAGATTGAGAGCGATAAAACCAAATTTAACACACCTGCTCCCCATTCACACCTGAGACCTTGTAACACCAATGAGTCACATGACAACGGGGAGGGAAAATGGCTAATTGCGCCTAATTTGGACATTTTCACTTAGGGGTGTACTCGCTTTTGTTGCCAGCAGTTTAGACATTAATGGCTGTGTGTTGAGTTATTTTGAGGGGACAGAAAATGTACACTGTTATACAAGCTGTACACTCACTACTTTACACTGTAGCAAAGTGTCATTTCTTCAGTGTTGTCACATGAAAAGATATAATAAAATATTTACAAAGATGTGAGGGGTGTATACTCACTTTTCTGAGATACTGTAAAACATTAAAACAAAGCCATCTACTGTTCTCTGTCTCTGGGTTCCTTGTGAAGATTCGGTGTGCCTGGCTGTGCATGAGTGGGGGATCCCTTCTATCTGCAGCTCCTACGTGGGGTGTGCTACAAATAAAAAAAATAAAAAATAAAACATTTTACTGCAGTTTGTGTTGCTGTTGGATAGTTTCTGTCTCAGAGCTAAAAAAAAATGTTGAGCTATAAATGCACTTTAACATGATTACTTGCTGCTATGATATTTAAAGCTATATTCCAGGACATATTCTTGTAGTGCACCCTCTAGGGAGCCACTGGTGAATTTGGTCCTATTTCCCCCTTAGAGCACCCATAGCCAGGCACACAGCATTTTTGCCATTCTTTCTCTGACTCATAAAATTAGTCTAGGTGTTTCTTTTTGTGTTTGCATTGGGGAACAATGAACTTGGATGGGAATAGGGAGCATGGGGACTGTAAAACTGTAAACTTGAGGACTGCTTAACCTCCAGCTGCTCTGCACAACTCCCAGATAGCTGTATTGCACAACTGCTGGCTGTACTGCACAAAGTAATGTCCTACAGGATCTCTAAGCTGTCTGTGATCTGTACTCCTCCCAGGGTCTCCAAGCACCACACTGTCACACTTGCAGCTCTGCGGTCTTTTACTAACTTAGCCACTGGATCATCGACTGTCTCCTGCCAATATCCACCAAGCTCTACCTATTGAGTGAGATATAGATTCACATCGCCTATTGACAACTTGGGCTCCCTCCCACCGCTTCCTCCCTGCTCTATCCTGTGAGCTCTCTCGTGACCCAGCTAGATCCTTGGGCTGGATTTATGAATAGCCCCCCCCCCAGCTACGCCTAGCTGGGACCTCTGTGTCCTCAGGCTGGCTTCCTCCAATGTTTCTACCCAAGAGGGCAGCACCCCTCAACAGGGGTCTCCTCCTGCAGAACTGGACCCAGGAACGCTCTCTCTCTGCTGCTCAGACCTCAGACTATTTATGAGCTCTTCCCTACCTTCTGGGCATAACTTCAGAGGGATTGGCTGGAGTGCCACAAATATTCAGGCTGCAGACTGTCAGGGCTGGACTGATGATCAGCTCTTTTTTTAGTGCTCAGAAGCTGCTCAGCTGTCAATTAATTACCAGTCACTCGTTGTTACCACGGTGACTCACCTGGTTACCATTAACCTGCCTCATTAGTCCAGCCTACAGCCAGCCCCTTTCTTGCTTTTTAAGCAGCCTAGCTTGTTTCCTCCTTGCCCCTGCATGGTCTATGATCTGTAAGTGAGTTCCTTCCTGTGCTCCTGTGTATGACTTGGCCTGGCTGACTTCCCTTCTGATTTCTGTTCTTGATTTTTGCTCCTGACTTCTTGTTTCCTGACCCGGGCTCGTCTGATTACCCGCATCGAAACCCTGGCTTCTGTTTTTTTACTACGTTCCTGAACTCTGTTATTATTATATAAATATTTAAATATTCTAAAGTCATGTATAGTGTTACTTACATTTTGGTGTGCTTTGGGTATTTTTTCCAGATCTGTGCATCCAATGTGAAATATTACCTCTGTGCAGGAGCTTCCAGTAATAAACACCGGTCCCTGCTGCTCTCTCTCCATGTGTAGTGTGACTGGTCTTGTCTCCGCCCTCTCCTATATTTTACTGTGGGCAGCCTGTAGTGGATGGGTCTGCCAGGTCCCTCTCACAGCTTTACTATCTGCACATGTTATATAGAGCACAGCGATGATGTCACTGCTAAATTTACAAGGAAATATCTAGGTTTGCAAAGGAAATTGGACAGTGGCGGCTTATGCTCAATAATTGGGGGGGGAGCAAACCGGTAGACAGACATGAAGGCAGAGAACACCAGAAACAACCCCCCCTCCCGCGGACAGACACGGACAGACGAGAAGGCGGAAGGCCTTCTTACCTTATGGGATGACACTCCGATCTCCCCTGTCCGAGCTGGGAAGTGTTGGAAGCAGTGGTGGCTGGTGGGTCAGGCTTCCCCTCATGGAGTAATATCCCACAATTCGGACTCTGACTCTACGCTGTCCCCGGTCGGCTCGGAGGGGCGAGGATTGCTCAGGGGCCCCGGGATCTCCAAGAAAAACCCGGACGGCGGGACCATGGATGAGAAGTTCCCCGCCTGTATCCGGGAGCAGCAGTGGCTGGTGGGTCGGGCTTCTCCTGCGTCTCCTCCGGCCGTGCGTCTCCTCCCTCCTCCTCGCTCTAGGCCATTAGGATCGCTTCTCCTTTCGGCCAATCAGGAAATGGGTCTCACGACCCACTTCCTGATTGGCTGAGAGGAGAATCAGTGTGAGAATAGCGAATATTCATTCGCTATTCTCACACAACTGGGTGGGCTCGAGCCCACCCTTTTTTGAAGCCTATTAGAGCTTCTGGCTCTAATCACGTGCTTAAAACGGAAACATGGATGGGGGGACGGTACCTGTGCGCCCCTAATGGACGGGCCACCATTGAATATGGAGCACACAAAGTGGATTTATAGCCTTTGGGGCTATTGAGGAAACAGTGTAAATAAAGGTTTTTGTGCCCAGAGTTGAACTTTAAGTGTATAAAAGATGTTTTTCCAAAACAATAGTATACGTCACCAATATGAGTACAAAAGTGAAAAGTGTGTCCTAGAGCATTTAATACCAGAGGTCAATGTCTTTATGTGATCGTAACTCTCAGGGTTCAAATTTTTTTCTTTCTTTTGAATATGACATCTGATGTATGCTAACTGCAGTTAGAGTCTTGTTTTTCTCTTTGTTATGTCTCTTTTTTCTTTGCTATATAATGTCCAATTTGTTTTTATTTAAAACCTGCAAATAAAATCTGAAAACTAAAAGAAAAAAAAAGAAAAAAAAAAAAAAGGTTAGCAACTAGTGTTGAGCGTTGAGGTCAAGTGGCTGTTCATTAATGTAGCTTTGGTATTTGCAGTAGTATTGTCTTGTACTGTGTTAGCCACCAGTAAAGGCAGAAAGCTTGGAAGTTTAACCATTTAAGTTCCCAGTCCCATTTTTGTTGTAAAATAACACCAGGTATAGCAGCTCTTAAGGTCCTGGCAGGGCTTCAGACTGGAACTGACAGCTTTTTTATGACCAGTGACGGCCCCTCCATTAGGGGTGCAGTCGCTGCCCCCCTATCTATGTGTCCAGCCCCCTAATCTACATTCGGGGCGCCGGATGCATGGATTTTAATGATGGGGGGGTTGCTTTTTCTTTTTTGAAGCACGTGATTAGAGCACTGCGCTCTGAGCCCACCCAGTTGTGCGATAATAATGAATGAATATTTTAGGATATATATCTTAAAATAAAAAAAAATTATTCCCTCCCAAAAATAATCCCAACATCGCACAATGATGTTGGATAACCTGGATAACATTGGCGTTCACTGCTTAAGTATGAAATTCCCACGTAAGTGATTGCAATGCCATTCAAATTTTTAGCAATCACAAACCTGGAAAAAAAGTTGCTGTCATGCTAATTTGTGCTCTCGTTTCATCTTATTTTAATGGTATGCTAACCATTTACACAAAACTTTTTTTCCCCCCTGCATGCATGGAAATGTAGTATCTAAAGGGGAATAAAGTTCTTCTAAAGTAAAATACCTATGTTCATCATTTTGAGTTTTACTATATGCTACAAAAAATATATTATTTTAATCAGCTGACTTTTTTTTTATTATATTCTGCAATAAATATATTGGAGTGCACAAATTACATTTGAAAAAAAAAAAACTACAGGGGAAGACATTTGTTCTCAAATGTTACTATTTATTTCCAATAAACAAAAGCAATGTATAGAAATGTTAGGGTAGACTACAAACGCTAAAAAGGTACTGTATAATGTGTTGATCCCAGACACTGACGAAATGAAAAACAAAAATGCCCTGAAGGTTTTTTTTAGGGTGAAAAAAGACTGAGAACTGGTTAAAGTAGTATGAAAGACTTTTTTCATAAAAATCAGTGCACAATAGCTTAGTATTGTATATTAAACTATTCATTCCCACACAGTTTGTAGGGACTTTGTTATCATTGTACACTCCCATTGTTCTGTTTACTGTGTGCCATTATCCCGAACTCTCTGTTGAGGAGAGCATACACAATACGTCGCTACTATACTTCTGATTCAATCAGTGGGGCTACAGGTCCATCCTGCCATGCCTTGCACCAGCTCTCATGCATGATCATTGTTTTTTTGTAACTATCCCAGGCCTGTCTGTGCATGTGGACGGGGGCAGTATCAGCACATACCTCCTGTAGCTCCATTCACAGGAAAGGGTAGCTCAACAGAACCCTGAAAGGGAAAGGAGCCACTCTAAGTCTGACAGAGGGGGCTTAACCACTTCAGTTCTGGAGGATTTACCCCCTTCATGACCAGGCCATTTTTTGCAATATGGCACTGCGCTACTTTAACCACTTAAGGACCGAGCCTCTTTTTGAGATTTGTTGTTTACAAGTTAAAAACAGTTTTTTTTTAGCTAGAAAATTACTTAGAACCCCCAAACATTATACATTTTTTTTCTAACACCCTAGAGAATAAAATGGCGGTCGTTGCAATACTTTCTGTCACATCGTATTTGCACAGCGGTCTTACAAGCGCACTTTTTTTAATTTAAAAAAAATGACAACAGTAAAGTAAGCCCAATTTTTTTTTTTTATATTGTGAAAGATAATGTTACGCAGAGTAAATTAATACCCAACATGTCACACTTCAAAATTGCACCCGCTTGTGGAATGGCGACAAACTTTTACCCTTAAAAATCTTCAAAGGCAACGTTTAAAAAATTCTACAGGTTGCACGTTTTGAGTTACAGAGGAGGTCTAGGGCTAGAATTATTGCTCTCGCTCTAAAGATCATGGCAATACTTCACATGTGTGGTTTGAACACCATTTTCATATGCGGACGCTACTCACGTATGCGTTCGCTTCTGCACGTGAGCTCATCGGGACGGGGCACATTTAAAAACATTTTTTTCTTATTTATTTTACCTTTTATTTTTTATTTTAAAAAAAATTTAAATTGTGTCACTTTTATTCCTATTACAATGAATGTAAACATCCCTTGTAATAGAAAAAAAGCATGACAGGACCTGTTAAATAGGAGATCTGGAGTCAAAAATAAAATGTCCCTTTAAGAGCTATGGGTGGAAGTGACGTTTTGACGTCGCTTCCGCCCTGCAATGATATGGAGACGGGTGGGGGTCACCTTCCCCTCACTCGTCTCCATGTCACACAAGGGACAGCATCCAATTGCCTCCACCGCTGCCGACAGCCCCGGTAAGCGGTGGAGGGCACCGGTAAGCGGCGGAGGGCACCGGAGCGCCGCCGAAAAGGGGGGCGGCCCTCTCCCGCCGCCGATAAAAGTACTCTCGCAGAGAGTACACTATTATCAGAGAGACCGCTATTATCGGAAACCGGACCGCCGGCCGAAGAAGAGGATACCGGGGTTATAGCAGCTAGCTTTTGCCATAAAAACGATATTCCTCTTCAAAGTTAGGATGTATATCGGCATGCGGCAGTCCGAAAGTGGTTTTTACCTGCCAATTGTGCGGTCGTGTGACGCTGTACCCAAATAATATTTATGTACTTTTTTTCCCACAAACAGTTTTCTTTTGGTGGTATTTGATCACCTCTGCAATTTTTTTTTTTTTTTGCGCTATAAGAAAAAAAGACCGACAATTTTGAAAAAAAAAACAATATTTTTTACTTTCTGCTATAAAACATATCCAATAAAAAAAATGTAAAAAATCTAATTTCTTCATCAACAATATGTATTGTGCTACATTTTTTTGCTAAAAAAAAAAAATCTCAAAAAGCGCATATTGTTTGTTTGCACAAAAGTTATACCACCTACAAACTATGAGATATATTTATGGAATTTTTATTTATGGAATTTTTTTTTTACTAGTAAAGGCGGCGATCAGCGACTTATAGCGGGACTGCAATATTGTGGCAGACAAATCGGGCACTGATGCCGTGTACACACGGGCGGACTTTTCGGCCGGACTGGTCCGACGAACTTTCCGACGGACTTTCGACGGACTTCCGTCCGACTTTTGAACGAACGGACTTGCCTACACACTATCACTATTCGTTCGTGATGACGTACACCGGACTAAAATAAGGAAGTTGATAGCCAGTAGCCAATAGCTGCCCTAGCGTGGGTTTTCGTCTGTCAGACTAGCATACAGAGGAGCGGATTTTTCGACCGGACTCGAGTCTGTCGGAAAGATTTGAAACATGTTTCAAATCTAAAGTCCGTCAGATTTTCGACTGGAAAAGTCCGCTGAAGGTCCAATGAAGCCCACACACGATCGGACCGGACATAACTGACACTTTTGGGAGACCAGTGACAATACAGTGATCAGCACTAACAAATATGCACTGCCACTATACTAATGAAACAGGCTGGGAAAGCGTTGACGTCAGAGGCAATCAAAGGGTTAACTGTGCGCCTAGCCAGTGCTTGTGTATTGTGTGGGAGGTGCTTTTACAAGGGGAAGGCATTGATCCATGGAACACATGATCCATGTCTACCTTACTGACAGAACAGCTATCTGCCTTGTTTACATAGGCAGATAGCCATTCTGGCCCTCTGTCTAATGATCGGCGGGTGTCGGTGGACATGTCAGAGTGCACGGTACCTGCAGATCGGCTCCCACTGTGTATAATCACAGCGAGATCGGGTCCCCAGTGGCGCGTATGCGCTCCCCAGACCTGGCAGTGCAGGACCACGTACTAGGCAGAGCTGCCTTGCCACCCTATACTGTATGTAGGTTATACAGTCGTGGTTAAAGCCCAACTTCCATATACTAGCAATAGCAACCCATCACCCTCTAACTAATCATTGGGAAATAAAAAACATATCAATTTGCCCATTTTACTTGTCTGAAGCCAAAGTCACATGATGAGCCTTCACTCTTCAGGTGTCCATTTCAGTGGTGGAGGCAACACTTCCAGTGGCCGGGTCCTCTCTCATAGGCTCCAGAGACAGGAGAACTCACATGGCCAGTGAGGAGACCAATGCCCAGGAGGATAATGAGCATGCACACATGCCTGGTCCCCAAGGCAAGAAACTAGCTTGGCTCATAGGTAAAACTGCGACTTTGATCGAATATACTGCAGGATGGTTTAGGAAGAGGTGTTTGGAGTCAAGACTGAGGAATTCCTGAAGAATTCTGAAGTAATTCTTTCCTGGAGTTGGGCTTTAGATATGATCCTTTATTATATTATATATAATAAAGATTATCACCTAAACTCAAAATTGTTTGCTTTGATATTTGCAGAAGCCATTCAACCAAAACTCTTAATTCTTCTTTTTTTAGCAAGTGATAGAGCAGAGTAAAATTGAAAATTCAATTTCGCTTAAAAAATACAAGTTGTGGTTAATGTATCCAAAAAGCTTACAGTATGATGTATCTTTAGCTAAAAAAAAAAAATTACACTGAAGGCCTTCACATTGGGAGGTAAGCAAATGACATTTTTGTGGCTCTGGTATCAGACCCTAAGTATCCCTCTCACTTCCACTGTATAATTTCACTGACCAAAAACCAACTTGGCTAAGCAGCTTGTGGATTTGAAAGAAACACATAATATAGAGCTTGATGACAAAATATGACCAGAAATTCTGTCTCTTCTCAGCTATTCCTAAATAGAATCTGTCACCAGCTTACATATTAATCTCTCTACTTCCTTAGGCCGTTTTGTACACTCGATGTCAAGGAAGCTGGAGAAGAAGAGATGGAACATGACCTGGTATGACTAGTGTTGGCCTGTCTAATTTGTCAAAGATCTTGTGTGTATACTGCAGAGATGTTTTTGTACATTGGGCGTTATTGCCATCAGTTCCAAAATAATAGTGTCAAAAGTGTAGTTAAAGTATATGTAAACCCCCACCTTGTAAAACAACCCATTCAGTTTAAAATAGAAAAGAAAGGCAAAACATTTGTGTGTATATGTGTGTCTATATATATATATATATATATATATATATATATAAATAATTGTCAAAAGTATTGTGACGCCTGCCTTTATATGCACATGAACTTTAATCAATGTTGTATCCTGGCCTAGGCCGACAAGGCCCAGGCCTAGGACAGCACTTTGCATGGGGGCAGCATAGAAAGAGTCTCCGCCGGCTTGCACTACACTGTTAGTGTAGCACCAGTCTTATGGGGCGGACTGGGCTGAGAGGCAAATTAGTCTAGCCAATGGCATCCCTGGGGGGGGGGGGGCAGAGGGGGCCTGACCCCCCCAACATTATGCTGTGCCCCACCATGTGCCCCCCCCCCCCCCCCAATAAAAAAAAAAAAATTTATTACAAAAAATCAATGTCTAAGAGGGAGAGAGTCCCCAGTCAGCTCCTGCGGGTGATTCCTCCCCCATCCCTCTGCTCGCTGACACTGCATAATGCGAGCGCTCACACAACCACGGCCGCCCGATCTGCTCCTTCCCCTGCATCCTCATTGGCAGGGAGAAGAGCGAGTTGCAGGAAGGACTCCACCAGGACTCTCAGTTACTGAAAAAACAGACTGATTTCTCCCATCCTTAGGACAGGAGAACCAGCCTGTAAATTCCAAGAGATACCAGACCAGCGCTGTCAATAGCAGGGGCAGGACAGCAAGAGGAGGCTGGGAAACCCCACAGTGGCAGAACACCAGGGCCCGGTGGCAAGACAACCTTTGCAACCCTGATAGTTCTCCCACTGCTTTGGATCCTTATATTTTCTTGGTATACTGGTGACATATATCTCTTGTTTTCTGCCACCCTGGGGGGCCCCAATACAGTAGGAAGGGAGCTCACTGCAGAACATGTGAAAGGGCCATTGTGGGATCGTAGTAAAGGGCCCCAGGATATATATATATATATATATATATATATATATATATATAATATATATATATATATAATTGCATTTTATAGTTGCCCCCCTACTTTTGTCCCTGTCCCCTTATGTGCCCCCCTAAATATGAAAGCTGGAGACGCCACTGAGTCTAGCGTCCCCATAAAGCGGCCGCACTGCTTCCGGTATACGGGCGGCCGGCATTCGGCAACTGTGGGGGGGGGGGGGGGGCACTACTAATTTTGACTGTCCTGTCATCCTGGACCACAAACCTTCCTCACTGTGCTATATGTTTTCTGCTGCACCATTGGCTTGGTTATATCTTCTAATGCAGCGTACACATGTGCGGACTTTTTGACCAGACTGGTCCGACGGTCTATCCGACGGACTTTTGACGGACTTCCGACGGACTTTCCCAATGAACGGACTTGCCTACAGACAATCACACCAAACTCTGACGGATCCGTACGTGATGACGTACGACCAGACTAAAATAAGGAAGTTGATAGCCAGTAGCCAATAGCTGCCCTGGCGACGGTTTTTGTCCGTCTGACTAGCATACAGACGAGCGGACTTTTCGACCGGACTCGAGTCCGTTGGAAAGATTTGAAGCATGTTCCAAATCTAGAGTCCGTCAGATTTTCGACTGAAAAAGTCTGCTGCAGGTCCGATGAAGCGCACACACGGTCGTATTGTCCACCGGACTCGGTCCGTCGGACCAGTCCGGTCGAAAAGTCCGCTCGTGTGTACACGGCATTAGTCCTCTCCACAAAATTATGAGACATTTGTGCTTAAAGTAGAACTATGGGCAACACTTTTTTTTTTTTTCCCCCTGTCAGTTTATTTTTTACCATCCCTGTCCCATTGCAGAGATTTCCCTTCACTTCTTGCTGCATAGCCAAACAGGAAGTGAGAGTAAATCTTTGCAAATTAAGGGAATCCATTGCCCCCCCCCCAGGCCCTCAGAGCTAGTGTCCCCACTCGAAAATTTTATGGTGGGTCTTAAACAGCAAGGGGTGTGGCCTTGACAGGAAGGGATGGGTCTTAGGGGGGTGCACAAGTTTAGACAGGCCTAGGGCAGCACAAAACCTAAATACACTACTGACTTTAATGGAATTCCAGTCTTAGTCCGTAGGGTTCAATATTTAGTCTGCCCACCCATTGCAGCTATAACAGCTTCAACTCTTTTGGGATGACCCCTTCCTGTTCCAACATGACTGCGCACCAGTGCACAAAGCAAGGTCCATAAAGACATGTATGAGTGAGTTTGGGGTGGAGGAACTTGACTGGCCTGCACAGAGTCCTGACCTCAACCCGATAGAATACCTTTGGGATGAATTAGAGCGGAGACTGCGAGCCAGGCCTTCTCGTCCAACATCAGTGCCTGACCTCACAAATGCGCTTCTGGAAGAATGGTCAAACATTCCCATAGACACACTTCTAAACCTTGTGGACCGCCTTCCCAGAAGAGTTGAAGCTGTTATAGCTGCAAAAGGTGGGCCAACTCAATATTGAACACTACAGACTAATGCCCCGTACACACGGTCGGATTTTCCGATGGAAAATGTCCGATCGGAGCGTGTTGTCGGAAATTCCGACCGTGTGTGGGCTCCATCGGACATTTTCCATCGGATTTTCCGACACACAAAGTTGGAGAGCAGGAGATAAAATTTTCCGACAACAAAATCCGTTGTCGGAAATTCTGATCGTGTGTACACAAATCCGACGGACAAAGTGCCACGCATGCTCAGAATAAATAAAGAGATGAAAGCTATTGGCCACTGCCCCGTTTATAGTCCCGACGTACGTGATTTACGTCACCGCGTTCAGAACGATCGGATTTTCTGACATCTTTGTGTGACCGTGTGTATGCAAGACAAGTTTGAGCCAACATCCGGCGGAAAAAATCCTAGGATTTTGTTGTCGGAATGTCCGAACAAAGTCCGACCATGTGTACGCCCTATAAGACTGGAATCCCATTAAATGTTCATGTGCATGTAAAGGCTGGCGTCCCAATACTTTTGGCAATATAGTGTATATAAAAAAACATTATAAATACCTAAGTGATCACATACCCATTCTCAGCTGTTTAAGGAGTTCAAAGAGCTGTGCAACACACTGATCTTCCCAGTAAATGACTGTGCAGGCAGGGGGCGTGAGCACAAGTCTAATCATTCGAGGCGAGCAGGCTGAGTTCTCAGCACAGCTACAGAACTGAAAATGGTATGCTCTCATGCCTAGTTTTGTCAGCTTTTAATAGAAAAGCAGAGGGACTGGCGGGAACCCCGAGATTTCACACAAAGAAAGCAATACAAAGAGAACAGGATACTTTTTTATACAAGTACATGGTACAGGAGGTACATATCAGGAATATGAAATGTTGGGTTTACATATTCTTTAACCGCCTCCCGACCAGCGTACGATGATGCACAATGGCACGGGTGTACCCGTACGTCCCTCTGACATAGTTGTGCGCCGTGGGTCCCACGGACTCGATGTCCGCCAGTGGCCCGTGATCGCAGCGAGGAGAGACAGAACGGTAAACAAGGCATTTCCCTGTTCTGCCTAGTGACATGAAAGGGATCCACTGCTCCCTGTCATCGGTAGCCCATCCCCCTTACAGTTAGAACACACTGAGGGAACACAGTTAACCCCTTGATCGCCCCCTAGTGTTTAACCGCTTCCCTGCCAGTGACATTTATATAGTAATCAGTGGCTATTTATAGCTCTGATCGCTGTATAAATATCAATGGTCCCAAAATAGTCCTGATGAAAATCGCAGATCACCGCCATTAGTAGTAAAAAAAAAAAATAATAATAAAAATGCCATAAATCTATCACCTATTTTGTTGACGCTATAACGTTTGCACAAACCAATCAATATACGCTTATTGCGATTTTTTTTACCAAAAATATGTAGTAGAATATATATCGGCTTAAAGTGAGGAAGAATTTTGTTTTTTTATATATTGTTTGGGGATATTTATTATAGCAAAAAGTGAAAAATATTGCTTTTTTTTCCAAAATTGTTGGTCTTTTTTTGTTTATAGCGCAAAAAATAAAAACCACAGAGGTGATCAAATACCACCAAAAGAAAGCTCTACTTGTGGGAAAAAAAGTGGTTAAAGTAGAAGTCTGCATAAATACATCACTGATATGTCACAATTAGTGATGTGTCCAGTTACAGAGAACAGAACTTGTATTAATGTCAAAGTTCATCAATTCACAACAAGCTCAGCAGGAAGGACCAGCAACAGCAGTGTGTAGCAGAGCAGGCCTTGGATGTGCCAAAAGCATCTGTCTTGAGGGGCGGAAAGCAGCCTGGCCGGTCTGTACTTAAATGGGGAGGTCTTAAGGAATGATGACATGTCTCTATCCTTTCCCTACTTGCCTGAAACCTCTACCTACCTCTAACAACTGTCCCTGCCAGATGAGTGACCTGTCCCTACAATACCCACATGCAAAATGAGTGCCAAGCCCTGGAGCCGGGGGCCTTAAATGGGCTCTTCCTGGCCCAAGATGGCTGCTAGAGTCACATGACCCAGAAAACCAGAGAGGAACCATATTAATCTTGACTTCCCCAACTGCAATGCTACTGCGGTTGAGTACCACCTACAGTGGACAAAATAGACTGCACCTGCCTACATACTGCTCGCCAAATGTGACAGCAGGGATATATTGCCATGGCATATGTACACCTCTGTTTGCTGCCTTTGAACCTTAAGGGGGAATGATGGGGGTGGCGATAAAAAAGTGGATCAGAAGTGCATTTTCACTGCCCCCAAACACAAGTGCATACGATTTCTTAGTGGTACACTAACACAATAATGTGCATGAGCAGCTGTCACATAAGGGTATGTTCAGGAACTATTTGGTTCCTGCGCTGTATGGCCTCAGTTCTGTAATAATTTCAACAGGTTTCAATAAAATTGCCTGAAAGCGCAGAGAAAATCAGTAGTGTTGCTTAAAATGTTGCCCTTACTCATGGCTGAGCCAAGGATGTGCCACTCTAGGGTTCCTCCATAGATTGCTAGGGGTTCCTTGAACTGTGGCCGATTGACCTCCCACGTGATGCCTGCATCATTTCAGGGCCAATGCCACTTGACAGAGCAAGCTGCATGACACCAGTGATCTTTTTAGCTGTCTGCAAGAGAGGCATTCTGAGCACCAATGTAAGGGACCTTCTTCCCTCTGTCCTAAACTACCTAATTTTAGATGGGGTTTCCTGACCTGAAAATTATTTCAAGGGTTTCTTGAAATACAGCATACTGTAAGCTTGCCCTAGACTGTGGGAATAGATAGTCCTCCAAATGGCCAAACAGATGGATCAGTAACAACTGTTAAATACAGTAATACCTCGGATTGCGAGTAACGCAGTTTACGAGCGTTTTGCAATACGAGCTGTTATTTTTAAAAAATCCTGACTCAGTTTGCAAGCGTTGTCTCAAAGACGAGCAGGATTCAAGCCAATGGGGTGTGCAGTACTGCATTTGGCCAGAGGTGCAGGGGCGCCGGTGACACTCGCAGCTGCTCGGCTGCATTTAGAGACACTGGGAAACACTGGGAAACACTCTGTTCCCGAGTGTCTCCGAGCCTCTCCGACTGTCTCCGAGTGCATCCGAGCGGCGCCGAGCGGTCTTCAAGTGTCTCCGGCGCTCCCCCCCCCACCTCTGGCCACACTGGCGGTACTGCATAGAATAGCAGTGGCTGTGGAACGGATTATCTGAGTTTCCATTATTTTCTATGGGGAAACTCATTTTGATATACGAGTGCTTTGGATTACAAGCATTCTTCTGGAATTCGTATGCTCGTAATCCAAGGTACCACTGTATTTCTTTCAGATAAAAACCTGCTTCAAAATGAATCTGTTATGGCAGAAGTTTTCATCCTCAGCCTATCACACTACGAAATAGGATCTTCACTGTCTACATCTATATGTACTTTATCAGTGGCTGGGTAATAAAGCAAAAATTAAGATAAAAAACCCTGACTTTTTTACCTGCAAAAACAAGTTAGAAATGACAGCGCTCATTTTTTTCTGACCGGTTTATCTCAGGAATGATATGCCCTCCTTATAATAGCCACCTCCTTGGCTCCTTCCATTCCCTCCCTAATAATATATTTCAGCACACTTTTCCAGTTCATTGTGTTCCAGGCTTTTGAAGGCTGTCCTGATTTTCATTTCATATCTGCGATTTCCGCCATACAGCCTGCAGTATCTAAGATGGAAAATGGCAGCTTCACTAGTTGCTGTCCATAAACAGCCCTTGAGCCTTAGAGCAGACTCGGGGCATCTTTCCAAGACACATGGAAGCAATCAATAAAGAGTACAATGATCACGAAAAGTGCGGAAAGTAAAAGTAGCAGGTTTGATATAACTGTTGCTTTTAAATCAAACATTTTAATCATCCTGTTTGTTGTTTTAGCTGTTGGAGTGGAAGTCGAGTGACAAGTGTGTTCAGAATGCTAAGATAGGGGGAACTTGGTAAGAAGATATGGTATCAATTCTTTGGGGGCTTTGTTTGCATATTCTTTTATGTGTAACTAGTGATATCCTGATGCTTGAAATCATACACCATGCTTAAGGCTCTCTTAAATACTGAGTCCACCCAAAAATAATATTTCCGCACTGGGTGGATTCTGTTACAACTCATATCAGGCTTGTATCTTTCTAGGGCTCTGAAACAATGCTTGAAGATTCTTGATACATTGCCATGATCCCAGTCATTCCTGCTAACTTGACTTTTAAAGAATATAAATGTACTTTAGTACAGCTATCCTTTAACTCTTCCCAACATTCCATCAGACTTACCTTTTCTTTCTCCTTCCAGATCCTTGAATATGTCTTCGGGGTATGTCCTGCATGGTAACTTGAACACTTTCCATTGGTCCCCTTCGACGAGTTCCTCACAGGGTTCTAAAGACTCCAGTGGCAGTGTTGTGATGCCATGAGAAGAGATGGAAACAAGTTCAGTTGGCAGCACCAGTACTTCACTGATGGAAGAGTCAGATTTATGTTGATAAAAAGGGCTCAAGCTAATATGCAGGAAGAACACACAACTGCTTTGTATGTGTTGCTGTCTCGCTGGCTTCCATAATAAAGCACGACTCCCTGAAAACGCTGAAAGATGCCATTAGGATGGTGATGCTTGGCTCATCCATCTGGAGAACGAGTGACCCATGCAAAAAGTTAAATGTTTCAGCTCTCTGCTGTGTTCTCCATTGCAATCCTGGCACTGATGAATCCTTGACAACAGCCGGATCTCAAGTGTGTTATTATTATTTTTTTATGTTAATGGGTGAGAGTGGCTGGAGGGAATTAGTGAATTTCTCATTTTACCAAGAGATGGACTTCACAGTAAGTTCTGCTTGAAGTTTAAATAATTTGGGGGGCCAAAGTCTCTGCAGCTTTATAGGGGACATTAAAAAATGAGGCAGCATGAGAGAAGGCATTGCTGCAAAGATGGGACTGCCATAGAAACACCATCCAACCATTAGGAAACCTAACTGTTCAGATGAAGCATGAGAAGATCAATTGGTGGTGGTGGTGTGGTCACAGGAATGGGCTTAAAGTCACATTCAGGGAAATAGCTAAATACACTGATGGCTGAAATACATATACGTTTACTGTTTTTCCCACCAAAGCACTTGTCATTTTGCCCATCCATTCATTTAAAACTCACACATTCCGCTCCATCTACAATTAGAGTCAAGGTAGGCCAATGGAGTGACAAAGCCCAAACATTTCATGCACGTTCAGTAAAAAGAGTGTGAAATATGCAGTATATTATTTCCTAAAAGATAACAAGGGCGTATAAGGGTAGTTAAGGTAGTTTTTGTTAATATTAGTTTGGTCCACTTAAGGATATTTAGTTTTTAAATGCTCCTTTTACTGCAGGGTGAATACTTTTTAAAATTGTACTGCCAGAGGTCTCTACTTTTCTATCAATAATAACTTATCCACTTTATGATTTGCAGTCTTTAGAAAGCATCAGAAATATCAGAAAGGGCTTCATTTTGCATTCTGTAGACCCCATTTCCAGTCCCACTCTCCCCTCCATCCCACCTATTTCCCCTTCACCCCAACATGCTATTTTTAAGTTCAATGCAAAACTGGACAGGTTCGTCTTCAGGACCAGGGATCCTCAGAAATTTTTGATGGATGCTCTGGTGACACCGTGGGATGGGGTCCCCCTGATTTTTGGCTTCCCTCTATCTACTCCACAGGATTCAAGTAGAGGGAATACCAATGATTTTGATTGCCCCCGCTTGGTTCAGGAGAGCATGGTAGTCTTTTTTTCTGCATTCTTGTATTTAAGAATTTAAAGTATTACAATGCAAAGAAAACATATGAAAAGGACTCACTACAAACATTAGTCATATATAAACGAATATTGAATACTAAAAGAATTATATGGACAATAAAATATGAGTAAATGCAGTGTTAAAAATATATATTATATGACATGAGAACACAATGAAAGATGAGGTAATAGACTTTATTATCGAGGAGAATAATAAATAATAAAAAAATTTTAAAAAGTAAAATAAATAAATAAAATTTATATAAAATATAAAATAAAATATCAAGTAAGATAGTGATGAGGTGGAGGGTGGAGAGGTGGCAGTATTAGGTAGAGTATCACCCCAACTGGGAAGAATATTTATGACATTGGTTTTAATAATTCATTTTAGTCCATAGATATAAAGATATTATATAGGTGCTGAATGATGCAAACAAAATCGACCTTACTGGCTCCCCATAGAAAAGGGGGAAGAGTTAGACAGGATATGGATGAACTTCTCAGAACGGGAGAAGTCCTTCCATGGGAACCATAAATTGCTAAATTTAATGGTTATACCTTTAAGAAGACTGGTAAGATTTTCCATATGTTCTATATCATGAATTTTACAGAATCATTGCAGAACATGGTATTCTGACATCTTATGTCCATTTATATGATATCCCAGGGTTCTCAATTTTTTTCTCCAGCAACATTGGGGAAAGGGGGTCCTCAATGCTGAAGAAAGTGGGGCTGACATCACTAATGCAGCAGTTCTCTGCAGCATTGATCTGAACCTGGTGAAACGGTATTCTGCAACCCCCAGAGGAGGAAGAGGGGGAGTCCGTTGTACCTTAGGCTCAAAGAAAGTCGGTTGACCGATGCTGGGCATCATTTGACCAGGAAGAGGAAAGGTGTTGGAGAATCAGCTGGTAAATGTTTTTTTTTAAATATGTTAGGCTACTTATGAAAAATATATTGAAATGGCCTTAGACAGTGCAAAAAATAAACATGATCAATGCACATTGCCTCATCATAAGACTGCATGCCTGCTACTGATCGAGGCAAACATTCGGTTGAATGTGGAGTTTTGCTGTGAAATCAGGTTGAGTGCCCTCTAAAAAAACAGGTCTATTTTCAGAAAGCCTTGCCATTACCTGCTGTGAATCTTCATGTTGATGTGGTGTGAAGGCAGCCTGGGGAATAGAAACCATGTTTACTTTACCCCTTCTATCCAAACCTGGTTTTAAATGTGAGATATACCACTGCCAGCTCCCCTTCACTACAGCTGTCATCAATACCTCGCCGCTCTCCTTTCTCTGCACTTTGTCAAGGCCTGCAAGAACAATCCGGCTTTCATGAAATCCCTGTCTGCTTTTGTTAATGCAGTACGGATCCATGCGCCATTTGGCTTAGGGTTATTGGATACCACTCTGTAAGCTAAAGTGGAATAAGTACCTGTGGTTTGGAGAAGAAGCTTGGGAAAAAAGCAAAAAGCAAAAAAAGTTGCTACTCCAGCTTCATGTTCTGTATAATTGTGATTTCCCAAAATTGAACACGAGAATGATTCATAACTTTAAAATAATATTTGCAGGACCACCAGCCTGTTTGTGGTCAGAACAGCAATGATGCATACAGAGCCTAAAGAGATATTATCCAGACAATAGTGTTTTGTTATATCTGTTTAACGGGTGAAGGAACATATCTGTTGACTATGCAGGAGAGGGATGGAGTCCTGTAGCCCGATCCTGTTTCTGTTGACCTGATTCAGAAATGTGAATGAGCATTGGTATACTTGGACCGAAGTGTGTGATTGGAGTTCTTAAAGGGGTAATGTGAGAAGCTTGTCTCAGGTGGACACCTCTAGAAACCGCAGGAAATAGTATTCTCCTCTAATATTGGCCTCTAGGATGCCTCCTATTGATATTTACATTGAGAAAGGGCACATAATTACACAGATTTTATCACCACACTACTTCTTGAGAGCTTCTTATGTTGGTCATTCCCAAGGCAACCTACTATCAGCAGTTAAAGTGAAAATAAAGGTAAATAAAAGTCCCAATCCTCCTCTTCTCAGGTCCCCAGATAGCCCTTCAGGCTCCGACCCTGCCTCCCCCCCACCGAGTGCCCCCATAGCAAGCTGTCTGCAATAGGAGCACTCGTGCATGTTTGCTCCCGAGCCCCACTTGGCTGGGCCCCGTTCCTGCTCCCTCCTCATTGGCTGTGATTGACAGCAGTGGGAGTCAATAGAATACATGAAGGTAAAAAAAAACCTTCAGACTTTAGAACCACTTTAAAGCCTTTTCTCAGAACATACTTTAGCACCATCGTCCATCCCAACCCCCTTCCACTCAATCACACATTTCAGAAAATAAAAACACCCTCCAACCGCCTTTTTTAACTTACTAAAGTGCTTGGTCATATGCCTCTTATGAATGATCATAAGTGATCCAGTGCTTGAGCCCTGACACCCCATCAATTGGCCTTGTTACTGACCCCATCCAATGGGAAGTGTCCACATCACCCAGTAACATGGGCAATCAAAGAAAAATCCTTTCCCTCTGCAGTGACAGAGAAAATTGAATACTGTCCGTGATACTTTTTTTATTTGCACTAACAAACAATTTTTCAGGACAAGCTTTCGGGGTATGTCCCCTTCTTCAAGGTCCAAGCAGTGAAGAAGGCAGACGTCTCATGTTCTAGTATAATCACACGGATTTAGCTATGAGGAGCTTTTTTAGGGAGTGAGGGTAAAGGTGAGAGTTTAGAAATTGTAAAGCAAATTTATGCTTCATCTACACACAGGTTTGCCTTAATCCCCCAATGACCAGCAGCATATAAAGACCCTTCAATCACTACACTACAACTTCATTCATCACTGTTATCCAAAAGATATATTCAGTAGTTCTGTATATGGAGGAGCATGTGACTTACTCCATGTGACAGCGCTGTCACATAGGAAGCCCATAGTCCTATGTAAGCTCTGACTCCAGTTACTCGTAGCTTACACATTTTAGGCAGCTAGATAAAGTAAATGCCGCTGTGGAGGGCTACATTAAAGCATATCTAAATCTAAAAAAAAAAAAAGTGTAATATATTTCAACTTACCAGGCCTTAGATGTGGTGGCTGCATTTGTTTTCTTTTTAAGCTTTTTTTCTGGTAATTCTGCTAATAACACACTTTGGTCCTAGTATACCTATGCTCATTCACATTTCTGAATCAGGTCACCAGAAACAGAATCGGGCTACAGGACGCCATCCCTCTCCTGCATAGTCAACAGGTATGTTCTTTCACCCCTTAAACAGATATAACAAAACACTCATCAATGGTATATTTAACAAAAGGGAAATATGAGAACTTTATAATTAAGGTTTACAAACACGTTTAAGTTGATTCTACTATAGTAGGCAATGGGAATCGACTACTAGAGAAGGTCTAATCTGTCCCCATACCATAAAAAACGGTGTACGGATCTGCTGCCCTCTACTGTTAGCTGCTAATATTAAAGTGGTATGTATGATTACTGTATGTATTAGCACTTTCTGTCTCTTGAGGGATAGCTTAAAAACCCCAAAAGGAGGAAGTGGAGAGTGTGAGAGGAGCTGCCACCACATGTCCACATACAGCACAGGAGCTGCATTACTGCACTACTGTATTTTTTCCAGACCAGAAGCAGAGTCTATTCGGTAATTGTTGATATGTTCTGGCTGTTTAACTGTAGTTGCCCATAATTTCTTGATCTGAATCCTAGTGACAGACAAGTTTTTGTTCTATTGTTATTATATTACATGCAAAGCGCCAGATAGCTAGGTCTATGCCCTGTATATATTTAGTGGTCGTCTTCCAATATATTAGTAAGTGAACCTGTTTATTGCAATAGAGTTGATATGCAGCTGTTACTATAGTTATATGCAGCTTCTGTTATTTCAGTTAGCCCTGTCCCTTCTGGTCTAGGATTTCGTAGCTAGTTTTAGCTCAATAATCAGCATAGGCTAGGACCATTTTAGGTATCCGATGGCCGCTTCTGGAGATCTGGTTGCATGTCAGATTACAACCTACTAGGGAGGGGCTAAAGCACAGAGTAGTTAGGCTGACCCTGAATTCCAGTACCACACCATAGTTTTTGAAAAGCTGTGTTCCAGGCCAGTTGGACAACAGTTGGAGGACCTCTCCATTTCTCTGATCTTTCCTTCTGGTCTTCAACACAAAGACAGATGGTGCATCTTGATCATCCTCAGGGGTACCTACAACTGAACTTTGATGCAACATTCATCTGGAGGTATTTCTATTATTACATACACTACCGTTCAAAAGTTTGGGGTCACCCAAACAATTTTGTGTTTTCCATGAAAAGTCACACTTATTCACCACCATACGTTGTGAAATGAATAGAAAATAGAGTCAAGACATTGACAAGGTTAGAAATAATGATTTGTATTTGAAATAACATTGTTTTTACATCAAACTTTGCTTTCATCAAAGAATCCTCCTTTTGCAGCAATTACAGCATTGCACACCTTTGGCATTCTAGCTGTTAATTTATTGAGGTAAGCTGGAGAAATTGCACCCCACGCTTCTAGAAGCAGCTCCCACAAGTTGGAATGGTTGGATGGGCACTTCTGGCGTACCATACGGTCAAGCTGCTCCCACAACAGCTCAATGGGGTTCAGATCTGGTGACTGTGCTGGCCACTCCATTACCGATAGAATACCAGCTGCCTGCTTCTGCTGTAAATAGTTCTTGCACAATTTGGAGGTGTGTTTAGGGTCATTGTCCGGTTGTAGGATGAAATTGGCTCCAATCAAGCGCTGTCCACTGGGTATGGCATGGCGTTGCAAAATGGAGTGATAGCCTTCCTTAGCTTTTACCCTGTACAAAGCTCCCACCTTACCAGCACCAAAGCAACCCCAGACCATCACATTACCTCCACCATGCTTAACAGATGGCGTCAGGCATTCTTCCAGCATCTTTTCATTTGTTCTGCGTCTCACAAACGTTCTTCTTTGTGATCCAAACACCTCAAACTTGGATTCATCCGTCCACAACACTTTTTTCCAGTCTTCCTCTGTCCAATGTCTGTGTTCTTTTGCCCATCTTAATCTTTTTCTTTTATTGGCCAGTCTCAGATATGGCTTTTTCTTTGCCACTCTGCCCTGAAGCCCAAAATCCCGCAGCCGCCTCTTCACTGTAGATGTTGACACTGGTGTTTTGCGGGTACTATTTAATGAAGATGCCAGTTGGGGACCTGTGAGGCGTCTGTTTCTCAAACTAGAGACTCTAATGTGCTTATCTTCTTGCTTAGTTGTGCAACGCGGCCTCCCACTTCTTTTTCTACTCTGGTTAGAGCCTGTTTGTGCTGTCCTCTGAAGGGAGTAGTACACACCGTTGTAGGAAATCTTCAATTTCTTTGCAATTTCTCGCATGGAATAGCCTTCATTTCTAAGAACAAGAATAGACTGTCGAGTTTCAGATGAAAGTTCTCTTTTTCTGGCCATTTTGAGCGTTTAATTGACCCCACAAATGTGATGCTCCAGAAACTCAATCTGCTCACAGGAAGGTCAGTTTTGTAGCTTCTGGAAGGAGCTAGACTGTTTTTAGATGTGTGAACATGATTGCACAAGGGTTTGCTAATCATCAATTAGCCTTCTGAGCCAATGAGCAAACACATTGTACCATTAGAACACTGGAGTGATAGTTGCTGGAAATGGGCCTCTATACACCTATGTAGATATTGCACCAAAAACTAGACATTTGCAGTTAGAATAGTCATTTACCACATTAGCAATGTATAGAGTATATTTGTTTAAAGTTAGGACTAGTTTAAAGTTAGCTTCATTTAAAAGTACAGTGCTTTTCCTTCAAAAATAAGGACATTTCAATGTGACCCCAAACTTTTGAACGGTAGTGTATATATACAGTACCTTGGCATATGTGCACAATTTAACTGGGACACCCATTTGACTCTTTGCTGATAGAATCTGTTTGTACATTGGATATACGAGTATGTACTTCTATTGATCTCTTCTTATAAAAAAGCTTGTATTATTTCCATACTGGTGTACATTTACGGTATATACTTGTGGTTAATGTTGCATGCTAGTTGTAGTAGTTCCTCTGCTCCCAATTACTTTGATTAGATTACTGGTCAATTTCTCAGGAGTGAAATCCCCTCTGTTCTCTGAGACCCTGCCCTGGGTGGAGGTACTGCCAACTTTATTATCATATCCACTCTTCCACTTAGCTAAGGTTCATGTTCTCCTATTTACCTATAGGTAGACATGTGCACTGCCGAAAAATGTGTTTTGTTTTTTTCATTTTAGGGTTATTCGTTAAAAATGGGAGGAGGTTAAGAGATAGCTGCGTTAATAAGGCCACATCCCTCATGTATAAGTGGAAAGAAAACTTCCCCAAAACAAATGGGTGGGACATTATAGGCTCAAAGAGTGTACAAACGCATGTAGAATAGCAATTACCGTACATTTTAAGTTTTATTAGTATTCAAATGTAAAAATAGAAAATATGAAAAATAAGAAAAAGTACAATAAATACAATATATTTGCATAAAACCACAGAGAAAAAGGCCACACGGCGCAAACGCAGTAGGTCACTATGCAATGAGATCGGCATGTAAACCTGACATCAACATGTGCATAGGATGCATTAAGGTGAAAAAAACACGAGGGTTTACAACCCCTTTAATTTGGATAAATTCATATTCGTTACATTCACTAACAGCCAAATTTGAAAGGAAATTCCAATAGCTATAATGAAATAGTTAGTAATACTTATTATTATTAGTTAGTTATTATTTCGGATTTTTGAATTTTGAATTTCCCAATTTTCGAATTTCCCAATTTTCGAATCTTTGTTTTCAAAAAAAATTGTTAAATGGGTTTTCGTTAATTTGCATATTTCCGAATTAACTAATTTTTTCGAATTTCGTCGAAAAACAAATTCCGGACGAAACGAATTGCACATGTCTACCTATAGCTTTACCGCACTATCCTGTTTGGGGGGGGGGGGAGGGGGGGTTTCAATTTCACATAACCCCCCAAAATAGGTCTACACTAGTAAAAAAAACAAAGTGTTTCATGAGGCTACACTTTACCCCCTTGACCCCCTGGAAGATTTACCTCCCTTCCTGGACGGGCCATTTTTTGCTATACGACACTGCGTTATTTTAACTGACAATTGCATGGTCGTGCGACACTGTACGTGGTCGGCAAGTGGTAAGGGGGTGTATTTATAAAATGTTTGAGGAGCCATTTGTCTTGTAAAACTGCATGTACATTTGCTTTATGTGAATGGGGCAAAATTGAATTTTATTAGGCTATTTTCTCTCCAGGTTGAATGTTCTTCATAAAGTGACTTAAGAAAATACTATATTATGAATACTAGATGAAGCTGACAATCATAGGAAATACTGTAAGTATTTCCTATGATCACCATCACCATCTAGTGGCCCCTAAAGTAGTAATTTCCTTCAATCTATTCTATGACTGAAGAACATTCGACCTGGAGAGAAAATAGCCTAATAACATTTGAATTTGCCCCATTTGCAAGACTAAATGTACATGCAGTTTCACGGGACGAATAGCTCTACAATTTTTTTTTACATTTTTTAAGTGTGAATGATACAAACTACAAACCATGGCATTTAGTCTGTTCAGCCAACAAAGTTCACAACAGTAAAATCCCTGGATACGGGAAAAAATATTTGTATTTTTGCAGCAAAGTACAAAGCCACAACGGTCTGGGTGAGCAATATAAAATATATGTATAAAAAAACACAGTGCTATAAAAATGTCTATGTTGATGTTAAAGCTTTTGAACTAAGTCCCATGACTCGGGAAATCAGCAAGTCACCACAGCCTGAAACGTTTTCATACAGAAAAAAAATGTCTGTTATTATAAGTATTAACAGAGCGCTGGACCTATCAGACTGGATCTGGCATGGCAGAATAGTCAAAGACTTGTCATCATTGCCAGTAAGGCAGACAGAGATTCTTTGGGCAAAGAGTGCTTCATTCCACGTCAACTTTAGGAATGCAAACAGTACATTTTAGGCTCAGAAAGGTGCCACAAAATATTTACTCATCAGTAAAATAAGAAACCAGCAACCACAAAGTAAAATAAAACTCAAACAAACATGCCAGATTATACTTGAGGAGAAGTTTTAGTTAACAGATCTTCAGAAACATAACTCGTTATGTGTTTAGGTCTGTGTGTTTATGGAAAAGGAAAAGCCGAGCCAGACCTGAAGGTAAAACAACTACCAGTGTGGGTTGAATTCTATGAAAATTTTAAACAATACGTAATTACAAACATAAAACTGAAATAATTACTTCACCATAAAAAATATAAAAGACAAAGGTGTTTAACCACTTCAATACCGGGCACTTTTACCCCCTTCCTGCCCAGAACAATTTTTAGCTTTCAGCACTGTCGCACTTTGAATGACAATTGCGCGGTCATGCAACACTGTACCCAAATTAAATTGTCATCATTTTTTTCACACAAATAGAGCTTTATTTTGGTGGTATTTAATCACCACTGGGTTTTATATTTTTTGCTTAAAAAACGAAAAAAGACCCCAAAAAAATGTCCTTAGTTTCTGTCAGAAAATGTAGTAAATAAGTAATTTTTCTCCTTCACTGATGTGCGCTGATGAGGCTGCACTGACTGGCACTGATAGGCTGCACTGATGGGCACTGATAAGGCGGCACTTATGGGCACTGATGAGATGGCACTGAAGGGCACTGATGAGGTAGCACTGATGAGAAGGCACTAATATGCCGCACTGATGGGCACTGATAGGCAGCACTGATGGGCACTGATAGGCGGCACAGATAAGCGGCACTGATGGGCAGCACTGATGAGCAGGCACTGATGGGTAATGAAAGGCAGCACTGACTGGCATTTCTGATGGGCACTGATTGGCATCACTGATGGGCACAAAGTGACATCACTGATGGGCACAGATTGGTGTCAATGATGGGCACAGATTGGCATCACCGATGAGCACTGACTGACATCACGGTTAGTCACTGTTGGGTCTGCACAAATAATCAGGGCACTGATGATCAGTGCCCTGATTATCTGTACAGGTCTCCCCTGTAGAGGGAATGCCGCTGGTCGGCTCTCCTCTCCTCACACTCTGTCAGTGTGAGGCGAGGAGAGCCAATAAATGGCACTTCCATGTTTACATGTGATAAGCTGTGATTGTCTAAAGAGCCGTGTCATCGCGTGCACAAGAGACTGGGGTGACGTCATATGACGTTGTCCCAGAATGAGAGGGGATCCCGTCATTTGTCTATACAGCGGGCGGGAGGAGGTTAAGGTTGTCATCCTGTAGGCTTAGCCGGTAAAAACGGGGCTTGTTGCATGATTAATGGTTGATTAATGATTTATAGAAAAAGAAGCTCATGTACTTTTGAGCTACAGGCGTATTGCTTCAGGCGATAGAATGTTAATTTGTGAGCATATGCCATTGAAATTAAAGGCTTGTTGAGCATTTTAGAGCTACAAGCTGAAAATTGCTCAAGTGTGAAAGGGGCCTCAAGCTGACCCAGCAACACTGTAACCACAAATTTCAATGTGTCATCCATATGAGCCACCATGCCCTTCTGAAAGACCAGCCTTCCTGGCTGTCTCCAGCAAGGGGCCTCCCCTGAGTCTCCTCCTTGGTACAGCTCCCTCCAGACCAGGCAGTTTAGCTTCAGAACCACTTCAGCACACATTAGACACAGAAACAGGCTATAGGGCCTGGCAGCAGAACTCCATCCAGGAGCACCTTCCTAGGCCTCAGCCCAGGGGAAGAGAACAAGCACATGGCCTGTTGCAAATATTTATATGCTTCCCCAGCATGCACCAGTGGTCTAAACCTCCTACTGGATTGGCTGAAAAAATATAAAAATATTCACAACATAGTTTTGCTTGTGAAATCTCATACTCTGACCAGTGACATCTACTGGCAACAGTGAGAAATCACAAAACAACTTAAGCTTAAAATGGTAGTAAACTCTCTATATTTATTTTTACCTACAGGTAGGCCTATAATAAAGCTTACCTGTAGGTAAAATGAATATCTCCTAAACTTGCATCTTTTAGGAGATATTCTAGTGAGCAGCAACCGGTGATGTCACCAGAGCATGCGCTCTGAAGGAACGGCATACCCATGCCGATCCTTGAGAGTTCAATGCCACAGTCAGGCCTTCCATGTGCATGCATGGGAGTGACGTCATCACGTCTCAGCCAATCAAGCATTCCCCACCCATGAACCTGGAAGGAATACCCTGTGAAGATGGACGCTTCTGCAGCGGTGACAGGGTGCCACTGACGGGCTCTGTTTCAAGGTAAGTCTTTCATAATGTGCTAGTATGTCCACATTATGCCTTTACTTTTCAGAGATTGTTTTTTTTTTTTTCCTCTAATTTGTCCACGTTTACTATCACTTTAAGGTTTTAAGGAAAAAGCAGGTGAAAAACAATACAATCAGTCTGAGCTAACTACAGCCCAGCCAAAAACTAAATTGACCTGTTTAAGACACTAGGGCTACACTCAGGATCTGGTTGACAGAAAGATCCTGCTGATACCACGTTTTACTCCATTGTAAAATCTCTCCATAATTTCCTTGAGACTTGCAACTATGTAGTGTAAGAGCCTACCTAAATTGTATACATTGTACTGTGTACGGTCAACGTAAGACCCATCTACAGGTAGGTTTCAGCTATCTGATATTTTTTTAACTGTTGCATAGTTGCCAACATTGCAAAAAAAATATGTGGGACACTTTTTTGGCTGTAGGCGGAGCCGTAAATAATTAGGGGGTGGGGTTTGTAGGCAGGGCTTAGCAAAAAATACAAGTGTGGCACGCGAAGAAAAATGGGCATGGCTTATCTGAAATAGTGGGCGTGGCTTAAATGGGCGTGGCTCAAGAGGGTGTGGTTAGAGTCTGAGATGAATGAGGGATGGAGAGGGAAAGGGGGAGAGGGAAAGGGGGAGAGGGGAATGATGGGATAGCAGCTCCAGATCCTACACAATAAAAATATGTGTATTCTAGAAAGTTTAACAATCAGCAGATAAAGATACTCCAAAAACCTGGTGTTAACGCTTCAATAATCCCGACACCATGGTTGTTATGGTGTCAGGATGATTGAAGCGCATTATTTCTATTATTACATTGTAATATAAAATTAAATCATTCAACTCACCATAATGCTGAATCAGTGGGATCCCTGAGCGTGTCACTAGCCACGTCGCCTGCCACCAGCAGAGTCTGTCCTTGCATCAGGTGCCCCCGGCAGAGTCTGTCCTTGCATCAGGTGCCCCCGGCAGTGTCTGTCCTTGCATCAGGTGCAGAGTCAGTATAGACCCCCTCAGTGCAGACCCCCCTCCATCAGTGCAGACCCTCTCAGTGCAGACCCCCTCCATCAGTGCAGACCCCCTCCATCAGTGCAGACCCCCTCCATCAGTGCAGATCCCCTCCATCAGTGCAGACCCCCTCCATCAGTGCAGACACCCTACATCAGTGCAGACACCCTCCATCAGTGCAGACCCCCTCTCTATTAGTGCAGACCCCCCCTCTATTAGTGCAGACCCCCCTCAGTGCAGCCCCCCTCTATAAGTGCAGACCACCCTCAGTGCAGCCCCCCTCTATTAGTGCAGCCCCCCCTCTATTAGTGCAGATCCCACCTCAGTGAACCCCCCCTCTATTAGTGCAGCCCCTCTCAGTGCAGCCCCCCTCTATTAGTGCAGACCCCCCCTCAGTGCAGTTCCCCCTCAATTAGTGCAGCCCCCTATATTAGTGCAGACCCCCCCTCTATTAGTGCAGACCCCCCTCAATTAGTGCAGCCCCCCCTCAGTGCAGCCCCCCCTCAGTACAGCCCCCCCCCTCAGTGCAGACCCTCCACTCGTCCAGGAGTGGCCGGTGTTCTGCCGAGAAAGTTCCCCTCGGCAAGTAAGGACCCCCTGTACTGCGCAGGCGCAGCGCTTGCGCAGTACGAGATGGCGGAAATAGCCGAGCTGGGGAACTTTTCGGCAAGACACGGCAGCGCCGTGTCTTCAGTGGAGAGGGGAGGGGCCGTGCAGCTAAAGAAGCCGATTCATTGGCTGCACGGATCGAGCCCCCTTCCTCTCTCCACTGACTGACCACTAGGGGGAAGATCGAGCGGCGGCGCCGGCCGCCATTTTGCTGGAGCCAGCTGCTCCAAAAATAAAAAAAAAACAACATTCCCGATTTTCCTTATGGAAAATCCCGATTCGGGACAGCCTCCAATCGGGACAAGGGTCCCAAAATCGGGATTGTCCCGGGAAAATCGGGACTGTTGGTAACTATGCTGTTGTCTGGTTCTTTAATTGCTATACAAAATGCCTCCACCACCAACCTTTGAGGTTTTTCCATGAAAAGATGGCAACTCCAGACCCATGGCAATATCATTTATGTGTTAAATGCCAGAACAGTTATGGGTAGTAGAAGTTCAGTCTAGGCCCAGGATCCAAGGGGATCCTAACGGACAGAGGAATTGATTGAAAGACTTATATAGGAGGGCTTTGCCTTCCTGCGTTTGATGTGCATTTGGAATGCACTTCAATTGCAAGTCAGCTAAATCCTATTGATTTTAAACTGAGAAGTCTACGTGGTAGTTCATAGGCTGCATTTGACCTTCTTTGTGTTGCGTTTCATTGAGTGCAGCTCATTCTATCGAGGTGTATTTGACCTGCAGGTAAAGCAGGTCATATGTGGCTTTTTCTTATCAAACGCTTCCATTCTAATGCAGATACGTGTAATTAAATGGAAAATGCAGCTTTTGACTAGAAAGCTTGTCAACATGAACACAAAGATAGTTAGTAGCATTGTTGTGCTCTTCAAAACGCTTGTTATTACTGCATGCATGAAATAATCTCACCACCATCCCATGCCTATGGCTATCTTTATTTTATACAGTTTGGGTGGTAATGCCAGGGTGCTGTGAAGTGTGTGTGTCCACTGACAGTTGTAGCTCTATAGGAGGTCCCTCTTTCCTATAACAGAAAATTAAAGTGGACATAAACAAATCAATGGTATGCCGTGAATGATAACTGTCACAGCTGGTTGTGCTTTCAACCGAACTGTCAAGCCATCAAATGGCTGCTGCCATAACTAATCACATGTGCAGCATCATGGCACCTTCAGATCAGGGGCAACGATGGCAGCTTCCTTGGCTGTAAAGCATAGGAGGGATTATTTCCACATTCAGAAGTATGGGTATCATCTCACTTTGGTTATTTATAACTAAATTATGTGTTTTTCCAGTAACTCTCTTATGAAATGTGCTAAAAAACAGATTTCCTTCTCGGAAAGTTCTTTTTGAACAGATTTGTTTTTCCAGCCAACCATAAATCACAGCCTCCATGAAAGAAATGGCCTGAAATGAATACGCCCTTATCAGCTTGACAGTGTTTAGTTTATTAACTTTTAATATCAGCACCTGAAGTTTATTTTACACAACAACAAAGCGCCTGTTGGACTGCAAATCTTTCTCATCTCATCTCTTTCCTTGCAGGGTCTGTGGGGTGAAGTTCAGCCCAAGAGTAATCACGGGACACTGGCCAGTTCTTGGGAAAGAGTAAACATAGAAGAAGCCATGAAAGACTCATCAAAGGCAATAACCCTTCGTCCCCTTATGAACAAAAGAATTGTCTCTTATTTTCTTGGTTCATTCACACATACAGAACCACAGAATGGAGATCTCTTGTCCAGCTGGAGCCACAATGACATACATAAACTTAAAAGCGTATTTTCATTTGGCATTCAAAGTTAATCGCAATGTCTAAATGTTTCTATGTTTGTTGTCCTACATTTCCATTATTGCAATATATTTTTCCTGTCGCATCATGGCAGCATACACTTTGGGTTGTGACTCCGCCCCCACAACCTGATAGGACACATAGCTATAAGTTGCAGAGAGAGCCCCCGCCCCAGTATTCTCTTATTTTTCCTCACCTGTCAGGACCAAACGGATTAACAAGCACCCCCTTACCCCTTCGCCCCAGCCAGGTTCTAGCCTCTCCTGGGTGGAAGTCCTTTCCTGTACAGCCTCTAAATGAGCTAGATGGAAGGAACCCCGCTCTGGTGATCTCAGGGGTATGTCAGCGGCTCCAGTATAAGCCTTAAATAGGCTTAGTTGTTTTGCAGTGGCCTCCAAAATCTTTTAAATCACTCTTACTGTGTTCCCTGCGCCTTGTAGTACTCCTATGGCTCCCTGCAGTGCGCCGAGCGTCTCTGCACTTCCGTGCATGCGCAGTGCGCGGTCTCAGGGCATCCCTTCGTCCTGCCAGTCTCCATAAAGGCGCCGAGCATTGTGCGGCGCTACTGCGCATGCGCGAGCAGGTCGTGGCCTCGGCGGCCAGGGCGGCAGTTTTAAAAAGCCCCTGATTCTGTTTTCTCTGCTCCTGCCTGTTCCTTGTAAGTTTTTGACTACATTTTCGCTCTGATTGCAATCCTGCTGTGCCTCCCTACTGGGTAAGTGGGTATCTTATTGCATGCACATATCTTGCCGGACTCTGCATGTTTTTACCTTCCTGTCTCTCTTAGGTGTACCACTCCTTTTTTCCTATGGAGGCCGCTGCCCCAGCAGATCACCATCAGCCTAATAGGTAAACGGGGGGTGATCCTTTTGGTAAGTAGTGAAGATTGAAAAAGAGAGCAGGATTACAATAACGCTGCCTAATTGGTCAGCCCTATCAGGTCCTCAAGATTGTCCAAATCAAGACGAAGAGAGACCTCGTACAGGAGAAGCCGCTCTGGCCACAGGCGAAGCCGCTCACGCGGAAGAAGTCGCTCAGGCCACAGGAGAAGCCGTATAAGGAGTTGATCCTACTCAAGGCATAGCCACTCCTATTGCAGAAGATCCCCTGCACGTAGACACCAGTCACCTATGCAACCTTCCCGTCCGGTCAGGAACGCTTGCTGGGTATGAGGGGCCACAGCCCTCCCAGATAAACTGGCTTGTCGCAGATGCATTGACGAAGCCACCAGGGGGAAAGAACCGGACACCATAGAACCTACTGGAGTCTCAACTCCGCAAGTCTCAACTCCCGATGCAGAGTTTACAGCCCATAGCGCCTTACCCACTCATCCCAGTACATCAAGGGAACAAGAATTCCCATCGGACAATGAAGAGTTGGAAACGTCAGCTGGATTTGATTTTTCGCTTATAGAGCCTTTTGTTAAATCGGTCAAGGAAGCGATAAACTGGGAGGAACCTAAGGAGGCCCAGCAAAAACAGAGGAAATATTTCCCAAATCTCAAAAGAGTTTCAGAGGCTTTCCCATTCATCAACGAATTAGATGAGCTGATTAAGGAGGAATGGTAGAATCCTGAAAAGAAGACTAGTCTAACCAACAGACTTGCCAAATTGTACCCGCTTAAGAAGCCCAAGGTGTCCCCTTTAGTTTCCCCGCCAGTAGTAGACGCATCCTTGATGCGTCTAGCCAGACACGTGACGCTCCCTATCGAAGACGAGGTGACATTCAGGGACGTGCTCGACAGGTTGATACTGACCTTAAAAGAGCTTACCTATTTGCAGGAAGCGCTTGCAGACCAGCCGTGGCACTGGCTGCGGTGGGAAGAGCTATCTTCAGTTGGTCCTCAGGCACAGCAAAAGTCGTTGCTGAGGGCGCAGACCAAGAGCAGATAGTCAAGGCCCTGCAAGAACGTAGCCTTGCAGGGGATTTTGTAGCGGAGGCTTCCGTGGACACTATTAGATCCGCATCAAGGTCCATGCTGGCCTCTGTAATGGCCAGAAGGGCACTATGGCTAAAGCCCTGGTCGGCAGACCCCGCCTCTAAATCGAACTGGTGCCGAATCCCGTACGACGGGGAAAACCTCTTCGGGACGAAGTTAGATACAGCAATTTCAAAAGTGACTGGCGGAAAGTCAGGCCTTATCCCATTGGACAAAAGACTGAAACAGCAGAGACCATACTCCCTGAGAGATACAGGGATGTGAAAACCTATAGGCCTGGGAAGGAATATAGAAGGAGTTGGAAGAACCCTCAGACGTCCTTCCTCAAATTCCAGAAACCCAAAACTCCGGCCTCCGGTGACCAGAAGTCCTTTTGAAGGTACGCCCGCCCAGCCAGCGGTAGTGGGTGCCAGACTCACAAAGTTCAGGTTGGTTTATAAAACAATAAAAGACCCATGGACGGTGACCACCATATGATTCGGGCACAGCTGGTCGTTCAAAGGACGCCCCCCAAGGGATCAATTTTGCTCAACCAAGCTACCTCCATCCTGAGAAAAAAAGCTGTCTTTAATCCAGTACATCCAGGATCTTCTCCAAAAACAGGCGATAGTGGAGGTAACGCTAACAGAGAGTCAAAGGCTTTTACTCCCCTCTCTTCTTAGTCAAAAAGAAGTCAGGGGATTTGCGTCCAGTCTTGGACCTGAAAAACCTCAACCGATCAATCCGGATAGAATCGTTCAAAATGGAAAGCCTATAGTTGATCCTCCAAGCAATAAACCTTGGAGATTGGATGCTTTCAATCAACCTCCAGGACGCATATCTGCATATCCCTATCCACACACGGTCCAGAAATTCCTCCGTTTCACCTTAAACCATCGGCACTTCCAATTTCAAAGCCTCCCATTGGGGATCTCTACTGCACCCAGGACATTTACGAAGGTCCTATTACCCGTAATAGCCTACTTGAGAGAAAGGGGACTAAGGGTCCACCATTACCTGGATGATATCCTGCTTCTCTCAGACGACCAGGAGTCTCTCATCCAACAACGGGAAATTCTGGTCTCCACGCTACAGTCTCTAGGGTGGCTAATAAATTGGAAGAAAAGCAATGTCCAACCCACCCAGAGAATGGTCTTTCTGGGAGCTGAACTGGACACCAGGGCGAACAGAGTGGAGCTCCCACTGGAAAAAATCCCTCTCCTAATCCAGAGAGTGGAGAGGTCAATCTCAGCCAAAACGTTACCAGCCAGAGCATGCCTCAGTATCTTGGGGTCATTATCGGCGACCATTCCAATGGTCCAATGGGCACAATGGAACTTAAGACCCCTCCAAATCTCCTTTCTGCGCCAGTGGCACGGCACATCAATGTCCCAGCCGATCTCCATCTCAGAGGAGGTCAGGCAATCGCTACGATGGTGGACACGGCCTCACAACTTGAAGAGATGCAAGCACATAGTCACACCTCTTCAGGAGGTAGTGACCTCAGATGCCAGCCTGGAGGGGTGGGGGCACACTATCGGAACTACGCGGCCCAGGGCCGCTGGCCATTCAGGACACAGGACTCAGTGTCGAACATTCTGGAAATGAAAGCAGCATTTCAGGCTCTCCTGGCCTTCAGCCCTCACTTGAGGGGGAAGCAGGTCCTTCTGTGAATGGACAACAAAGTGGCTGTCGCCTACATCAACAGGCAGGGGGGCACCAGAAGCAGCTCCATGATGCAGGAGGTCCGCCCTGTTTTAGAATGGGCACAGCTGAACCTGTCAGACTTGAGGGTGGCTTACATCCCGGGGGCCCAGAACCTCTTGGCCGACTTGCTAAGCAGGAGCTTCACCTCCAACAACAAGTGGTCTCTGAGTCCCCAGGCATTCGCTCTCATATCTCGAACCTGGGGATCACCAGATATAGATCTTGCAGCAACACCAACAAACATGAAATGCCAGAGATTCTTGTTGAGAATTCCCTTTCCTTCAGAAGAGGGGACAGATTGCCTCCAACACCCCTGGGATTTCCGCCTGGGCTACATCTTTCCCCCGACTACCCTCATAGCGAGGTTCCTTCTGAGGCTCAAGAGATCAACAGCATTAGTATTAGCAGTGGTTCCCCTTTGGCCGAGGAGGCCATGGTTCACTACTCTCCTGCAACTGAACACAGCAGACCCGCTCCTTCTCCCATTATCGGCGGATCTGCTCTCCCAGGACCATCTACTCCATCCAAACCCGGAGAAGCTACATTTGATGGCTTGGAGACTGAAAGGACTAGGTATTTAGATCTAGGCTGTTCTCAAAAGGTGGTAGATACCTTACTCTAGACTAGAAGATCTACCACCAACAACACCTACAGAAGGGTCTGGGAAAAATTTGTCCCCTTCACTCATCAGCAAGGCTGGGACTCATCCTCCCCTTCGGTATCACAGATTCTGGAGTTTATACAGTCAGGCCTAGAAAAGGGCCTTAGGTCAAGCACCCTGAAGGTCCAAGTGTCGGCCCTATCTGCCTTGACAGGAGTTAAGTGGGCACAGGATCCCCTTGTTATCCAGTTTCAAAGGGCCTGCCTAAAACTAAGGCCCCCCAGAAAACCTTCCTTCCCGGTCTGGGACCTCTCAGTCATTCTGGAAGCCCTGTCTAAAGAACCTTTCTTCCCGCTCGGAAACATCTTCCTCTGGGACCTAACACTAAAGGTTTTGTTCTTAATAGCCATAACATCGGCTAAAAGGGTGTCAGAGATGCAAGCCTTACTGGCTAGTGAACCGTACCTGATCGTTTACCCAGACAGATTAGTTCTGAGGCTTTCAGATCGCTTCATCCCCAAGGTATCCTCATCCTTTCATTTCAAACAGGAGATTAATCTCCCAGCGCTTGTCACGGACAGGGCGACCCTCATCCATTAGACGTCAAGGGCAACATGTTGGAGTACCTCTCGGCAACCAAATCCATCAGGAAAACGGAAAGCCTTCTTATCATCCCGCATGGCTTCAAGAGAGGTCAGGCGGCATCCTCACGCACCATTGCATCATGGCTAGTAAAGGCCATCAAGAAGGCTTATTCGTTAAGTAACCATCAGATACCTGAGGGCTTAAAGGCACATTCCACCAGGGCAGTGGCAACTTCCTGGGCGGCCTACTATAGAGTCTCGGCGGAAGCCATTTGTAGAGCGGCAACCTGGTCTTCCAGGAACACCTTTATGTCTCATTATAAGGTGGATTCCGCTCGCTTATCCACGGTGGATTTCAGAAGAACCGTTATCCAGGCCAACTCTTCTATTCTTTGTTAACCACTTGAGCCCCGGACCATTATGCTGCCTAAGGACCAGAGGTCTTTTTCCAATTTGGCACTGCGTCGCTTTAACTGCTAATTGCGCGGTCATGCAATGCTGTACCCAAACGAAATTTGCGTCCTTTTCTTCCCACAAATAGAGCTTTCTTTTGATGGTATTTGATCACCTCTGCGGTTTTTATTTTTTGCGCTATAAATGGAAAAAGACCGAAAATTTTGAAAAAAAATGATATTTTCTACTTTTTGTTATAAAAAAAATCCAATAAACTCAATTTTAGTCATACATTTAGGCCAAAATGTATTCGGCCACATGTTTTTGGTAAAAAAAAATGTCAATAAGCGTATATTTATTGGTTTGCGCAAAAGTTATAGCGTCTACAAACTAGGGTACATTTTCTGTAATTTACACAGCTTTTAGTTTATGACTGCCTATGTCATTTCTTGAGGTGCTAAAATGGCAGGGCAGTACAAAACCCCCCCAAATGACCCCATTGTGGAAAGTAGACACCCCAAGGAAATTGCTGAGAGGCATGTTGAACCCATTGAATATTTATTTTTTTTGTCCCAAGTGATTGAATAATGACAAAAAAAAAAAAAAAATTTACAAAAAGTTGTCACTAAATGATATATTGCTCACACAGGCCATGGGCCTATGTGGAATTGCACCCCAAAATACATTCTGCTGCTTCTCCTGAATATGGGGATACCACATGTGTGGGACTTTTTGGGAGCCTAGCCGCGTACGGGGCCCCGAAATCCAATCACCGCCTTCAGGATTTCTAAGGGCGTAAATTTATGATTTCACTCTTTACTGCCTATCACAGTTTCGGAGGCCATGGAATGCCCAGGTGGCACAAAACCCCCCCAAATGACCCCATTTTGGAAAGTAGACACCCCAAGCTATTTCCAGAGAGGCATATTGAGTCCATGGAATATTTTATATTTTGACACAAGTTGCGGGAAAGTGACACATTTTTTTTTTTTTTTGCACAAAGTTGTCACTAAATGATATATTGCTCACACAGGCCATGGGCATATGTGGAATTGCACCCCAAAATACATTTAGCTACTTCTCCTGAGTATGGGGATACCACATGTGTGGGGCTTTTTGGGAGCCTAGCCGTGTACGGGACCCCGAAAACCAATCACCGCCTTCAGGATTTCTAAGGGTGAAAATTTTTGATTTCACTCTTCACTGCCTATCACAGTTTCGGAGGCCATGGAATGCCCAGGTGGCACAAAACCCCCCCAAATGACCCCATTTTGGAAAGTAGACACCCCAAGCTATTTGCTGAGAGGCATGGTGAGTATTTTGCAACTCTCATTTGTTTTTGAAAATGAAAAAAGACAATAAAAAACTTTTTTTTTTTTCTTTTTTCAATTTTCAAAACTTTGTGACAAAAAGTGAGGTCTGCAAAATACTCACTATACCTCTCATCAAATAGCTTGGGGTGTCTACTTTCCAAAATGGGGTCATTTGGGGGGGGGTTTGTGCCACCTGGGCATTCCATGGTCTCCGAAACTGTGATAAGCAGTCAAGAGAGAAATCAAAAATTCACGCCCTTAGAAAGCCTGAAGGCGGTGCTTGGTTTTCGGGGTTCCGTACGCGGCTAGGCTCCCAAAAAGTCTCACACATGTGGTATCCCCGTACTCAGGAGAAGCAGCAGAATGTATTTTGGGGTATAATTTCACATATTCCCATGGCATGTTTGAGCAATATATTATTTAGTGACAATTTTGTGCAAAAAAAAAAAAAAATTGTCTCTTTCCCGCAACTTGTGTCGCAATATAAAATATTCCATGGACTCGACATGCCTCTCAGCAAATAGCTTGGGGTGTCTACTTTCCAAAATGGGGTCATTTGGGGGGGTTTTGAACTGTCCTGGCATTTTATGCACAACATTTAGAAGCTTATGTCACACATCACCCACTCTTCTAACCACTTGAAGACAAAGCCCTTTCTGACACTTATTGTTTACATGAAAAAGTTTTTTTTTTTTTGCAAGAAAATTACTTTGAACCCCCAAACATTATATATTTTTTTAAAGCAAATGCCCTACAGATTAAAATGGTGGGTGTTTCATTTTTTTTTTCACACAGTATTTGCGCAGCGATTTTTCAAACGCATTTTTTGGGGAAAAAACACACTTTTTTAAATTTTAATGCACTAAAACACACTATATTGCCCAAATGTTTGATGAAATAAAAAAGATGATCTTAGGCCGAGTACATGGATACCAAACATGACATGCTTTACAATTGCGCACAAACGTGCAGTGGCAACAAAATAAATACATTTTTAAAAGCCTTTAAAAGCCTTTACAGGTTACCACTTTAGATTTACAGAGGAGGTCTACTGCAAAAATTACTTCCCTCGATCTAACCTTCGCGGTGATACCTCACATGCATGGTGCAATTGCTGTTTACGTTTGACGACAGACCGCCGCTTGCGTTCGCCTTAGTGCGAGAGCAGGGGGCGACCGGGGTGCTTTTTTTTTTTTTTTTTTTTTTTTCTTTATTATTTTTTTGCTTTTTTTATCTTATTTTTAAACTGTTCCTTTCATTTTTATTTTTTTTAATCATTTTTATTGTTATCTCGGGGAATGTAAATATCCCCTATGATAGCAATAGGTAGTGACAGGTACTCTTTTTTGAAAAAATTGGGGTCTATTAGACCCTAGATCTCTCCTCTGCCCTCAAAGCATCTGACCACACCAAGATCGGTGTGATAAAATGCTTCCCCAATTTCCCAATGGCGCTATTTACATCCAGCGAAATCTAAGTCATAAAATGCTCGTAGCTTCCGGTTTCTTAGGCCATAGAGATGTTTGGAGCCACTCTGGTCTCTGATCAGCTCTATGGTCAGCTGGCTGAATCACCGGCTGCATTTTCAGGTTCCCTGTTGAGACAGGAGAGCCAGAGAAAAACACGGAAGACGGTGGGGGGGGGGGGGGGGGGGGCATTCCCTCCCACGGCTTGTAAAAGCAGTCTAGAGGCTAATTAGCCGCTAGGATTGCTTTTACATGAAAGCCGACCACTGGCTGAAAAGAATGATACCAAGATGATACCTAAACCTGCAGGCATCATTCTGGTATAACCACTCAAAGTTGTGAATGGCGTACCTGAAGACAAAAAAATGGTTAACAATAAAGCACAGTAAACGGTAAAGTATAAAAAATTGCATACCTGAAAAGCAAACATGATAAAACATAATAACAATAAAACATTGCAGAATAGAATACAGTAAAAAAAGAGCAGAACAATAGAGAGAATAGAGAGAGAGAGAACAATAAAACGACAACTATTTTTTTTTATTTTATATATATATATATATATATATATTTTTTTTTTACACTTTTTTTGTAACTAACTTTTATAACTGTAATCGGTTCCAGGTTCGGGTCTCTCAAAATGCGATGGCATCTTCGGAGACCCTGTGAAAGTGTGCCTAGTCTGTGCAATGCTGTACCCTACGCTAATACTCAACTAGTGCATGGTAGCGTTCAAAACATTCACCAATGCAAAGACCAGGATTGTCAGGACAGGAGGGACAATAATAGCGGGTGTCACGCCTATATCCGCGCTAGCTGCAGACACAATATCTTTTTTGGGGGCGTTCGCTGGGTAGGGGTACTCGGGAGGACATAAAGAAAATGCCTCTCATGCAGCCGACTGCATTTGGTTGGGGATGTGAATGGGGGAAGTACGGGCGCTGCAGAAGCGGTGGGTTCCCAATTAGGATTGGCGAATGCAGCAGGAAGGGCACTATGGGCACGACGGGCCTGTGTTTGTCTTTTTGGTGGCAGCGGGACACTACTTGTGCTTGCCACCTCACCAGCTTGAACTGCACTTATGGGACTCGCCACGTCACCAAGTGTTACTGCAGTGCTGGTTTGACTACGACCGGGGTGTACTAGGCCGCTGGCGCTTGCCAGTTCACCAAAACGCTACCAAAAAATCTGTTGGCGATCGCAGGGATCAGGCCTGACTCTGCGAACGCTGCAGTTATGCGTTTTAGTCTTTTGTAAGTGACAGTGATCGATCGATACTGCACTTGGGTGGGCTGGGCTGGGCCGGGCGGAGGGGCAAAACGCAGGTGCTAGCAGGTATCTGGGCTGATCCCGCTAACACTGCGTTTGTGAGAACCCTAAACTGCTGGGGATGCTAGTATAGATCTGATCGGATCAGATATTGATCCGTTCAGATACTATACCACTAAGGGAGGTGTACAGTGCGTGCGTGGGTGTTAGCGGTACTGGCGCTAACCTGACGCTGCCTGGGGCTGGTGCTTGCCAGTTCACCAAAATACTACCAAAAAAACTGTTAGCGATCGCAGGGATCAGGCCTGACTCTGCGAACGCTGCAGTTATGCATTTAGTGTTTTGTAAGTGTCAGTGATCGATCGATACTGCACTTGGGTGGGCTGGGCCGGGCGGAGGGGCAAAACGCAGGTGCTAGCAGGTATCTGGGCTGATTCCGCTAACACTGCGTTTTTGGGAACCCTAAACTGCTGGGGACACTAGTATAGATCTGATCGGATCAGATATTGATCCGTTCAGATACTATACCACTAAGGGAGGCGTATGCTGCGTGCGTGGGTGTTAGCGGTACTGGCGCTAACCTGACCCTGCCTGGGGCTGGTGCTTGCCAGTTCACCAAAATACTACCAAAAAAACTGTTAGCGAACGCAGGGATCAGGCCTGACTCTGCGAACGCTGCAGTTATGCGTTTAGTCTTTTGTAAGTGACAGTGATCGATCGATACTGCACTTGGGTGGGCTGGGCTGGGCCGGGCGGAGGGGCAAAACGCAGGTGCTAGCAGGTATCTGGGCTGATCCCGCTAACACTGCGTTTTTGGGAACCCTAAACTGCTGGGGATGCTAGTATAGATCTGATCGGATCAGATATTGATGCGTTCAGATACTATACCACTAAGGGAGGCGTATGCTGCGTGCGTGGGTGTTAGCGGTACTGGCGCTAATCTGACGCTGCCTGGGGCGACGCATATCACCGCCGGGCGATCAGGGGGCTAAACCTTTATTCGGTAATAAACGGCGGGTGCCCTGACACTATAAAAAATAAACAAACTAACCAGCGTCAACCGTAACGGTTATACGGTGATCAGTGGTGAAAGGGTTAACTAGGGGGCAATCAAGGGGTTAAAACATTTATTAGGTAGTATATGGGGGTCCCTGACGCTATAAAACGCTGACGGCGAACCTAAATATTTATGTCCCTAACTAGCGTCACCAGCGACACTAATACAGCGATCAGAAAAATGATCGCTTAGTGACACTGGTGACAGGGGGTGATCAAGGGGTTAAAACTTTATTAGGGGGGGTTAGGGGGGTACCCTAGACCTAAAGGGGGGTAATACTCACTGTCCCAACACTAACTGTCACAAACTGACACTATGCAGTAATCAGAAAAAAAAAAAAAAAAACTGCTGGTGTCAGTTTGTGACAGGGGGGGGGGGGGTGATTTGTGGGGGATCGGGGGGCGATCGGGGGGGGGGATCGGGGTGTTTTGTGTGCCTGGCATGTTCTACTGTGTGTGTGTGTGTTGGTGCACTCACATTGATGTCTTCTCTCCTCGGGCCGGAACGGAAATTACCGAGCCGAGGAGAGATGACATCATTTCCTTTGCTGCTGTTTAGCATACAGCAGCAAAGGAATGATTCGATTGGCCGGCGGCGATCGCAAGGGGGGGGCCACGAACGGATGGTCTCCCCCTCACCACCGATCGCCGCTGGACAAACGACGACCGCCTCGGGCACCGGACCCCCCACCCGCGGAAGGCAAATCACGTACCCTGTACGTGATTTTGCCTGTCCGTGCCACTTTGCCGACGTACATCGGCGTGAGGCGGTCGTCAAGTGGTTAATAAACTTAGTTTGCATTCCCACCAAGTTTTGCGAGTTATTCCCCAAAGTGTATGCTGCCATGATGAGGCAGGAAAACGGAAATTTGTATACTCACCTTTCCATAATTTTCCTTTTCTGACGCATCTTCATGGCAGCATACAATCACCCACCCTTCTGAGGTGATGTATATTTACAGAGAATACTGAGCGGGGGCTCTCTCTGCAACTTATAGCTATGTGGTCCTATCAGGTTGTGGGGGCGGAGTCACAACCCAAAGTGTATGCTGCCATGAAGATGCGACAGGAAAGAAAAATTACGGAAAGGTGAGTATACAATTTTCTGTTTTGTAGTCACAATGCCTTAACATACCTCCCAACTTTAGTTTATAAATTCTTTGTATTCATTTATAAAGTAACCATAACAATACAACACAATCAGAAACCGAAGCAACCTTCATAAAATAAGCAAAAAAAAACAAAAAACAATAGAATACCATTTGGGTTTCAAAGATGCCATAAATAAATTGTAGTTACAAACATATACTAAAAGATGTATCTCCAAGAAGCCTTTACTTACATCCATAAATATCAGATTTCTTCCCCAAGAAAAGAGGCAGGAGACATACAGTATATCACAAAAATGAGTACACCCCTCACATTTTTGTAAATATTTTATTCTATCTTTTCATGTGACAACACTGAAGAAATGACACTTTTCTACAATGTAAAGTAGTGAGTGTACAGATTGTAAAACAGTGTCAATTTGCTGTCCCCTCAAAATAACTCAGCACACAGCCATTAATGTCTAAACCACTGGCAACAAAAGTGAGTATACCCCTAAGTGAAAATGTCCAAATTGGGCCCTAAGTGTCAATATTTTGTTTGGCCACCATTATTTTCCAGCAGTGCCTCAACCCTCTTGGGCATGGAGTTCACCAGAGTGTCACAGATTGCAACTGGAGTCCTCTTCCACTCCTCCATGATGACATCACAGAGCTGGTGGATGTTAGAGACCTTGCTCTCCTCCACCTTCCATTTGAGGATGCCCCACAGATGCTCAATAGGGTTTAGGTCTGGCGACATGCTTGGCAAGTCCATCATCTTTACCCTCGGCTTCTTTAGCAAGCAGTCAGTGGACATTTTTTTGGGGGGGCGGCAAACAGTGTTCGGAACACTTACACTTACCCTATCTATTGGCGGGCAGCGCTTCTCAGAGAGCTTCACCGGCGGCTTCCCCTGCTCTCTGCGGGCACATGGCAGCTGCGTTCTCTTCCCCTGCTCTTTGCGGCTTCTGTTTCCTCCCTCCTCCTCGGTGGCCAATCGGGACTCTGCTCTTTTCAGCCAATTGGGAAACAGGTCTCATATCCTGATTGGCTGGGAGGAGGATCAGTGTTTCAATAGCAAATACTCTGTGCCCCAAGCCCATCCTATTTTGAAGCCTATTAGAGCCTCTGGCTCTAATCAGGTGCTTCAAAAAAACACCCCCCTGTTAGAATTCATGCATCCGGAGTCCTGAAAGGGGCCAAATGCATGGATAGACGGGGCAGCCGTGGATAGGGGGGGGTGGCTCCCAGGCGCCCCTAATGGACAGGCTGCCACTGAAGGCAGTTGTCATCTTGAAGGTGTGTTTGGGGTTGTTATCATGTTGGAATGCTGCCCTGCGGTCCAGTCTCCAAAGGGAGGGGATCATGCTCTGCTTCAGTATGTCACAGTACATGTTGGCATTCATGGTTCCCTCAATGAACTGTAGCTCCCCAGTGCCAGCAGCACTTATGCAGACCATGACACTCCCAACTCCATGCTTGACTGTAGGCAAAACACACTAGTCTTTGTACTCCTCACCTGGTTTCCGCCACACATGCTTGACACCATCTGAACCAAATATCTTGGTCTCATCAGACCACAGGACATGGTTCCAGTAATCCATGTCTTTAGTCTGCTTGTCTTCAGCAAACTGTTTGCAGGCTTTCTTGTGCATCATCTTTAGAAGAGGCTGCCTTCTGGGACGACAAAGATGGGAAGATGGCTTGCATCCAAGGGTACTTAGGGAACTCAGTCAAGTAATTGCCAGACCATTGTTCCTAATTTTTACTGACAGTCTACTGACAGGAATGGTACCAGGTGATTGGAGAAAAGCCAATGTAGCACCAATATTTAAAAAGGGCCCAAAATACATCCCTGGGAATTACAGACCAGTTAGTCTAACATCAATAGTATGCAAGCTCTTGGAGGGGATGATAAGGGACTATATACAAGATTTTAGTAATAAAAATGGTATCATTTGCAGTAATCAGCATGAATTCATGAAGAATTGTTCTTGCCAAACCTATTCTATTAACTTTTTATGAGGAGGTGAGTTGCCATCTAGATAAAGGAAGGCCTGTAGACGTGGTGTATCTGGATTTTGCAAAAGCATTTGACACAGTTCCCCATAAATACTGTACAAAATAAGGTCCGTTGGCATGGACCATAGGGTAAGTACATGGATTGAAAACTGGCTACAAGGGTGAGTTAAGAGGGTGGTGATAAATGGGGAGTACTCGGAATGGTCAGAGGTGGGTAGTGGGGTCCCCCAGGGTTCTGTGCTGGGATCAATCCTATTTATTTTGTACATAAACGACCTGGAGGGTGGGGTAAACAGTTCAATCTCTGTGTTTGTGGACGGTACTAAGGCAAACACAGGGCAAACACTTCTCCGCAGGATGTGGAAACCTTGCAAAAAGATCTGAACAAATTAATGGGGTGGGCAACTACATGGCAAATGAGGTTTAATGTAGAAGAATGTAAAGTAATGCATTTGGGTGGCAATCTATACACTGGAGAGAGAACCTCTGGGGCAATCTAGGATGGAAAAGGACCTAGTAGATGATAGGCTCAGCAATGGCATGCAATGCCAAGCTGCTGCTAACAACGCAAAGAGAATATTGGCATGCATTAAAAAGGTCATCAACTCCAGCAATAAAACGATAATTCTCCCGCTCTTCAAGACTCTGATCCGGCCGCACCTAGAGTATGCTGTCCAGTTCTGGGCACCAGTCCTCAGGAAGAATGTACTGTAAATGGAGCGAGTACAAAGAAGGGCAACAAAGCTAATAAAGGGTCTGGAGGACATTAGTTATGAGGAAAGGTTACGAGCACTGAACTTATTCTTTTTGGAGAAGAGACGCTTGAGAGGGGATATGGTTTCAATTTATAAATACCATACTGGTGATCCCACAATAGGGATAAAACTTTTTCGCGGAAGGGAGTTTAATAAGACACGTGGCCACTCATTAAAATTAGAAGAAAAGAGGTTTAACCTTAAACTACGTAGAGGGTTCTTTACTGTAAGAGCGGCAAGGATGTGGAATTCCCTTCGCTAGTTTCAAAAAACTATTAGATAAGCCCCTGAACGACTACAACATACAGAGATATACAATGTAATACTGACATATGTAACTATGCTTCAACAAGGGGCCACAGAGTAGGAAGCATGGATAGGAAGAAATACCCATCTGGTAGGGACAAGCAGGCTCTGTAGTTAAAGAATATGTAAACCCAAGATTTCATATTCCTGATATGTGTATGTGCCTGCTGTACCATGTACTTGTATGAAAAAGTATCCTGTTCTCTTTGTATTACTTCCTTTGTGTGAAATTCCTGGTGTTCCTGCTAGTCCCTCTGCTTTCCTACTACAAGCTAACCACACTAAGCAGGAGAACACAGTGTGGTCAGTTTTGTGACTGTGCTGGGAACTCAGCCTGCTCTCCTCCAATAATCAGACTTGTCCTGACACCCCCCCCCCCCTATGCACAGCCTTTCACTGGGAAAATCAGTGTGCTGCTGTTTCTTCTCCCCCAGCTCTTATGCAGATGAGAACAGAGGGAATGTGATCACATACAGTATAAAAAATGGGGGGAAAAAAGATATGTTTTGCTTTTCATTTCTTTTTTAAACTGACTGTGTTGTTTTACAATTTGAGGGTTCACAATCACTTTAAGGACATGAACCTGTTTAAAAGGGACAGGCAGGCTTTGGAATTGGATAGCCCTGACAACTGGGATCAAGTGAAAGTGCAGGAGATTCTGCAAGCCTAGAACCTGGATACTATATGGGAAATTCTTTCTGAAGGGACTTAAAACACACTGATGTGAATAGGGCATTAAGCAGTCTATACATGGAGCAGAGTTCTTTCCTGCAACCATTGCTAGAATTCCCCTCTAACACAATCAGTGTTGACAGGAGAATCCCTCCCGCCGAGCCATTGTATTCTCCCGGCAGGGATAGCTTCCCTGCCGACAGTGATTATTGCTAGGCTGTTAGCAACTATACAAGCCGCTAGTGATAATCGCCTGTAGAATCCAGCAGGCTGGTTGTACCCAAGTTGATCAATTGATCAACTTGGTACATTCAGCCTGAGTATACATGGTTCAAATCTTGGCTGGTTCCTACTGAACCGGCTGACATTCAAACCCTCTATGGCCAGCCTTAGTTGTGCTTCAGTGCAAAGAGTATGCTGATAGGGAGCATAGAGCAGAGATACTGGGGAAACAACAAGACCTCCAAGTCTTCTGTTCTGTCAGACAGGGCTGTGCTGTGCAAAAACAAACAGACACTATGGCATATAGATTGCATCATTAGAGTACTTAAAAATGAACTCTAGACAGATAAAAAATACACAAATTAATGCAGCTCTGTAACCATTAATAAATCACTTGTAGCCCTGTAGTATCACTTCTATCTCAGCAGTGCTTCCAAATGTAGCCCTGTTATAGGGGGGGGGGGGGGCATATGAAGTTGCCCTCTCCACACAGGCTATGTAGCTAACCTGCAGGTAACCAAATGAGCCAGAGCCTTTCGTTAAAGGAAGAGTGGACTATGAATATACTGTATATTAAATACACTACAGCTAACTGAATAATCTGCCTGCCTGCTCAATCTAAATGACACTCTCTCTCCGTCCACGCCAACAACACACTACCCGGGGTCGACGTGCAAGCAGCCTTATATAGTGTTGGGGCATGGACTTAGTCCCCCTGAGCCATGATTGCCACAAGGCACCCTGCCTTTGGCCAATTATTGCTCTCTTAGCTGACGGCGCTGTGATTGGCCAAAGCATGCAGGTCATGGTGCATGCTTTGGCCAATCATCATACAGCAATGCACTGTGCTCCCGCAGCGCATTATGAGCCGTTACGCACCGTTTGAATTTGGCGCAAACGGCCCATAATGTTTGGTTTTCGACGAACGGGCGAACAGCCAATGTTCGAGTCGAACTCATGTTCGACCCGAACAGAAAGCTCATCCATAGTCATACCTGTGGGATCCCCATGGATTCTGAAAATCACTGCAGTATTCACCGCAAATACAGTTATTGATAGCTTCCGGGTTTCCTGCCGAGCAGCTGGCCTGCTGTTTAATGGGCACAGAGTTTGCCTGCTCGGCATGGGCACCATTTAGAGAACACTTTGCATCATCTTAATAAAGTCAAAGTGATCTCTGATTTGATAAGGTGGAGCCTCTCCACTTCATCCAATCATCAAACCCTTTAGGAATGAATCATAAATTCTTTGAGAAAATGCAATGGAGTTGATTTACTAAAACTGGAGAGTGCAAAATCTGGTGCAGTTGTGCATGGTAGCCAATCAGCTTTTAACTTCAGCTTGTTCAATTAAGCTTTGACTAAAAGGTTTTTATGCTGAGTTGCACCAGATTTTGCACTCACCAATTTTAGTAAATCAATCCCAATGCGTTTCATAAATGGCGCCTGTGCCAAGTGAGCAACCTCCTGTGTTCACAATGCAGCAGGGCACCTGCTTGGTATGCGATGCATACTAGCACATTTTTTTTTTTTTACACCCTGCAAGGTAAAAGCATAAAGTCCAGCAGTTTACAACCGCTTTAAGGGCGCATGGCATGGGGGGGGGGGGGGGTGTCCTTCGCCTACATACTGTACTTTTGTTAATAGGTGTTCCTCATTCCCATCTCAAAATTGTTAGGTATGCCAAACTGGTAAGAATGGCCATACCTAACCTTCAGGCTTTAAGAAATATAAAAAGCTAGGAGAATGTGGCTCATTTGGTAAGGCTCCACTTATTCATGACACATCACTGACCCTTAAAACTGTTCAGCGGTTGATTGTACGTGTTGCCTAGGTTTTCCTTTTAACTTTAACTTTTATTTCTGTTTCAGATGGGCAAATGAGTTCACCTCTACAACTGCTCATTGCCACCTTGTAGCTTCCTCGGCTTCTGGCTTGTTATCCATGTGTGAACAGTGAACAGTTGCCTTCTATCATTTCTGGCATCAAACAGACTCTCCAGATTGTACGTCAGTCCCTCCTAGCACATCATCACTTTTCATAGACTCCAGAGCTTGCAGATGGAAACCTCATAACTATACCGGAGTTTAGAGAGCTTCTGTATGTTCCAGATAATTGAATGGAACACAATATATTTTTTGAGTCAATCTTGTCCAAAAAAAGTGGTAGCCAAGTATTTTAGGGGCCTCTAAAGGAGCTACTGGGAAACATTAAAACCACTGGCAAAGTGAATCAGTGAGGATGGAAATTTAGGAGCTGTCTTTGTTGACTTGTCTCTAAAACTCAACTCCCGTTTTTAGGTTTTTTTTTTAAGCAGTACTCACTTTGTCCACAATCCAGCACCGTCCTCCTGTATCACTGGTCCTATTCTAGGCTGAATGATGCCCAGGGTCATTCAAACTATTTGCTATGAGACCAGGGTGTCAAGGGTCATCCCCCATGAAGGGAGTTCTCTCACAGCTTTGCCATGTGAATACTGGACGTTGCATGGTTCCCTACATGACTGGGGACCATGCAGAAGAAGTAAAAAATCCTGATTGTCATATGACCGGTTGGAAGGTGGGAGACCTGAGGGCTGATCCTGGAGCTGGTCTTTAAAGATGGTTGGGCTGAAGCTGTCACCCTTATCCTGATGTCACTACTTAGCAAAGTCACTGAATGAGAATAAGCATACAGCCAGCAAAGCCTAAAAAGCCAGAAGAACACTCTAGGAACATGACATGTTCTAAGGACATGTAAATATATCAATAGCTAAGGAAAATACAAAAAACATACAATCAGATTTATTTCTTGGTTAAGGCTCTCTTTTCATGAAGTTTCACAGACATGGTGTAAGCATACTTTTGCACTCCTTGGGGTCTCCATTGGATAAATGTGTCACAATTTCCTGATTTCAGTAGTGCTATAATATATCCATACAGCCAATGTATTTGCCCTGGGATTTTAAATGAGGCACAACACATACAACCAATGAATAATTCGTTTCCAACATTGTTGTTTTAAAAAATAAATATTGCATGCAAAAAGAGGATGAAATGGTAACAATCTGATTTGTAATGAATCCATATTAATACATTTCATACATAATTAAATATAATGTTGACCATATACAATCCAACTCTCAATATATGATTAAAACAAAAGTTGCATCCAAAACTAAACGTATTTTGTGACTCTTTGATGCAGGATCATCAGTCCTGTGTTATACAGGAGGATGGCAATGACCCACCTACAACCCGGATCATTGAACATCATTGGAAATATTGTCATATCTAATCTTAGCTGATTTATACTATACATGCATCTACTGAGCCGAGCCACATAGAATGCATTAAGATAAAAAAAAAACCTTCTGCCTTTACAACCACTTTAAGCTTTGACAATAAAACCTGGTATCTGATTGGTTTCTATGCACAGCTCCACCAGATTTTGCACTCTCCAGTTTTAGTTAATCAACTCCATGGCATCAAAAACAGGATTTTAGAAGCCCATTGGTTTAAAGTGGCATGAAGGAGGAAAGTCCTACCTTTAGGTAAAACCTTAAAAGAGATAGTAAGAGATGCCACCTCCCTATGAATAGGTACAGGAACATTGCAGTGGTTTTATGACTCAGGTGGATATAAGGCTCCAGTTTTATGCCTGAGAGGGACTGAAAGAAAACTGTGGCTGGTGTGCTCAGCCTGTGGACAGGTCCCATCTTCAAAAGATCCAAAGAGCCTGACTGGAGACCACCACCAACCACCTTCATCAACTAAGCTACAGGCCTTGGCATTGTTCTCACAAGAACCACCCCCCATCAAAACCTAGGCAGGACATGCGTCACTGCAGGAGTAAGCTGGAGACCTAGTGCACAGCCTAAGGAAGAGAACCCAGCTGGAAGTAGCCTCTGCAGTCCCAGAGGGTGGTGTGGCTCCTCCTAGACTTGATGTGCCTAGAATGCTCCCAGAGAGGTTATTGACAAATAGGTGGGGACTGGTCTATGCATTTTAAAAAGGAGCTACCCAGAGTCTCAGCTCCAGTGTTACTTAAATAAATATGTTGCACTAGCGTAAGGCTGGGAGTGTCTCTGTCTTTCCAAGAAATTTAGGAGTTGGAGTCCCTTATTTGAGGAGATTTGATGCAATGTTCCAGGATTTTTATTCTGGGAGACACATATCCATGGACATGGTGTGGATCAGACCTAATATGCCAGTTGGGATGGGGACTGTAATCAGGAGAGACCCACAGATGGGGCAAGTCAATTGATAACCAGGAACCCCATTATTATGTGTAGTGCTACCCCTAAAGGGGCTGCTGAATTTTACTTGTTCTTTCCCAAATAGTACAGAGGCTGCTCGTTCACACCAGCAACAGTCCATTCACACTGGCTCCAATAATGTCTAGGGATGTCTTTTCAAAGTTTATTGCTTTGAGAACTTCTAAGGGGAAGGAGGGGGATTTGGCATAGGATACTCTAAAAATGCTCAGAAGCAGTAGTTTTCAGAGGACAGTCTTTCCTAACAGTAGTGGTATTGGTTGAGAACCATCCAAGGCCTCTCAGCTGAGGACCTGGGGCCAATAGTGGGCATCTGATTACCGTGCATGAGCTTGCAGCTATCAGTACCTAGTGCAGAGTCCAGCACACAGGTTTCAGGTATCAACTTGAAGTCACTACTCACTAGTCCCCAGGACCACTGCCTCCTTCCAGCTTCCTCAGGATAAAATCCAGTGAGCAAGATGACGCCTCTCAGGACTCCATCCCTTGTGGTGTGGTTTTGCTTTCAGTTCTGGGCAAAAGTCCATTTGAGCCTTAGATCCTTGCACTTCTGTAGCCACCTCAAGCAGTTGTTTGGTCCATGGGCTTCCGGCAGCAGCAGCCCCTGCTCTGAGTAACAAGCCTTTCGTCCCTCTTCTCATTCCACTTCTCTCTGACATAAGTAGAACTATCTGTAACTGCAACATGTGTGCTGTCACCCCAAGTGTTTGCTTAAGTGTGCAAATATCTCTACTTCCATTGATTCAGTAAATAGTTAAGCAGGCTGTCTTGGTGCAGACTCCACCTTCCTCTAACCTCTATATGGGGACCACTCTTGGAAACGAAACGTGTACCCAAGTAGCAGAGCCAGATCTGTTAGTGTAAGGTCTGAAGCAGGTAAGCAGAAGATTGTACACAGGTACCGGTTAAACCAGGATGGGTCACCATGTAGACTTCCCCACTCAAAAGGGAGAGCGGGATAGTTCCCCTGGAGGGGCCCATGTCCATCTTAAGCTGCAGAGACAAAGTCTCTACCCCTGGGTCAAAGCAGGAACAGTTTAAAGAGCACTTGCACTCACCTGCTATCCAACATATTTTAATAGGGATATTACATGGCATGTGTGAGAGATTTTGTGCGTAAATTCTTTCTTTTTCCATCTTGACTGAAGTTTTCCAATTATTACCATATTACCATTATTACAGCTAACAATTATGTGCAGTTATGTGTAGCAGTTATTTTGATTTTCAAAACCCTATATTCTCAACACCTAATGAATTTTACTGGAGTCTGGAAGCAAGTTGACAACTTTCTCGTAAAATTTGTTTATTATTTTTTAAAATATAACAAAGATTGACAAGTTGAGTACATATAAGGACGGTGGTACAATATTCAAATAACAATAGAGCTAAAAATATTGATTTATGAACAAGATGAGTATATAACAATGTAAAAATGTAACGAGCAGAGCAACAAATAAACCAATAAAGTATTACATTGAAAGCAAGAGCAGTAATAAGGAGATCAATCTAATAGGTATATATTCAAAACAGAAAAGATAATCTGTTTATAAGTACCACACTGTATGAAACCACATCCCTTTATTTTATTTTATAAAAGTTAAAATCAACAAAATAAAATCCATCCAAAATAGAAAACAGTTACAGAATGTGCATAGTGACAAAATTCTCTACATGTTTCACCACTGATTAGTAGCTTCCTCAGGAGATTTACATTTGTCAAGCACTGTCTACTGAAAGAAAAGACAACACAAATAATTACAATGAATGATATATAATGTACACAGATTCATAAAATTCTACACAAACACATGTATTCAATCCCAAGATTGGCTGGGGTCATAAGGACCAAACACAAACAGGGAGCAAATATTTACCTATATGAGAATGGATTAATAGGAAAATATACAATATATATGCCAGGATGAGGCAAAGAGGTAAAAAGTCAGGAGGAAACCCAGAAGCAAGGATCATTTGGTGTCCCATAGAGGGTGGTATATACGTCAGACCATACTCAAGCACTGAAGGATAATAGGGAATCCAAACCTATATGCAGAGGAAAGTGGGGAGAGCTTAATGAATAAGCCCAGGGAATTTGTATAGAGTAGCCCAAGTAAATAAGCAAAATGGAAATATACCTCTAATCAGTTGAGTAGTTAGTTTAGTTGGCAACGTTACCATCCACCACTTTCTTGAAAGAAACGACTGACCATCCAAAAGCCCCCGTATGGATTCACGGGACCTGTAAGGAGTCAGTATCAAGTCAAAGAAACAAGCAACTATTTTTAACAAGCCCCCCTACGTAGATCTAAAATGGCAAATCTACCTGTAGTACGCTGAGTGGTGAGTTTAGTTTGCAACATCACCAAACATCCCTTCCTTTAGAGAAACGACTGACCGTCCAAAAGCCCCCGTATGGACTCACGGGGCCTATAGGGAGTCAGTGTCAAATCAGAAAAACAGATATTTTAAAGAAGCCCCCATATAGTTGAATAGGCAAGTTACCTAGAACAACAGATTTCCAACATACTCCTCCCTCTCTCGTGGTGGCCCTACTCTGAAATCCTCCATTGGCCTCTATAAATACCCCCCTCCTCCTTCCCATTGGATGCCTGGCTTTGGCGCCCAAGCAAAGGGGAGGAGCGGACGCTTCAGAGATGCCTTGAAAGACATCCGGTCGCACCGGAAGCAACATCAGTCGCGTCGGAGATAACCGGAAGTGATGCCGACAAGTGAGTCGGCTCACTGGACGTGACGCAATCGCGTCAATTCTATGCAGGCCGGAAACACAGTCAGCTAACAAATGCAGAAATGGTAGACGGAAAGGCCATCACCATTTTACAGCCCATTGAAAGGAACGGTATCATCCAGGTTAGATGGTAGAGATATTCCCAATCCAGAGTGGGGAAAAGAACCCAAAATGGAAAGAAATAAGACCAGAATGTAATCCAGACAGACAGCGCCACCCTGTGGAGTCAAGGAAGGACAACACTTGGAATGGACACCCTGAGCGTTCGTATGGTCACCTAAACCTTAAAGGGGTTCCTCCATTAATAAAAAACCCTCAAAAAATATTAGTAAACATATAGAAGGTATTGGTTGCTATGGGAAACGCTATCGAAAACTCCCTGTGTTGGAACATATTGAGCCCAGCCAAATAAGGGTCACAAATCAGTATATACACATGCATAAAAAAAGACCAATGAAAATTGGTCAAAAGCCAAAGTACCTGTACAAATGGCCAATTTGGTCCTCTATAGAAACGGTTTAAAACTGATGGACTCATTTAACCCTGGATAGGATGTAGCTGCCAGGGAATGGATCCATCTCGTTTCTTTCTGCAACAGACTCTTATCAACATCCCCTCCTCTTTCATTGAGAGGTAAGTATTCTAATACAAAGAATTTCATTTTAGATAGAACAAAAGAATGGTATAAGCCACTATGTCGGCTTTTAGGGGTTTCCATCTTTTTCTTTTTAATAAGGGACACATGATCCCTTATCCTATGAAAAAATGGCCTTTTTGTTTTACCCACATAGAAAGCTTTACAGTCGCACTTCATGAGGTAAACAGCCTCAATGGATCGACAGTTTACAAAGAAATTTGTTTTATAGAGATTCCCATTGGGGAGAATAAAATCTATGGAGTTTGGTACAAATCTGCGAAACTCACATTGGCCACAAGGGGTGATGCCTCTACGAACCTGACCACATTTTTTTGGCATGAGGTGACTGTGAACTAGCTGATCCCCTAATGACCTAGACTTCCTGCAGGTGATCTGGGGAAAAGGTTGAACATATTTAGAAATGACCTAGTCAGTGGACAACAGAGGCCAATATTTTTGAATGATTTGATAGACTTTCCTGTGTTCACCCAAGTATCTAGTTATCAAACGTACCAGCTGCGCTGATTTGACAATTTTCTTTGAGTGGATTAAATCAGCTCTGTTTCTTTTTTTGTCCCTAATATAGGCTTTTTTTAAAAACCGAGCGACTGTAGCCCCGATTCAAAAGTCGAGACTGCAGTGCTTGGGCCTCATGTTCAAAGTCCTGGTCACGACTACAATTTCTCCTTATTCTTAACCACTTCCGGACCGCCGCATGCCGATGTACGTCCAAACTTTGAAGGGGGATATCGTTGTTATGGCAGCAGCATAACCCCGGCATAACCCCGGTATCCCCATTTTCGTGCGGCGGCCAGCTTTTTGATAAAAGTGGTCTCTGCGGCGGATTCGCCACAAGATCACTTTTATCAGTGGCGGGAGAGGGGCCCCCCCTCCTGCCGCGATCCGGTGCCCTCCGCCGCTTACCGGAGCCGTCGGTAGCGGCGGAGGCGATCGCGTCCTTCTCCGTGCTGTGCCTGGAGACGAGTGAGGCTAAGATGGCACCCACTCATCTCCACGCCTCTTAACCACTTGCCAACCCCCTCACGCAGATATACTGCGGGAGAATGGCACGGGCAGGCAAAGTAACGTATGGGTACGTTACTTGCCTCCCGCGGACGGGGGTCGGCATCTGTCCCCGAGCGATCAGAGGTGAGGGGGAGGCCATCCATTCGTGGCCACCCCCTCGTGATCGCTCCCAGCCAATGACAATCTTCCTCTGCTGCTGTAATGTAAACAGCAGCAGAGGAAGTGATGTCATCTCTCCTTGGCTCTGTATTTTCCGTTCCAGGGCCGAGGAGAGAAGACATCTGAGTAAGTGCACCAACACAACACACACAGTAAAACACACCAGGCACATTTTACACCCCCCATCACCCCCCGATCACCCCCTAATCACCCCCCCGTCACAGTGACACCAAGCAGTTTTTTTTTTCTGATTACTGCATTGGTGTCAGTTTGTGACAGTTAGAAGTGGTAGGGCAGTTAGTGTTAACCCCCTTTAGGTCTAGGGTACCCCCCTAACCCCCCCTAATAAAGTTTTAACCCCTTGATCACCCCCCCTTGCCAGTGTCACTAAACAATCGTTTTTCTGATCGCTGTATTAGTGTCACTGGTGACGCTAGTTAGGGAGGTAAGTATATAGGTTCGCCGTCAGCGCTTTTATAGCGTCAGGGACCCCCATATACTACCTAATAAAGGTTTAAACCCCTTGATTGCCCCCTAGTTAACCCTTTGACCAGTGATCACCGTATAACTGTTACGGGTGACACTGGTTAGTTAGTTTATTTTTTATAGTGTCAGGGCACCCGCCGTTTATTACCTAATAAAGGTTTAACCCCCACTTTAACACCCACGCACGCAGCATACACATCCCTTAGTGGTATAGTGTCTGAACAGATCGATATCTGATCCGATCAGATCTATACTAGCGTCCCCAGCAGTTTAGGGTTCCCAAAAACGCAGTGTTAGCGGGATCAGCCCAGATACCTGCTAGCACCCGGCCCAGCCCAGCCCACCCAAGTGCAGTATCAATCGATCACTGTCACTTACAAAACACTAAACGCATAACTGCAGCATTCTCAGAGTCAGGCCTGTTTCCTGCGATCGCTAACAGTTTTTTGGTAGCGTTTTGGTGAACTGGCAAGCACCAGTGGCCTAGTACACCCCGGTCATAGTCCAACCAGCACTGCAGTAACACTTGGTGATGTGGCGAGTCCCATAAGTGCAGTTCAAGCTGGTGAGGTGGCAAGCACAAGTAGTGTCCTGCTGCCACCAAGAAGAAGACAAACAGGCCCGTCGTGCCCATGATGCCCTTCCTGCTGCATTCGCCAATCCTAATTGGGAACCCACCGCTTCTGCAGCACCCGTACTTCCCCCATTCACATCCCCAACCAAATGCAGTCGGCTGCATGAGAGGCATTTTCTTTATGTCCTCTCGAGTACCCCTACCCAACGAACCCCCCAAAAAAGATGTTGTGTCTGCAGCAAGCGCGGATATAGGCGTGACACCCGCTATTATTGTCTCTCCTGTCCTGACAATCCTGGTCTTTGCATTGGTGAATGTTTTGAACGCTACCATACACTAGTTGAGTATTATCGTAGGGTACAGCATTGCACAGACTAGGCACACTTTCACAGGGTCTCCCAAGATGCCATCGCATTTTGAGAGACCCGAACCTGGAACCGGTTACAGTTATAAAAGTTACAGTTACAAAAAAAGTGTAAAAAAAAAAAAAAACACAAAACAATATATATATATATATAAAAAAAAAAATAGTTGTCGTTTTATTGTTCTCTCTCTCTCTCTATTCTCTCTCTATTGTTCTGCTCTTTTTTACTGTATTCTATTCTGCAATGTTTTATTGTTATTATGTTTTAACATGTTTGCTTTTCAGGTATGCAATTTTTTATACTTTACTGTTTACTGTGTTTTATTGTTAACCATTTTTTTGTTTTCAGGTACGCCATTCAGCTGCAGCGCGGATTTATTTATCTTGACAGCAACAGCGTTTGCTCCCACGATATATAAAGTCGTGACTCCAGCGGAGGTGATATATGCCGAAGCATGGGGGTAGCAGGGGCGGAGGAGCGATTTGCTCCTAACTTTTGGGGCGGATGCCCCCATGCTTTAGCATATATAAATGGTGCATGTATGCCCATCATTAGAAGTGGGTGGATGAAGGGAGGTATTCTAATGGTGGGCATACCCACCGATCAATCTCTTTTTTTTCGTTCAGCCCACAGGCTGCATGAAAAAAAAAGATTATAATATATGCCCAACAAGGACCAGCAATGTACTGGTATGTTGCTGGACTTTGAGTGGTTATACCAGAATGATGCCTGCAGGTTTAGGTATCATCTTGGTATCATTCTTTTCAGCCAGCGGTCAGCTTTTATGTAAAAGCAATCCTAGTGGCTAATTAGCCTCTAGACTGCTTTTACAAGCAGTGGGAGGGAATGTCCCCCCTCCCACCGTCTTCCATGTTTTTCTCTGGCTCTCCTGTCCCAACAGGGAACCTGAGAATTCAGCCGGTGATTCCGCCAGCTGACCATAGAGCTGATCAGAGACCAGAATGGCTCCAATCATCTCTATGGCCTAAGAAACCGGAAGCTACGAGCATTTCATGACTTAGATTTCGCCGGATGTAAACAGCGCCATTGGGAAATTGGGAAAGCATTTTATCACACTGATCTTGGTGTGGTCAGATGCTTTGAGGGCAGAGGAGAGATCTAGGGTCTAATAGACCCCATTTTTTTCAAAAAAGAGTACATGTCCCTACCTATTGCTATCATAGGGGATATTTACATTCCCTGACATAACAAGAAAAATGATAAAAAAAAAATGAAAGGAACAGTTTAAATTAAGATAAGAAAGCAAAAAAATTAATAAAGAAAAAAAAAAGCACCCCTGTCCCTCCCTGCTCTCGTGCAAAGGCGAAGGCAAGCGTTGGTCTGGCGTCAAATGTAAACAGCAATTGCACCATGCATGTGAGGTATCACCGCGAATGTCAGATCGAGGGCAGTAATTTTAGCAGTATACATCCTCTGTAAATCTAAAGTGGTAACCTGTAAAGGCTTTTAAAGGCTTTTAAAAATGTATGTAGTTTGTCGCCAATTTTAAAGTATGTCATGTTTGGTATCCATGTACTCGGCCTAAGATCATCTTTTTTATTTCATCAAACATTTGGGCAATATAGTGTGTTTTAGTGCATTAAAATTAAAAAAAGTGTGTTTTTTCCCAAAAAAATGTGTTTGAAAAATCGCTGCGCAAATACTGTGTGAAAAAAAAAATGAAACACCCACCATTTTAATCTGTAGGGCCTTTGCTTTCAAAAAATATATAATGTTTGGGGGTTCAAATTAATTTTCTTGCAAAAAAAAATTATTTTTTCATGTAAATAAATAGTGTCAGAAAGGGCTTTGTCTTCAAGTGGTTAGAAGAGTGGGTGATGTGTGATATAAGCTTCTAAATGTTGTGCATAAAATGCCAGGACAGTTCAAAACCCCCCCAAATTACCCCATTTTGGAAAGTAGACACCCCAAGCTATTTGCTGAGAGGCATGTCGAGTCCATGGAATATTTTATATTGTGACACAAGCTTCGGGAAAAAGACACATTTTTTTTTTGTCACTAAATGATATATTGCTTAAACATGCCATGGGAATATGTGAACTTACACCCCAAAATACATTCTGTTGCTTCTCCTGAGTATGGGGACACCACATGTGTGAGACTTTTTGGGAGCCTAGCCGCGCACGGGACCCACGAAAACCAAGCACTGCCTTCAGGATTTCTAAGGGTGTAAATTTTTGATTTCACTCCTCACTGCCTATCACGGTTTCGGAGGCCATGGAATGCCCAGATGGCACAACCCCCCCCCCCCCAAATGACCCCATTTTGGAAAGTAGACACCCCAAGCTATTTGCTGAGAGGTATAGTGAGTATTTTGCAGACCTCGCTTTTTGTCACAAAGTTTTGAAAATTGAAAAAATAAAAAAAAATAAAAATGTTCTCGTCTTTCTTTATTTTCAAAAACAAATGAGAGCTGCAAAATACTCACCATGCCTCTCAGATAGCTTGGGGTGTCTACTTTCCAAAATGGGGTCATTTGGGGGGGGGGGGGGTTGTGCCATCTGGGCATTTTATGGCCTTGGAATCTGTGATAGGTAGTGAGGAGTGAATTTAAAAATTTACGCTCTTAGAAATCCTGAAGGTGGTGCTTGGTTTTCGGGCCCCATACGCAGCTAGGCTCCCAAAAAGTCCCAAACATGTGGTATCCCCATACTCAGGAGAAGCAGTAGAATGTATTTTGGGGTGTAATTCCACATATGCCCATGGGCCATGGCCTGTGTGAGCAATATATCATTTAGTGACAACTTTTTGTAAATTTTTTTTTGTCATTATTCAATCACTTGGGACAAAAAAATGAATATTCAATGGGCTCAACATGCCTCTTAGCAATTTCCTTGGGGTGTCTACTTTCCAAAATGGGGTCATTTGGGGGTGGGGTTGTACTGCCCTGCCATTTTAGCACCTCAAGAAATGAGATAGGCAGTCATAAACTAAAAGCTGTGTAAATTCCAGAAAATGTACCCTAGTTTGTAGACACTATAACTTTTGCGCAAACCAATAAATATATGCTTATGGACATTTTTTTTTACCAAAGACATGTGGTTGAATACATTTTGGACTAAATATATGACTAAAATTGAGTTTATTGTATTTTTTTTATAACAAAGAGTAGAAAATATCGTTTTTTTTCAAAATTTTCATTTTTTTTCCGTTTATAGCGCAAAAAATAAAAACCGCAGAGGTGATCAAATACCATCAAAAGAAAGCTCTATTTGTGGGAACAAAAGGATGCAAATTTCGTTTGGGTACAGCTTTGCATGACCGCGCAATTAGCAGTTAAAGCGACGCAGTGCCAAATTGTAAAAAGTGCTCTGGTCAGGAAGGGGGTAAATCCTTCCGGGGCTGAAGTGGTTAAAGGCATATTTTTTTCAATGTCATTTTTTTAAAATGACTTTTTTTTTTATTGCATTTTAGTGTAAATATGAGATCTGAGGTCTTTTTGACCCCAGATCTCATATTTAAGAGGTCCTGTCATGCTTTTTTCTATTACAAGGGATGTTTACATTCCTTGTAATAGGAATAAAAGTGACACAATTATTTTTTTTTAAACAGTTTAAAAATAAATAAAATAATGTAAAATAAATAATAAAAATTAAATTTTTTTTTTTAAAAAACCTCCCATCCCGACGAGCTCGCGCGCAGAAGCGAACACATACGTTAGTAGCGCCCGCATATGAAAACGGTGGTCAAGCCACACATGTGAGGTATCACCGGTAGAGCAAGAGCAATAATTCTAGCCCTAGACCTCCTCTGTAATGCAAAACATGCAACCTGTAGAATTTTTTAAACGTCGCCTATGGAGATTTTTGAGGGTAAAAGTTTGACGCCATTCTACGAGCGGGCGCAATTTTGAAGCGTGACATGTTGGGTATCAATTTACTTGGTGTAACATTATATTTCACAACATAAAAAAAATTGGGCTAACTTTACTGTTGTCTTATTTTTTTATTCAAAAAAGCGAATTTTTTCCAAAAAAAGTGCGCTTATAAGAACGCTGTGCAAATACAGTGCAAAAAAAAGTATTGCAATGACTGCCATTTTATTCTCTAGGGTGTTAGAAAAAAAAACATATATAATGTTTGGGGGTTCTAAGTAATTTTCTAGCAAAAAAACCTATTTTAAACATGTAAACACCTAAAATCCAAAACGAGGCTGGTCCTTAAGTGGTTAAGTACTGACTATATGGTATACTTTGTACCAAGGGTTTGGGATGAGAACTTGCGGCATGCAAAATGGTATTGCCAGCTGATATTTTTCGGAACAAGGAGGAACCAATCGTGCCATTAGGATTTAGATATAAAGAGATGTCCAAAAAATTGATAGTTTGTTGGTCACAGGTCATGGTGAACTTTAAATTGTAGCTATTATTTTCCAACAAATCTTTCCATTTTGGGTTCTTTTCCCCACTCTGGATTGAGAATATCTCTACCATCTGACCTGGATGATACCGTTCCTGTCAATGGGCTGTAAAATGGTGATGGCCTTTCCATCTACCATTTCTGCATTTGTTAGCTGACTGTGTTTCCGGCCTGCATAGAATTGACGCGATCGCATCACTTCCGGTGAGCCGGCTCACTTGTTGGCATCACTTCCGATTGTCTCCGACGCGACTGATGTCACTTCCGGTGCGACCGGATGTCTTTCAAGGCATCTCTGAAGTGTCCTCTCCTCCCCTTTGCTTTAGCACCAAAGCCAGGCACCCAATGGGAAGGAGGAGGGGAGTATTTATAGGGGCCAATGGAGGATTTCAGAGTAGAGCCACCACTAGAGAGGGAGGAGTAAGTTGGAAATCTGTCATTCCAGGTAACTTGCCTATTCAACTATATGGGGGCTTCTTTAAAATATCTGTTCGTTTTTCTGATTTGACACTGACTCCCTATGGGTCCCGTGAGTTCATACGGGGGCTTTTGGACGGTCAGTTGTTTCTCTAAGAGCCCTTGCACACTGGTGCGGTTTGCAGGCGCTATTGCGCTAATAATAGCGCCTGCAAACCGCCCAGAAAGTGCCGCTCCTTGCATTCCAGTGTGAAAGCCCCGAGGGTTTGCACACTGGAGCGATGCGCTGGCAGGACGGTAAAAAAAGTCCTGCTAGCCGCATCTTCGGAGCGGTGAAGGAGCGGTGTGTATACCGCTCCTTTACCGCTCCTGCCCATTGAAATCAATGGGACGGCGCGGCTATACCGCCGGCAATGCGCCTCTGCAGAGGCGCTTTGCGGTGGTACTTAACCCCTTCTCGGCCGCTAGCTGGGGGTAAAACCGCCCCGCTAGCGGCCGCATACCGGCGGTAAAACGCCGCTAATAATAGCGGCGTTTTACCGCCGACGCCGCCCCCCGCCCCAGTGTGCAAGGGCTCTAAAGAAACAGATGTTTGGTGATGTTGCCAACTAAACTCACCACTCAGCTGACTACAGGTAGATTTGCCATTTTATATCCACTTAGGGGGGCTTGTTAAAAATAGTTGCTTGTTTCTTTGACTTGATACTGACTCCTTACAGGTCCCGTGAATCCATACGGGGGCTTTTGGATGGTCAGTCGTTTCTTTCAAGAAAGTGGTGGATGGTAATGTTGCCAACTAAACTAACTACTCAACTGATTAGAGGTATATTTCCATTTTGCTTATTTATTTGGGCTACTCTATACAAATTCCCTGGGCTTTTTCATTAAGCTCTCCTCACTTTCCTCTGCATATAGGTTTAGATTCCCTATTATCATTATTCAGTGATTATTATTATTATTATTATTCAGTGCTTGAGTATGCTCTGACGTATATACTACCCTCTATGGGACACCAAATGATCCTTGTTTCTGGGTTTCCTCCTGACTTTTTACCTCTCTGCCTCATCCATATATATTGTATATTTTGCTATCAATCCATTCTCATATAGGTAAATATTTGCTCCATGTTTGTTTTTGGTCCTTATGACCCCAGCCAATCTTGGGATTGAATAGATGTGCTTGTGTATAATTTTATGAATCTGTGTACATTATATATCATTCATTGTAATTATTTGTGTTGTCTTTTCTTTCAGTAGACAGTGCTTGACAAATGTAAATCTCCTGAGGAAGCTACTAATCAGTGGTGAAACATGTAGAGAATTTTGTCACTATGCATATTCTGTAACTGTTTCCTATTTTTGGTGGATTATATTTTGTTGATTTTAACTTTTAAAAAATAAAATAATTTTTGATAAAATAGGAGTAGATAGAGAGAAGAGGGTAGAAAAAAGGGGGGAAGGAAATGGGGGGGATTTACAAGTGGTGATGCTATCCCAAATGAATAGAAAGTATAGTCAAGGCAAATAGAGTAAAATTACCAAGGCAATAATAGTGTGTCATGAAAGTCTGGAGGTAAACAATACTTAACCCAAGGAAGCCAGAGTTTCTCAAATTGACTGATTCAATCTCTTTTGATTGCTTCCATTTTAGAATGAATAAGAGCTTTATTAGTTCTGTGTATGGCTTCAGCTCGAATTAGATGAATTGGAAAAGAGGAAACCAGAAATTCAAAAGCACCACGTCCCAACAATTGAATCTAAGAAAGAAATAAGGGCTTTGAGGCCGTATAATGGCCCCAGGGACTTTTAAACGGTGCTGAAGTCAATGAAGTGAAAAGTATAAGATAAAACACATCTTTTATTTGGTACTCTTTAAAAGAACAGACATTTCGTCACAAAATGACATTGGGCAATAAATGTACAAAGCAAATACAAAAGGTATTGACATAGATGCAGAGATTAATACCACTCTCTCAACATGTTTCGCTTTCCTAAGCTTCTTCAGGAGATGTATTGTGGTATTATAATCAACTATAAAGATAGAAATATATAAATATTACATGTCTGCTAATAAATTACAATTTCATAAATTTATATTAATTTGATCATAACAAAAATGAAAATATATATATGAAAAGGGCATATTTAGACAAAATTAATATATGTACACATAAGTATATCAAGAGATACTAAGAGGAAGAGAAGAAAAAAAAAAAAAAAAAAAAATTATATATATGACATTAGAGACTGCTATGCGATCTTACCCGCAGAGAAAAAACTATATACTGAGAAATGAATTTGTGCTTGATTGGTGTTTTGCTCTTCAGTCTGAAAGCCACTGAGGAGGCATGCAGAGAGGCATAAAAATTAAATTAAAAAATTGATGAATGGATGAGATTCTCTAAAAAGAGAAGCAAATCAAAAACAAGAGTATTAATATTGTTAGTGTAGAGAAACCCTATGGGTGAATTGGCTAATGTAAATACTGAATGTATGAATGAAAAAATCATCCAAAGATGAACGTATACTGATATACCTTTAGTGGAATCAATTCATAAGTAAAAATTACATCCGAAGGATGGTAAGGAGCCAGATTGCTATATCTTCTGAATCGGTGGTACTTATAGTGCAGCAGGACGGCAGTGGAATGGGCAGCACACAGGACCAGACCGCCGACCAATGATTAGTCGGCACCTGAACCTAGAAGTTCATCTGCAGCCTGCCACAAAAGCAACCTAAAGATATATAAATAAAACAAAAGCTAAGCTTGGATTTCTAAATTTCAATCACATTAAAGAAAGAGTTTCTAATGAAGGATTCAGAAGACATCAAGACAACTTACTATTGATGGTTACCATCGATCTTAGCAGCGCTCACATGAATAGCCTCCGTCTGCCCAGCATATCACCAAACAGTAATGACAGAGATTGGCGGGAGATTCCCCGCTTTTAAACCCCTCCAGCGTGACGGCGTCTGACTCGCCGTCACGCTGCGGACCGAAAAAAGACAACTGCGCATGCGCCCATGTTCCGGCTTCATAATGAATGAGAAACGTCAGCCGCGTCTGACCGGCGCGACTGAATCGCGGCCATTTTTGAAAATCCAGTGCCAGAAGTAGTGAACTACGGAAGCCGCTGTGGCTAAATATTAATCCTATGGATAAGTGCATTGGCGGCATCATGTGAATGAGTCCGATCAGCGGTCATTTTTAGGAGATCAGATGTCTCAAATATAAGCGCCACATGGGCCATAGGCCCGGGGGCAAATTCAAAAGAAACAAAAGGGGAAAAGGACAGCAGCACTAGTTGTCAATTAAAGGGCAACCCAGCATACGGGACATTGATTAGGACCTAACATGCTGAGTGCCCCGGGTGTCCGTACATGCCAAAAGAAAACAATGACAAGCAGACTGAAGAGCGATTAAAAAAACACCAGTTCTATCGCATACTGAAAATTTATTAAAAAAGAGAAGTAAGAATCATGAATATAAAAGTACAAAAAATTATTATGTAATGGTATCGTAAATATTGACATATAAACACCAAAACAATTAAATCAATTAATGTAGCAGATCGAATGCATAAAAAAAAAAAAAAAAAAAAAAAAAACAATTAAAGAAAAGGTTTAAAACTCAGAACATCATTTAGGCCTGGATATTGCAAAGCATTCAAAGTGAAAATCCACTTAGTCTCGCGTTGCAATAGGGTCTTATCATAATCACCCCCTCTTTCATTAGGGGGGGCATACTCAAGGGCATAAAAGTGCATTTTGCTATCATCGAACTGATGGCATAGACCCATGGCTTATAGGAGTTTCCATCTTTTTCTTATTCACTAGGGAGACATGGTCTCTAATTCGATGGAAAAAGGGACGTTTGGTTTTCCCTATGTAAAATGCATTACATTCACATAACATTATGTAGACGACGCCGATGGATTGGCATGTGGCAGTGAAGTTAGGGTTGTATAATTGTCCATTTGGGAGAATGATGTTGCGGGATGCATAAATGTACCTGCAAAAGTCACATTTGTGGCAGGGTTTAGTGCCTTTGTTTTTAATAGTGGTTACAGGCAGGGAGGCATGGTGGCTGTGGACAATACGATCTCTGAGTGACCGAGATCGTCGATAAGTGATCTCTGGGTGATCTTTTAGATGTTTAGACACTTTAGGGTCACCCATCAACAAGTACCAGTGCTTTTGTAGCAACTCACGCACTTGTTGATGTTGCCCAGAAAAAGTAGTAATGACTCTTAGGCCTGGGTCTGACTTTGGTTTAGAACATCCATGAATTAATTGGCTACGGTTGCTTTTTTTGGCCCTAGCGTAGGCTCGTTTAAGGCATTTATTGCTATAGCCACGTGCCTTAAGGCGTTCTCTCAGTGCCCTGGCCTCGGATTCAAAAAGGACATTGTCACTACAATTTCTCCTCAGTCTTAAATATTGTCCATAGGGGACATTGTTAATGAGTGGTAGGGGATGTGAACTGGTAGTGTGCAGGAGTGAATTACCTGCTGATGGTTTACGAAAAAGGGTGGTTCCGATGGTTCTGTCAGGATTAATGAAAAGGGTGATATCTAAGAAAGTTAAACTGGATTGATTTGCCTCCATGGTAAAGGTGAGGTTGTAGGGGTTGATTTTCAGTCCCTCAAAGAAGCGAGAAAGATCTTCTCTGCTGCCTGTCCAAATAAAGAACACATCGTCAATATACCGTTTCCAAATCGGTATGTTTTCCACCAGGGCCTGCAAATCTTCCCTGAAAAACAATTTTTGCTCCCACTCCCCCAGGTACAGGTTCGCATAAGAGGGGGCACACCTGGTCCCCATAGCGACCCCCTGCACCTGGAGGTTAGCAGTGGTTTGTTTTGCTGCTGTTAGGAGCTGTAAAAGAAGGCAAAATTGATTCTGTGTGATCCCATCAGTTTTTAGGTTTAATAAGGCTGTAGTAGGATTGAGCTGTATAGGTGTATCAAAGATTTTGGAGGCTAAGTCAAAAACTGCCTTCCAGAATTTTTGAGTAATTGGGCAATCCCACCAAATATGAAGTTGAGTGCCAGACTCTGAACAGCCTCGAAAACAAGCTCCAGGGTAATCAAAAGCATATTTCGATATTCTCGCGGGGAACAAATACCAATGGGTTAGTACCTTAAAGTTAGTTTCCACAGCAACAACATTAGAAGACGCAGACTTAGTGGCGGACCATATGCATACCTCCCAACATTTTGAGATGGGAATGAGGGACACCTACTAGCAAACGTATGTAGGCATAGGAAACGCCCCCTGCCACGCCTCCTTAGAGGAGAATTAACCAACAAAAAAGGTTAATTAAAGCCACAAGTGCTTTTTTTTACCACTACTATTCTTTTATATTGGCTCTTAAAATGTACAAATGCAGCAATTTAGAATTTGGATGAAAGTTTTAGCACTGGGAAACACTTTTTGAAAGATAAAAAGTGCATTTTATGTACAACTATATATATCAGACCAAAATGAGGGACAAATGAGGAGGAATGAGGGACAGAGGGACATTGCTTCAAATCAGAGACAGTCCCTCTAAATCAGGGACAGTTGGGAGCTATGCATATGCTAGACAATTCAGTAGCATTAAATTAGCGATTGAGGTCTAGTTCCCATTCGGAGACATATGAGGGGGGTACCAGTGTTAATACGAGATAAAATTTGCTTATAGTGAAACGAAACAAGTCCTCTAGCATGAGGGTCACAAGTTGATAACTTTCAATCCAAAGCCTGCAGACTGGGATAACAAAATCATAGGAGCTTGTCTGCCATCTGCTGGTCACTGGGACATACAGCAGAAGACAAATGTACTCAATATGCAGCATTATTCACTTGCCGACCGCAATATGCATGTATACACTATATTGCCAGCAGTATTGGGATGCCTGCCTTTACACACACATGAACTTTATCCCAGTCTTAGTCTGTAGGGTTCAATATTGAGTTGGCCCACCCTTTGCAGCTATAACAGCTTCAACTCTTCTCGGAAGGCTGTTCACAAGGTTTAGGAGTGTGTCTATGGGAATGTTTGACCATTCTTCCAGAAGCGCATTTGTGATGTCAGGCACTGATGTTGGACGAGAAGCCTGGCTCACAGTCTCCACTCTAATTCATCTCTAAGGTGTTCTATTGGGTTGAATTCAGGACTCTGTGCAGGCCAGTCAAGTTCCTCCACCCCAAACTGGCTCATCCATGTCTTTATGGACCTTGCTTTGTGCCTTGCACAATAGATAGAACTCCTTTGGGATGAATTAGAGCCGAGACTGCGAATCAGGCCTTCTCGTCCACATCAGTGCCTGATCTCACAAATGCGCTTCTGGAAAATGGTCAAACATTTCCATAGACACACTCCTAAACCTTGTGGACAGCCTTCCCAGAAGAGTTGAAGCTGTTATTGCTGCACAGGGTTGGGCAAACTCAATATTGAACCCTATGGGTTAAGACTGGGATCCCATTAACGTTCATGTGCGTGTAAAGGCAGGCGTCCCAATACTTTTGCTGCTGTGTGCAGTCCACACAACCATCAGCTCTTCTGGGCCCTGCTGCTCTCCCCATCTGGTATCCACCTGCAGAGAGATCTCCATGCCTACATCTCTCATCTGTGGCACAGCCAGCAATCCCTGCTTCTATGAGCTTTGTATTCCCTGTATCCACCTTCAGGGACACAAAGCATATATATATATATATAGCCCCCAGCTACATCACTAGACTAGTCTCAAAATACCAACCTGATTGTCCTCTTCGTTCCTCCCAAGACCTCCTGCTCTCTAGCTCCCTCATCACCTCCTCCCATATTCGCCTTCAGGACTTCTCCCGAGCCTCTCCCATCCTCTGGAATACCCTACCCCAATCTGTCAAACTATCTCTAAATCTATCTACTTTTAATATTTATTAACAAGGGTGTCAGGTTGCTGAGATGATTTGCCTGGTTGCAAGGGTCTCAACAGGTGTGAGGTTGCTGGGCCGAGATTGCATGGTAGCAAAGGTTTTTTTGATGAGTGAGAGGTCGCTGAGACAATATTGCGTTTTGCAAGGGTCTCAACAAGGTGTCAGTCTGCAGAGACAATTTTGCGTGGTTGCAAGGGTCTCAATAGGTCAGGTTTCTGGTCCGAGATTGCGAGGTGGCAAAGGTTTTTTTTTCTTTTTATTTGACAAGTGAGAGGTTGCTGAGACGAGGTTGCTGAGACGAGGTTGCTGAGACGAGGTTGCTGAGACGAAGTTGCGTTTTGCAAGGGTCTTAACAAGGGTGTCAGGCTGCTGAGACGATTTGCATGGTTGGAAGGGTCTCAACGAATGAGAGTTGTGTTACTGAGAAAAGGATAGAAACACCTGGCTTGTTTGGCAGCTTACCGTACCCCTAAGCTTGGCAGTATAAGTGATAAGGACTGTGATGGGAGGGCCCGTGGAACTCAGAATACTTCTTATGTCTAAGTCACCCTGTGCCATCCTGGCACAGGGTGAGTGAGAAAATATATCTTGGACTACTTAAAATGGGACAGTAATATTTGTCCACAATATCTCCCAGGATGTATGTAGAGACTATTATTGGTTTGGTTGATTCTGAACTCAACCTGTTAATTGAGTGAGCTGATCACATTAGCCTCCAGGACTGGCTAGGAAACAAACTGTTGATGACTAGGCTGAGTAGGGGGGGAGATTGTTGTTTGTATTGTTAATTGTAATTAGCTCCTGTTATTGTGTTTATACTACTGGGTGAAGCTCGGTGCCCACAAGTCTGTCATCTGGTCTGGGTAAATGTTTTAATAAATTAGCTCATGTTAATTAGGTTAGCTTTGAGTCAGTCTGCTGTATAAATGTGTGTGAGATCTCAAATAAAGAGTAAGTTCTGATGTACTCCAAGACTGGTGTTGTCTAGTTCTTGGGGATTCCTATAGCCAGATCCATTGGACTCGTGTTCCAGAACTTAGGAAGTGGTATATGACGGAAGCACTCAAGTGGAGTGTGGGACGTTCCGTGACAAGGACAACATCCGTTCGATTCATAGGTTCCGTAGGGGGAACTAACGAACGACATGGGAGACAACAAATGGTAATGAATTGATACGACATAAAGAAAGTGGTAACGAATCTTACCTGCGACAGTGAGCCATGTGAGTGGTTTGCGGCGGGCTGTGGCAGGAGTGCAACGTGGCGTGATGCCGTGCATAAGGCAAAACAACAAGGTTTGGTGTGGAAAATAGAATGAGAGAAGTGCGTACGAATGATTCGTAAGTTTCACTGCGGGATCCGAACTCATGGTATGGGTGATGCTGCGAGTGGCTACGAATTGATATGCCAAAACATGGTAACAAATCCTACCTGCGACAGTGGCCGTGCAACTGGGTCCATATCTATCTGTAGTGGGTAGGCAACGTATCCGAAGAATGTGGTGTGGCACCCTGCATGACGCACACAAGATAACTGTTTCAGCAAGTAACGGGGGGAAGAACCGTGTATGAACGATTCGTAAGTTCCACTGCAGGATTCCAACACATGGTATGGGTGACACTGCGAGTGACTACGAATTGACATGACAAAAGATGATAACGAATCTTATATGCGACAATGGCCATGCAACTGGCTCCGCATCGGTCCGAAGCGGGTATGCAACAAATCCGAAGAGTGTGGTCTGGTGCCGTGCATGACGTACACAAAATAACTTGATTTGGCAAGTAACGGGGGGAAGAACCGCGTATGAATGATTCGTAAGTTCCCCGGCGGGTACTGAACACACGACATGGGGGAGACAACGAATGGCAACGATTAGGACATGATACAAATGCAAAACAAAGTAACGACTTCTACCTGCGACTGCGAGCGAGATTTGAATGAAAAGCTACAAATAAGCAACCGCAACACACTATTCGGGAATAACAGACACACGAACACGAAGTGAGCTGAAGAGTCGGCCTGCTGGCGCAACTAATCGCGCACTGGAACCGACAAAGAGCATGGGCGAGTGGAATGCCTAAATACCCTCCGGGCTCTTCCCATAAATTCAGGCCACCATACTGGCATAGACGACATGCTGTTTATTGCCTCCGGGCAACACTTTTCTCTGGAGAAGTGGCTGGATTTCATGAATGACAACCAGCTTATCCTCTAAATCACGAGCCATTGTGATTCCCTATCTATTGAATTTTTAGATGTTTTGCTTACAGCTGAAGGGGACTGAATAGTGTCTAGTTTGTATAGGAAGCCCTGAGCGGGGAATACCCTCCTGAGAGCGGACTCCAATCATCCGGGCCACACCATTAGGAGTATACCAGTTGGCCTGTTTTGTAGACTCAAACGTTTATGTAGTAAGGAGTCTGATTTCAGGAGAGAAGCTACTCTCATGACATCCAGATTGAAGGACACGGGGTATTCCGGCTTTGTCATCAATAAGGCCCTGGTTATTGCTGAGAACATCCCTCGAGATTCTTTGTTGACTAGTGGGTCTCTTGGCAATAAACGTCGTAGATTGAAAACTTCACAATTCCCTAATATCCATGTATTTTCAACTCCTTACAGTATAGAGTTTGTGAGAATTAAAAAAGAAGTACCTTCCGGTTTTGACCAATGACCCTATATATGCACAGATCTCATCCGATGGGATACAGGTTGCTTCCAGGAGAGCGCCCACTCTAGTAGACATGTGCAATTCTTTTAGTTCCGAATTGTTTTTTTCAGAATTTCCGAATTTTTCAATTTCGGAAATTTCAGAATTTCCGAATTTAGAATTTCCGTATTTCCGAAATTCAGAATTTCCGAAATTCAGAATTCGGAAATTCGGAATTTCGGAAATTCGGTAATTAGAAATTTCGGAAATTAGAAAATTTCAGAAATTGGAAGATTCGAATTTGGAAATTGGTAATTTCAGAAATTTGTAAAATTCAAAATGAAAAAATTCCGAAATTCGGAATATCGGAAATTTGAAAATTCAGAAATTTGAAATTCCGAAAATAAGAATTAAAATCTAAAAATTCAAAAGAGTGAAAATCCGAAAATTTGAAAAACCGAAATTTCCTTTTCAAATTTGGCTGTTAGTGAACGAAACGAGTACGAATTTATCCGAAGTTACGAATGATATGAAATAACAAATGCCGTATCTAAAAGAATGAAACATAACAATCTAATAATTATAAATAACAATAACAATAATAAAACCTTTTATTATTATTATTTATTATTAATTTGTTCCATTCCATTTGTTTAGATGCAGCATTCGTTATTTCAGATAATTTGTAACTTCAGATAAATTTGTATTTGTTACGTTCACAAACAGCCAAATTTGAAAGGAAATTCCAATACCTAAAATTTAATAGTTGGTTATTATTAGTTAGTTGTTATTTAGAATTTTACTGATTTTCTTTCTTTTTTTCAGATTTTCGAATTTTCGGATGTTCGAATTTTTGAATTTCCAAATTCCGAAAATTCGGAAATTCGGAATTAGAAAAATTCGGAAATTCGAAATTTCGAAAATTCGCAGTTCGAAAAATAAGGAAATTCGAAAACTAGAAATTCGAAAATTTGAAAATCCGAAAATTCAGAAATCCGAAAATTTGAAATTCGGAAATCTGAAAATTCGAAAATGCGAATTCCAAATTATGATTGGCACGTTTCCTACTTTATGAATAGCAACACTGAAGTAGACCCAGTCATATAGCAGTACTCCATTCACACTCCTGTATACATATACCTCTACATGTGTTATTTTGTCATTCTTATGTGCATGCACGGTTGTGTTTTTGATGTTCTCTACTATCTTTCCACATTATATGAGTGTAATTAGGGCGGTATGTCTATGTATTTTTTGGCACATGGTAGATATTCTACAGCTGGCCATACACTTATAGATTATCTGCAGATTTTCTATGGTTAGATGGAAAAAATGCAACAGATTTCTCCATGTTCGCTAAACTGTGTGGATGGAGGAATCTCCCACTTTTCCATCTAACCATAGAAAATCTGCAGATAATCTATAGGTGTATGGCCAGCTTTACACATGTCTCCTTATTGCTTTCAACCTTGCATGTACATTTTTTTTTCAATGCGACTTTTATCGCACTGCTATGGACATCGCCTTTGTCATGCATTGGACGACTGTGTTGCTTTACACTGCTGTGGTTCATGCATGCCATATTTTAGCTGGTTGGAGTATCCATATGCATTTTACGGATACTTTATGTATGCATTTCCATGCTACTTTTATTGCACTGCCATGGACATTGCTTTTGGCATGCTTTGAAGGACTGTGTTGCTTGTTACTGCTGTGGTTCATGCATGTTATATTCTGGCTGGCTGGGGTGGGGGGGGGGTGTCCATATAAGTTTACGTTTTTTTTTATGTATGCCCTTCTATGCAATTTTTATCGCACTGCCATAGAATATATATATATATATATATATATATATATATATATATATATATATATATATACACAGCCAGGTCCATAAATATTGGGACATCAACACAATTCTAATTTTTTTGCCTCTATACAAATGGATTTGAAATGAAACAAACAAGATGTGCTTTAACTGCAGACTTTCAGCTTTAATTTGAGGGTATTTCCAATTCAGGTGAACGGTGTAGGAATTACAAGCGTTTGTATATTATCTGCTAGGGGACAGCAAGCCAACACAGTGAACCATTTTTTTTCTGACTTCACTAAGTATATATTAATGCTGTGGCATTCTTTCAGAGGTCTTAATCCTTTTAGCTCTCTGTTTTTTCGTGCTGCCCATTTTCCTGTGCTCAATTGGTTTCCCCTTTAGTCTGATTAGATATGGGAGGAGTTTCTGGGGGTTGTCTATTCCCTAATTGGTTTGATTTCACTATAAATTTTCAGTCTGTTTATGGTCACCAGCTATGATTAAGCATCTATATTCATGTGAAACGCGTTAGCCTGTCTGTACCTTTCATCACCATGATGTAAGAGATTTTGGATCTTCTACACCGTTTTGCCACAAATAAAAGGTGTTATTCGGGGGGTGCAGAGTCTGCACCTGAAGTTATGAGTGGGGAGGGCGGCTATTAGAGACACCAACATGCTTGGAGCGGCATCGATACCTCACACCATACTGGCCTTCATTTTTTATTTTATTTCAGTTATTTATATATAGCGCCGTCAATTTACGCAGCGTTTTACAGATACATTGTACATTCACATCAGTCCCTAACCCTCAAGGAGCTTACAATCTAAGGTCCCTAACTCACATTCATACATACTAGGGACAACTTAGGCAGGATCCAATTAACATACCAGCATGTCTATATATATATATATATATATATATATATATATATATATATATATATATATATATATATAGATATTGTCACGTACCTGGTAGGAGTCTGAAATGACAAGGTCAGCCTCTCTTGTATCTCCAATCCAAGCCCCACTGGAGGTGGAACAGATGGTGGCAAGGATCAGGGGGAATACGAGTGCCTGTGAATGCTGCGTGCAGAACTTGCAGGAAGTGTTGCAGACTTGGAAGTGCAGGCAGGGTTTCTGGTGAAGAACTGGAACCAGCAAAGCTGAGAGGATGGATGGCCAGCACAGGTACTCGGAAACAGCATGGAGCCAAACAGGAGACAGGTACGAAGTCATCAGGTCAGCCGGGTTCAGCAACGGGCGTGCAGCGAGGTACCAAGGCATAAACAGGAGCAAGGTCAAGCAGGAAGACAGGATCAGGAACCGGTAATCAGAGTAATCAGAGTCCAGAAACAGGGTCAGGAAAGCCAGGGTTCAGCAACAGGAAATCAAGTCAGACAAACAGGGTTTCAGAATCTCAGGACACAGCTAAAGATCAAGCAGCACTTGTCAGAAGTCAGAGCAACCCTTAAATAGGCTGTCTGGCGCCAATTGTGGCCAGAGGTGCGCTCCTGCGCGTACACGCAGTGCGACGCGCATGGGCATGCGCATTGGTGCACGAGGAAATCTGCCGATGCCTGTGAATGCGCGCATGCGCACGTGTGCGCGCCGGGGGCATTCTGACAGTTCTCTTACAGATATATATAGATATATCTATATCTATATGTATAGATATATATATATATACAGTGGCTTGCGAAAGTATTCGGCCCCCTTGAACTTTTCAACCTTTTGCCACATTTCAGGCTTCAAACATAAAGATATAAAAGTTTAATTTTTTGTGAAGAATCACCAACAAGTGGGACACAATTGTGAAGTGGAACGAAATCTATTGGATATTTTAAACTTTTTTAGCAATTAAAAAACTGAAAAGTGGTGCGTGCAAAATTATTTAGCCCCTTTACTTTCAGTGCAGCAAACTCACTCCAGAAGTTCAGCGAGGATCTCTGAATGCTCCAATGTTGTCCTAAATGACTGATGGTGATAAATAGAATCCACCTGTGTGTAATCAAGTCTCTGTATAAATGCACCTGCTCTGTGATAGTCTCAGGGTTCTGTTGAAAGCGCAGAGAGCATCATGAAGACCAAGGAACACACAAGGCAGGTCCGTAATACTGTTGTGGAGAAGTTTAAAGCTGGATTTGGATACAAAAAGATTTCCCAAGCTTTAAACATCCCAAGGAGCACTGTGCAAGCGATCATTTTGAAATGGAAGGAGTATCAGACCACTGCAAATCTACCAAGACCTGGCTGTCCCTCTAAACTTTCAGCTCAGACAAGGAGAAGACTGATCAGAGATGCAGCCAAGAGGCCCATGATCACTCTGGATGAACTGCAGAGAACTACAGCTGAGGTGGGAGAGTCTGTCCATAGGACAACAATCAGTCGTACACTGCACAAATCTGCCCTTTATGGAAGAGTGGCAAGAAGAAAGCCATTTCTCAAAGATATCCATAAAAAGTCTCGTCTAAAGTTTGCCACAAGCCACCTGGGAGACACACCAAACATGTGGAAGAAGGTGCTCTGGTCCAATGAAACAAAAAATCGAACTTTTTGGCCACAGTGCAAAAGGATATGTTTGGCGTAAAAGCAACACAGCTCATCACACTCAACACACCATCCCCACTGTCAAACATGGTGGTGGCAGCATCATGGTTTGGGCCTGCTTTTCTTCAGCAGGGACAGGAAAGATGGTTAAAATTGAGGGGAAGATGGATGCAGCCAAATACAGGACCATTCTGGATGAAAACCTGTTGGAGTCTGCAAAAGACCTGAAACTGGGACGGAGATTTATCTTCCAACAAGACAATGATCCCAAACATACAGCAAAATCTACAAAGGAATGGTTCACAAATAAACGTATCCAGGTGTTAGAATGGCCAAGTCAAAGTCCAGACCTGAATCCAATTGAGAATCTGTGGAAAGAGCTGAAAACTGCTGTTCACAAACGCTCTCCATCCAACCTCACTGAGCTCCAGCTGTTTTGCAAGGAAGAATGGGCAAGAATTTCAGTCTTTAGATGTGCAAAACTGATAGAGACATACCCCAAGCGATTTGCAGCTGTAATCGCAGCAAAAGTTGGCTTTACAAAGTATTAACGCAAGGGGGCCGAATAATTTTGCACGCCCCACTTTTCATTTTTTATTAGTTAAAAAAGTTTCAAAAATCCAAAAGATTTCGTTCCACTTCACAATTGTGTCCCACTTGTTGGTGATTCTTCACAAAAAATAAAAATTTTATATCTTTATGTTTGAAGCCTGAAATGTGGCAAAAGGTTGAAAAGTTCAAGGGGGCCGAATACTTTCGCAAGCCACTGTGTATATATATATATATATATATATATATATGTATATATATATATATATATATATATGTATATATATATATATATATATATGTATATATATATATATATATATGTGTAGATATATATATATATATATATATATATATATATATATATATATATATATATATATATATATATATATATATATATATATATGTAGCGGTCACTTATTTGCTTAATAATGCATAATAGTGTTATGTTATGTTATATCTTATCCTCTGGAGCCATCTAGTGGCCAAAATATAAAAGGACTGAACCTTTGTTTTATTTCTATTATGATTATTCAAGTTGACCTGGAAGTCTTTTGTTTGTTTATATCTGGACATTAACTTAACCCACCCACAATGCTCAGTGACACCCATGAACCTCAGGGAACAGAACTGCATTGTGGGAAGATTATAAAAGGGCTGGGAGTGGCCATATTAGGTCTCTTGGACACGCATGGCCAGCCTGGGAGGATCTGTGTGAGGTCTCCAGCACAGTGCGGCCTACCTCCACAGAACAGCGATCCGAGCAGCGGTATTGTGATATCCCACAGAGCTGGACTGACGACGGGGCAAGACTGGGGAGGAGCCAGAGGAGCCTGTCGTAGTCATCTGGGAGTTCCGGAGTGTATTGTGGAGAGGAGCGGAGCATCGCAGCAGTGCCGGCCAGCCAGAGAAAGAACCCTGCACATCAGAACGGAGTCTTCTGACAACACTGTCCTGGTTGGGTGAGAGGGCTGTTGCCCACAAGTTCCTTGCTGCACTTTTATACACACGTGTACACAAGACTGAGTTGCTGGGACCCATAGTCCCACAAGCAGATTCAAGAGGAATTAGTACTGAGTCCTTGGCATCAAAGTTGGTTAAAGTACCACGGCACCAGAGCCGGGTTTTCATCTTTTCAGCATACTTTGATAAGTAATCATTAACCCTTGGATTACAAAATTACCTTGTTTGCCAGCAGAAGAAAAGAAGATAAAGAAGGACTGTTCAGTAACACATAAGGCCTTGGGTTATTTTGCTATATCAGGGCGGTGTGATATTACAGGAGGGAGCTCCCTAGTGTTGTATTATACTCAATCAAGTCAACATTTGATTAAGTATAGCATTAAGCGTGCAGGAAATAGGATAGTGCTCAGAGTGAGATACACTCACTCTGACGGTTATCTTGTTTGCTTTGATATACCACTCATATATTATTCCAGACATTTTGTACCTGTATTGTACCTTTGTAATATAAAGTTTAGTTGTCTGTCAGACTATGTTGGTCTGACAGTACAACCATTGTAGTTTAACCCTTCTAATACAACTACAGTAAATACGGTTATCGTATTTATCAGCGTATAACACGCACAGGCGTATAACACGCACATGCATTTTAAGAGGGAAGTTTCAGGAAAAAAGCCTACATTTTAAATAAGGAGCTTTAAAGTAAAATAAGGGTCAGTGCCCATCTGCAGCCTCACCATTGCCATCAATGCAGCAGCCTCACCACTGCCATTAATGGCAGCAGCCTCACCATTGCCTTCAATGCAGCAGCTTCAACATTGCCATCAGTGCAGCCTGATCGATGCCCATCTGCAGCCTAGAGGGGACAGGGAGGGGGCGGGACGAGCGCCAACAGATTACATACAGTGAGAATCTCCAATGATAGACAGAGCAATGGTCCAATGGCGGCCCAGGAGATGGGACTTCCTTTTACAGAGGCCGCCAAGTAAACAGGAGATTCTCACTGTATGTAATCTGACGGCGCTCATCCTGCCCCCCTCTCTGTCCCCTCCGAGGCAGCTAATATTGAAGTATTGGCGTATAACACGCACACACTATTTGCACCCGATTTTCAGGGTCAAAAAGTGTGTGTTATACGCAAATAAATACAGTATTTAAGTACAAATGTGTGAGTGTTGTTTTACTCTTCATCACCAGCCAAGAGGAGGGTAAGGTAACTACAAACAGGTATATTATATTGAGTATTGTGGATTTGCCTTTAAGACTTTGGCTTGACTGCACACTATCACACCACAGCTGTGTCAGGGGGACTGAGATATTCAAAGGGGTATAAAGCAGAGTACAGGCCCAAATAACTCAGCAGCTCCTTCGGGGATCAGTGCTACATATATATATTTATATAGATATATATCTATATATATCTATATATATATATCTATACATATATCTATAGATATATATATATATAAATATATAGCCACTGGGTTAATCCTGTGAAGAATACGGAAAGGCCCAATAAACCGAGGTGTGAACTTCAGTGAGGGAACACGAAGTCGGAGGTTGCGAGATGACAGCCAGACCCTGTCCCCAATCTGGTAGGAAGGCGCAGGCAGGCGTCTGCGGTCAGCATGGAGTCTGTACCTATCATTAGCATGTCACAAAGCCTCCTGGACTTGTGCCCAAGTGGAATGAAGACCACGGAGATGCTCCTCTAACGCAGGAATACTCTGCGGAACAAACAAGTTAGGCAGCATGGTATGTTGGAAACCATAGTTCGCCATAAAGGGGAACAATCGGGAAGCAGAATTCAAGGCACTATTGTGAGCAAACGCTGCCTAAAATAAAATATTATAAATATAATAGGTAGTCCTGCAAGAAACTAGAATAAAATATGAGTAATATATGCAAGCAGCAAATAACACACTCCCAATATAAATGTTATAAATGTTGTTTTTTTTTTAACTCTTTTTATTAGTTTTCAGTACAGTACAAAACAATGCATGTAAACAAAACACTACATTCCAGTCTCAGGCACTTAGCCCACGCAAAGCTGCATAGAAACTTAAGGTAAGAACATTAGACCTGTTATAATGTGGCCTCAAGGACTGTACAACATACAACACAAAAAATTAGGGGAACCGTTGTATCACAGACCATTCTGGTTAACATTTGCAGGAGCATAAAGGAGCCCTAAGCACCCGCTAAGCAATAAGCATCAATCATTAGATAATATGTGTAGGGATTTAACTATCCACCTGCCGTAGAAGGCTCCGCTAGCCATTTGGCCCAGACTTTGTCGTATTTTTTGGGACAACCTCTATGATGGTATGTATCTTAATAATATGGTAGGGCATTATTAACATGCAGTTTCCAGAAGGAAATTAAATGAGGGGATCGTTTTTTCTAGCAGGGCGTTATAGCTTTCCTGGCATAACATAGAAGGAGACCAGTCATACTTCTCTCTGCTACTCTAGGAATTATATCCTCAATCAGGCCTGTCAGGCACACCTTTGGAGAGAGAGCAATAGGGGTATCGAGGGTGCGCAATTTTAAAGCGTGACAAGTTAGTTATTTATTTACTCAACATAACATCATCTTTCATATTTTACAAAAAATGGGGTATATATTGTGTTTGTTTTTTTGTTTCTTTAACTCATTAAAGTGTATTTTAAAAAAACAAATGCGTTTGAAAAGCCGCTGCGCAAAAACCGTGTGACAAAAAAAAATTGCAATGATCGTCATTTTATTGCCTAGGGTCTCTGCTAAAAAATACTGATTTCAACTTGTAAAAAAAAAGTGCCAGAAAAGGCCTGGGGGGTCAAGTGGATATGATAGGACACAGCACTGCTAACCTAACCTGTTATATTAGGAGCTCGGGGAAATTTGACCTTAGGTCTTTTTCTCTGCCATGTTGTGCCTGTAAGTTGTACATAAATTAAAGCGGGGTTCCACTCGACCATTCCCATTTTTTTTTTTTAATCATTATTACACATGTACAATCATAAAGTGACACTCACTGTTTTCAGTTGTTTTAAGCTGCTGCTGTCCGTTTTCGTTTTAAATATATACTTATAAATCTCGATCGTGACCGTTCCCATCTTGCTTGTGGGCATATGAAGGCCACAAGCATGGATTTCCGGGATCTGGTGAATGCTGAGCTCCCAGCATTCACCGCTATTTCCCGCACATGCTCAGTATTTACGTTGAGCAGCCCTGTAAAATTCAGGGTTGCCATCACAACGGACGGGCGTCGTCATCGAAATCCCGCGAGAACTCGCGGCAGGCCTCCGCAATGACTCCTGGGAATAATGACAGGAGCTCCCAGGAGACATTGCAGCTACAAAGGAAATTACGAAATAGCCGCAGATGACCCGCCCATATCCGCAGGGAGCTAAGACAGGAAGCAGAGATGGACATTAAAAAAACACAGGTACAAACGAAAAAAAATAAATAAATAAATATCTGTTTATAACTGAATATAGTCCTGGCATGTGATTGAGCAAAACTTGTAAAACAGGGTGGAGCTCCGCTTTAAGGAACTTGTGTATTTACTTACTATATGAACCAGTAAGGCAACATTTACAAACAAATGACAACTGCTCAATTCCAAGCTCAACTCAACACACTGGTTTTAACGTGAACTGTTGGACAGGACAATACGATCTCGCCTACAAAAGGTCTTAGAGGTTTGAGGCATAAGAATAAGTAAAAAAAAAAAAAAGGGAAATAATAGATAACCAAGAAATGTATATTTGTTTTATATATATATGTATATGTATTCTTCATATATGTGCATTTTTATATACAGTATCTCACAAAAGTGAGTACACCCCTCACATTTTTGTAAATATTTTATTATATCTTTTCATTTGACAACACTGAAGAAATGACACTTTTCTACAATGTAAAGTAGTGAGTGTACAGCTTGTATAACAGTGTAAATTTGCTGTCCCCACAAAATAACTCAACACACAGCCATTAAAGGAGTAGTAAAGGCAGAAGGTTTTTTTATCTTAATGCATTAAGATATAAAACCTTCTGTGTAGCAGCCCCCCCAGCACCCCCCAATTACCTACCTGAGCTCCTTCTCTCTCCAGCAATGTCCACGATCCCCTCAGCCCCCCAGTAAACCCCTCCTGATTGGCTGAGTGTCAAAAACCATAAATCAGACCGAGACAGAAGTACAGTTAAATCACACTTGTTTAAAACTGCATACACATACATAAATAGTGGGCAAAAGAACATACTGAAGCAAGAAACAAAAACAAGCATTGGTGCATATTTACACAAATCTCTAAAACAGCTCTGTGGAGCAACGTGGAAACTGGAGGGATTTAGCTCACATGTGCACACACATATATATGTGTGTGTGTGCACATCTGTGTGTGGTCAAGCATAAATATTGCTATCAATAATGTGGTGGTAGAGATGAAAAAGTGAAGAATGATGAAAATAAATAACTAATAAAGTGAAAATGAAAATACAAATAAAAATAATAAAAATAAAAATTAAAGTTGGATGAAAATTCTTGTTTGTACACTTATTTAGGATAGATCGTAACAGACCTGTTGTTGTTTGGGTGATGGGGGGGAGCGATTATAGCTGATTTTGTCTATGTACTTATTTGTGATTGGAGACCTTAAGGGTCCGGGGTAAGATATGTGAACTGGGAGACAAGGGGAGAGAGAGGGATCCTGAATGGAAAAATTATATAGACATAATTAGTATCCCCCAGCTCCCTGCGTGCTCGGGGTCCAGGAAACGCCGGCAACCACCGGCTCAACCCGTTCCACTTCACCAGTGCACAGCCATGGATGGACTCCCCCCCGGGACGATTATGTATCTACTCTTGACATGCTTCCTTTAATCCTACTTGTGAGTATATTTGCAGAATTTGCTCATTAAAATTCAAACGTTTACTCCACTTAGAGTGGCGCCTCTGTGCTTTCTCCCTCAGCCTTCCAAGATTTGCTTCTCATCCACTGGGCGGCCTTCAAGGTGCTAATACTATGGACTAATATGGACTTTTATAGTCACTTAATTTTAATTATTTCTTAAATGTCCCTTTCACTTGGAGATATTTAACAGTCAGGTAGACCTTCACTGTGGCTGGTGCAAGCGCCAACTTGTCTCCTTGTGTAACAGATAGTCAGACAAGCCAGAAGGTCAGGAAGCCATGGAACAGCGTAGCGGAATAGCAAGCAGGATCAGGAGCCAGAAGGAATGTCAGCCAAGCAAGTCTTTAACAGGAATGCAGGAGATAGTCTCTGTGATGCTGATCAAGGCGAAGGCAGAGATTATCTGGGCTGGACGGCTTAAGTAGGCAGGACTGACGAGCAGGATATCATTAACAGGTGAGTCACTGTGGAGAGATAGGAGCTGGCAATTAGCCAACAGCTGAGCGGCCAGCTCAGAGAAGGAAGGGCTGAGCCCAGCCCTGACAGTACCCCCTCCTCAATGACCCTTCCCCCTCGGAGGACCACCAGGCTTGAGGGGAAAACGTCTATGGAAATCACAGAGGAGGACAGGGGCATTTACATCCGAGGATGAGACCCAAGAGCGTTCCTCCGGACCGTACACTTTCCAATGCACCAGGTACTGTATGCGCCCACACAATCTACGGGAGTCAACGATGGACTGTACTTCATACTCCTCATGGTACTCAACCTGTAAAGGGTGAGGACGAGGCACCAAGGTGGTAAAGCGGTTGCAGACCAAAGGTTTTAATAAGAAAACATGAAATACATTTGAGACATATTAGAAGGAAGGTCTAATGCGTAAGCCACTGGGTTAATCCTACAAAGAATATGGAAAGGCCCAATAAACCGAGGTGTAAACTTCAGAGAGGGAACACGAATTTGGAGGTTGCGAGATAAAAGCCAGACTCTGTCCCCAACCTGGTAGGAAGACGCAGGCATCTGCGGTCAGCATGGAGTCTGTACATATCATTAGCATGTCGCAAAGTATCCTGGACTTGTGACCAAGTGGAATGAAGACCACGGAGATGCTCCTCTAACGCAGGAATACTCTGCGGAACAAATGAGTCAGGCAGCAAGGTTGGAAACCATAGTTTGCCATAAACGTGGACAATCGGGAAACAGAATTCAAGGCACTATTATGAGCAAACTCTGCCCACGGTAAGAAGTCTGACCAGTTGTTATGATGGTCAGAAATATAGCAACATAGGAATTGCTCCAAGGACTGATTGGCTCCTTCTGCAGCCCCATTAGACTGCGGGTGATACGCAGAGGAGAAAGCAAGCTGAATTCCCAACTGTGCACAAAAGGCTCGCAGTGGAAATGACATAATCCAGGAATTTAACCTGTTCACAATGGAATTCACACTTCTCCAATTTACAATAGAGATTGTTCTCTCTTAGTTTCTGAAGCACACGAAAGACATTTGTGTGGTGGCGCTCCAGGGACTTGGAAAATATGAGGATATCGTCGAGATAAACCAACACACATAACTGCAACAAATCTTGGAGGACATTGTTAATAAATTCCTGGAAAACTGCCAGGGCGTTACAAAAGGCATTACGAGGTACTCATAATGGCCTGTTCTGGTATTAAGCACAGTTTTCCACTCGTCGCCCTCCTTAATGTCCCTCTCAAATCAAGCTTTGTGAAAACCGTTGCTCCCTTGAGGCGGTCAAATAACTCTGTGATCAACGGAATTGGATAGGCATTCTTAACCGTGAAACGATTGAGACCCCTAAAATCAATGCAAGGTCTCAGTTCACCACTCTTCTTCTTCACAAAGAAGAAACCAGCACCAGCAGGAGACAAGGATTTGTGGATGAAACCTCGAGAAAGTGAGTCTGCAACATACTCCTCCATGGCCTTATCCTCCAAGACCGACAAAGGGTAAACCCGGCCACGAGGGGGTATGGCACCAGGTTGAAGGTCAATTGCGCAATCATACGACCGGTGTGGAGGCAAACTACCAGCTTGACCTTTGTCGAAGACATCAATAAAATCGCGGTACTCCTCTGGTAGGAAGGAGAGTGAAGAGGTGCACAGGACCTTGGCTGCCATTTGGTAGCATGTCTTACTGCATTGTGGCGACCAGGAGAGAACCTCAGCATGGAGCCAATCAAAAGAGGGGTTGTGCCTCTGTAACCAAGGATAACAAATAACCAGCGGAAACTTAGGTGAGGAAATAACTTGGAATTGGATTATCTCATGAGTCACATGGGCAGGCTGTAGAGGTCTCCTGTCAAGAGCCTCAATGGCAAGTGGAGTGTCACGCAGCTGCAGCAGAATCAAGTGCTTCGATACAAAGGCAGCATCAATGAACAGGCCTGCAGCCCCAGAGTCGATTAGAGCCTGTATCTCGACGGACGACTCAGCCCAAGAAAGGGTAACCGAAACCAGGGGCTTATCCTTCTGGATAACTGGGGACCAAACAACGCCACCTAAGGTCTGTCTGTGCCAGGACCTCAAGGTTCGGGCATTCCCTGGACGGGTAGGACAAGACTTCAAAAAGTGACCTGCCTGGCCTCAATAAAGGCACAAGCTCTCCCTCCTCCTAAGTATTCTCTCATTCGCATAGGGACGCGTGAAGCCCAAGTGCATGGGTTCATCTTCACTGACCAACTCTGTACCAGGAGGCATGGGAGGTGAGGGAGACAAGGGTGGGACTGCAAAGCTCGGAGACAAATGTACAGGAGACTTCCGCAAGCGCTCCTTAAAAAAGAGTCTTTCTCTGAGTCTGGAGTCAATGAGGATGGCAAACGTGATCAACTTCTCCAGCTCAGTGGGTATATCTCGGGCTGCTATCTCATCCTTGATGGTATCTGAGAGACCATGAGTAAAAAGCCGCCACGAGGACCTCATTGTTCCAAGCAACCTCTGCTGCCAGAGTACGGAATTTAATGGCGTAATCGGCAACAGTTCTCGTACTCTGATGGACATGAGGCAATTGGCAGCAGAAGCGGAGCATGCGGAAACGTCAAATACCCTTTTAAAAGGAGCCACAAACTCAGGGTAACTTAAGACAACAGGTTTTTGCATCTCCCATAGAGGGTTTGCCCAGGCCAAGGCTCTCTCAGAAAGCAAAGATATCACAAAACCTACTTTGCTTCTGTCCGTGGGAAATGCCTGGGGCAGCATCTCAAAGTATATCTCAACCTAGTTGAGAAACCCTCTGCATTGAACTGGATCTCCCCCAAATCGGGAAGCAGAGCGGAACCAGACATACCTCTTATAGAGGTAATACTCGAGACTGGAGCAGCAGCAGGGACATCCTGCAACACAGGTTGTACCGGAGCAGCCACAGTGGGAGATTCCAGGTGAGCCGTGCAACTCAGGGGTGTTTGTAACGCCATGGCAAACTGATCCATGCGGTGATCCTGCTCATCCAATCTGGAAAAAATATTGCCAACAATTGGATTGACTGCATCTTCTGAATTCATGGCCCTCGCCTACTGTCAGAAACCATGAATCGGACCGAGACAGAAGTACGTTTAAATCACTCTTGTTTAATAATAAAAGTAAATAGAACAAACTTAGTCAAAACATAGCCAAAGTTCGGTAACCAGAACGGATAGTCAGACAAGCCAGAAAGTCAGGAAGTCAGGGAACAGCGTTGTGGAACAGCAAGCAGGATCTGGAGCCAGAAGAAATGTCAGCCAAGCAAGTCTTTAACAGGAACCCAGTCTCTGTGATGTTGACCAAGGCGAAGGCAGAGATCATCTTGGCTGGATGGCAGGACTGACCAGCAGGATATCATCAACAGGTGAGTCACTGTGGAGAGATAGGAACTGGCAATTAGCCGACAGCTAAGCAGCCATCTCAGAAGGGCTGAGCTCAGCCCTGACACTAAGACAGAGCAGTGGCGCTATTGGCTCCCACGGCTGTCAATCAAAGTCAGTCAGCCAATCAGGGGAGAGAGGGGGTGGGGCCAGGTCAGGGCTCCATGTCTGAATGAATACACGGAGCTCTGACTCGGCTTGGGCGACAACCTGTAGCAAGCTGCTGGCTGAGGGGCACTCAAAGGAGGGAGGGGCCAGGAGCAGCAAAGAGGGACCCGAGAAGAGGAGGATCTGGGCTGCCCTGTGCAAAACCAACTGTACAGAGGAGGTAAGTATAACATGTTTGTTATTTTTTTTAAAAAGCGAGCCTTTCCAATCACTTTAATGTCTAAACCGCTGGCAACAAAAGTGAGTACACCACTAAGTGAAAATGTCTAAATTGGGCTCAAAGTGTCAATATTTTTTGCGGCCACCATTATTTTCCAGCACTGCCTTAACCCTCTTAGGCATGGAGTTCACCAGAGCTTCACAGGTTGCCACTGGAGTCCTCTTCCACTCCTCCATGACAGACATCACAGAGCTGGTGGATGTTAGAGACCTTGCTCTCCTCCACCCTCCGTCTGGAGACATGCTTGGCCAATCCTTTACCCTCAGCTTCTTTAGCAAGGCAGTGGTCATTTTGAAGGTGTGTCTGGGGCCATTTTCATGTTGGAATACTGCCCTGTGGCCCAGTCTCTGAAGGGAGGGGATCATGCTCTGCTTCAGTATGTCACAGTACATGTTGGCATTCATGGTTCCCTCAATGAACTGTAGCTCCCCAGTCTTTGTACTCCTCACCTGGTTACCGCCACACATGCTTGACACCATCTGAACCAAATACGTTTATCTCATCAGACCACAGGACAAGGTTTCAGTAATCCATGTCCTTAGTTGGCTTGTTTTCAGCAAACTGTTTGCGGGCTTTATTGTGCATCATCTTTAGAAGAGGCTTCCTTCTGGGACGACAGCCATGGAGGCCAATTTGATGCAGTGTGCGGCGTATGGTCTGAGCACTGACAGGCTGACCCCCCACCCCTTCAACCTCTGCAGCAATGCTGGCAGCACTCATACGTCTATTTCCCAAAGACAACCTCTGGATATGACGCTGAGCACGTGCACGCAACTTTTTTGGTCGACCATGGCGAGGCCTGTTCTGAGTGGAACCTGTTCTGTTAAACCGCTGTATGGTCTTGGCCACCGTGCTGCAGCTCAGTTTCAGGGTCTTGGCAATCTTCTTATAGCCTAGGCCATCTTTATGTAGAGCAACAATTCTTTTTTTTTTCAGATCCTCAGAGAGTTCTTTGCCATGAGGTGCCATGTTGAACTTCCAGTGACCAGTATGAGAGAGTGAGAGCGATAAAACCAAATTTAACACACCTGCTCCCCCATCACACCTGAGACCTTGTAACACTAATGCTGCGTACACACGATCGGACATTCCAACAACAAAATCCTGGATTTTTTACCGACGGATGTTGGCTCAAACTTTTCTTGCCTACACATGGTCGCACAAATGTTGTCGGAAATTCCGATTGCCAAGAACGCGCTGATATACAACAGGTACGACGGCACTATAAAAGAGAAGTTCAATACCAAGTGTGCCACCCTTTGGCCTCCTTCTGCTAATCTCGTGTTTATCTTGTGTTAGTAGAAGTTTGGTAAGAGACGATTCACGCTTTTCAGCCTCGTGCTTTTCAGTCCGTTACCGCTCTTCAGTTTGTGCTTGTGGGTTCATATTTGTCTTTCAATGCGTGTAGTCAGTTCGTATCTGTTTTTCAGTGCGTTCTTGTCTGCTCGTTTCTGATTTTCAGCTCACTCTTCTGTTCTTCAGTGCATTCTGTTAGTTTGTTCTGACCAGCTGATCGTTTCCTAGCCATGTTGCGGGTACGTACTCATCGTAGAGTTCATGCTGTGTAGGGGCTTGTTGTTGGGGTTCTTAATTTGACCCAAGCCCAGTCCATGAACAGGGCAGGGAGGAGTTCATGGTCGAAGAATTGGTTATTCCAGCCTGACCAATTCTCTCATATGTCTTTGTTGCGGGAGATCCATGAGAATAACCCTGATGATTTCAGGAATTATCTCCGAATGACGGACCCCATTTTTCAACGTTTGTTTGCTTTGCTGTCCCCCTATATTGGCAGGCATATGCGGCAAGCCATCACTCCTAAAGAGAGGCTAGTCACCACGTTGCTGTACTTGGTGACAGGGAGAAGTCTGCAGGACATCAAGTTCTCGACTGGCATCTCTACCCAGGCTCTGGGGATCATTATTCCAGAGACCTGTTCTGCCATAATTCAGGTCCTGCAGAAGGACTATATTAAGGTAAGTTTTCTCCTTTAACATGACATTCTATGTATTTAATGTTTGCTAATGTATTATATTCCTTGCATCATTCCCTAATTACCATGATTGTAATGCTGTGAATGTCCTCTTTGTCCTCATGCATGCTGGAAGTTTTTAAAGCTCCTTTTTTGTCCTTCATGCATATTTGCCTTCACTAACCTCCCCAGCATGCTATCCTGGGCAACACACCTACCCTAGTCACTTAAGTATTTTGTCAGCTCCATTGTAGTGCTTTACCCTAAACACCCCTTAAAATGTGTTTAAATGTTATTTTTGTCCTTAAATTCATGCCATACCAGTCCTTTATGTGCTGACTTTGCCCAACCCATACACACTATAACTACCTCTTTTGTGTTCATATTTGTGGATGAATTCACCAAAGCATGTAGTGAAAGGGCCTGCCTGAATACTTTCAAATGGTACTGTTTAAAGTTTTGTTCTCCTATTATCTTGACACTTCTTACCTGTCCAGTGGGCTGCCAATAGTGTAAGTAAGGAGGGGCTGGCCAAAGTAATACACATTATTTATGCATTCAGCCCTCAATGAAGTGGAGAGGGTTACCTGTCCAAAACATCTCCCCCCACCCTAAAATTTTTACAATGGGCCATCGGGGGGGGGGGGGGGGGGGGGATCTGATAAGTGTACCTTATATTTTTGTCTATAAATACTTAAAATAAATGTTATACTGATGTTGGCCAATAATGTTTGTGTCTAATCTGCTTGCAATGTTATGTGCAAAAGTACTAATTTTTTTTTTCTTGTTTCACTCCACAGTTTCCTTCAACTCCATAGGAATGGCAGACTGTGGCTTCCCAATTTGCCCAGCGGTGAAACTTTCCCAACTGAGGAGGGGCAATCGATGGGAAACACGTCCACATTGTCCCACCCCCCAACTCAGGGTCATACTATTATAATTACAAGGGGTTTAATAGTATATTGATGTTGGCGGTGGTGTCGGCGACATACAAGTTTTTGTATGTGGACGTGGGGAAGAATGGCCGGATGTCTGATGGTGGAGTCATCGCCTAGACCGAGTTCTATAGAGGGCTACAGAATGGTGGCTTGGGATTGCCACCTGCAGAAGATAACGTGGCAGGACTCCCGTTCGTCTTCGTCGCTGATGAAGCGTTTTGGCTTGGTGAACACCTGATGCGGCCATTCCCCATGAGGACCCTCACCCCGAACCAGAGGGTTTTTAACTACTGGCTGGCCAGAGCCAGAAGAGTGGTGGAGAATGATTTCGGCATTATGGCCAGTCGGTTCCGCCTTTTCCTCACTGCAATCAACATGGCGGAATATATACTAAACCATATAGTACTTGCATGCTGCAATATGCACAACTTTTTAAGGAGAAATGCTACAAACTATGTGGCCTCAGTTGGTCTCAGTATATGGAATACTTTGCGGGTAGGGGGGGCATTGATATGCCAGCAAATGTTTGATACATTTTTTAAATAAATATTTTTTTTAATCTGAACTAATATTTCATTTGATTTACTGCTTGTGTTTCTTTTAGCTGTCTCCTAGGTTCTCCAATGGGCTTTTCTTTTTGCCCATTTTCTTCAATAGTACAAACGTAATTTTTGGGATACATGAGATGACAATCTCTTCTTCAGCTAACTATTATGTTGTGGGTCTGCTACACACACACATTGTTTTTGTTGTTAATGTATGTAATACATTAATGATAAAAAAAAAACATCCTTTTCAGCACAATGAATTAATTGTTTTGGGTCCCGAAAATGGCCTGATTGGGGCAAGTTTTACAGCAGTGTGGGGGTTATTTACTGAAGGAAAATCCACTTTGCACTACAAGTGCACTGCAAGTGCACTGAAACTGCACTGAAAGTGCACTTGTAGTGCCAAGTGGATTTGCCTTTAGTAAATAACCCCCATTGTCACTGTAAACACCTACTTACTCAAAAAACTGGTATTGAGCATTGAAAGAAGAAGCCACACATTGTTGAGTATAAAACATTTTACTCTGTGCATATTTACATGTACGTTATAGAAAAGGGTTTTTGAACAAACCAACATCTTTGGTGTATAACATTTTTTTTAGGTTTGACATTAGAAATATCCTTTTTTTGGTTAAACAGGCATGTCTCAAACCATAACATACACAACTCAGGAACTTACAAAGTTCAACTTTGATAAAGTGAAGGCAATATTAGACATTAGTACGTCAAAACTGTGTTGATCTTGCCTTCATCAGATGGGGTCATGTCACCCCTGTAAAAGCCAAATTTTGAAGATGCACACAAATTGGGAGTCAAAATGGGGATTTCCCTCCTGATCCCATGCCTAATGTCAACATGTGCTAGCTCCCATCATGGGGGATCCATGGACGTGTTTGGGGGGTGCAACCCCTTCCTCTCACCTACTTGAGTTGCGAGGAAGGGGTTACACCCACAAATTGCGTACCTTGATATCCCGTGATGGCAGATAGCACATGTTGATACACTGTGTGCATCTTCAAAATTTGGATTTTATAATACTTTAAAACTTGATTTAAAAACAAAAATTACACAACAAAACCGTACATTTTTTGGGTGTTTTAGATTCTGCCTAAAACAGCAATGATGTTCTTCATTTTTTTTTAACATCATTGATGTTTTCCTTTAGCATATCTAAATCCCGATTGCACACCATTATCTCCCCGATGAGGACTTGTGCATTTGCACTAGTGAAATGAGATTCTTCTTCCACAAAATCCACATCACCTAAAATAAAAAACACACCATGTATTACAAATATGCAGGCATACATCTATTACCTGAAGCTGTGGTCTCAGACACTGACCTGTTGTGGCCACTATTTCACCCACTTCATAAACCTCTGCCTCTACATCCTCAGGTTCTGCATCCACAGGTTGTGGTGTGCTGAGTTCCCCTTCTTTAGGAGGTGTGGGGTTCCTGGTGTCCTCAGATGCCCCGAGTCTTTTCTCCCCTATGTGAATTAAAAAAAAGGTATACTTAGCACACAGATATTTGAGGCCAGAAATAGGAATATGAAACATTGCTTGGAAGTGTTGTACAATTGTCTGTTTTTGCAGAGTTCCAAGCTGAAGACATTATTTTTTTCCCTTTCTAAAGCTGGAATACTTACCTTTTCTTGACAAGTTTCACACATGGAGACACCCCTAGTATCCACTGGAGCACCTGTGTGGGACACCCTAAAAAGTTTGTTCAGGTGTCCCACACTAGTGCTCCTGCGTCCAAATGTGTAAACAGCTGCTGAGTGTCCTCTCCTTACATGGAATCAAGTTTGCATTTCATTCTACTTACAAACCCATCTAGACAACAATGTAATAAACTGCTTTTAATACAAATAGGCATGACCAAATGTAGTTAACCTGCATCTGCCAAAAACATCGTATTAGTGGGCGTACGAACAATGTTTACTACGACCGATTACTGTGCCCACGAACCTGAAAGTTTCCATTTTAAACTGTACAACAATAAAGAAAAGCACATGGAGCAGCATGCAAGTAATAATAATAAAAGAAACACAGGACAAATACTTACTTTTTAGAAGCACTTTCCTGATCCTTCTGTACTGATCGTGCTCCCTCAATTTCAGGTCTGACCAGCGTTTCTTCAATTGCTCCTTGGATCGTCGTACCCCAAAATTCCTGTGCAGACTTTTCACAACTTTAGTCATGATCTTGGCCTTTCTCACAATTGGGTTTGGGTACGGTCCATACTTCCCATCATAGTCGGTCCTCTTCAAGATGTCCACCATCTCCACCATCCCTACAAAGGACATATTTGAGGCCTTATATCTCCTCCTGGATCGGGACGTTTCTGGCTCCGGGCTTTCGTCGACGTTGCTGCTGCTGTCTGCATGCACTTGCTCTTTCTCCGCCATGTGCTCTCCCACTGCGTCGAAAGAGAAGGGGCGGGGAATATACTAGAAAGACGTTCAGGGGTGGGTGGAGTGTATATAAAGTGCAACACGCGTGAATCATACGTATGATCTGTGAGCGGAGGAAGGAGTATCGGAAGCGCCGATCGTGATAACGAAGGTACAATTTAAACTTGGTGTATCAGTGGCCTATAAGGCTTATTGATTGAGGCCTATATTGGGACAAGATTAGGAGAGTTTAGCCTGACATTAGGGTTTGTCTTGTGTTGTGTCTTGCAGATAAAATGGACAAACAAAATAAACAAGATATTTGGGGGGCACACCCTAAAAGATGCATTAAAGATGGTGCAGCCATAAGACCATACAACAGAACAAAATATTACAGTGTGGCCCACTAATCATGGGGTACTTTGTCGCAGTAAGTGGGCTTAAGCATCATATAGCAATATGGTGTGACCAAATCCCCATATTTTTTTATAATGTTTTTTGAAAATGTCTAGGTGTTTTAAATAGCCTTGCAGCAGGAGGTAAATGTCTTTTTTGCATGTGTGCGCTGTAATATTTTGTTCTTTTGCAGATAAAATGGATCGCTTCAACGATCACGGCTTCCTCCCCCATTTCATTAATCTGTACAGGGAGCTGCCCTGTCTGTGGCAGATAGAACCCCCCTTTTATAATCATAAAATAAAGAGGCAGGCAGCACTGGATAAACTGTTGGAATTGGTGAAGCCGGTGATCCCCACGGCAACCATCCCCTATTTGAAGGCCAAAATTGGTGGCCTGAGGAGAACATATAATTAGGGAGCGCAAGAAGGTCCAGGATTCCATGAGATCAGGAGCTGCAGCAGATGACGTTTATGTACCCAGGCTGTGGTACTATGACAGACTGCTTTTTCTGTCAGACCAGACTGAAATAAGGCAATCACTCTCCACTCTTCCTTCCACTCTACCTTCAACCGCAGCTGAGGCTTCTGACGTCCAACCTGGGCCTTCCACCCAGGAAAAAGTGGAGGAGCCCAGCTTGAGTCAGGTATGGCATTGTTCAACATATTTATTGTCAAAAAAATGAATGATGTTAACTAGATGTTATTATTGATCACTAATTCCTGATTTAATAAAGTGGTTTACATATCAATAGACAGTAGTGGCCAAAAATTATTGGGACAAAATGAAAAATGCTGGGGTCAGAATGATAGTCTTTTCTATTTGTTAACATTCAATTTGCAACAGTCATGAGCTGAAAATTGTGTGTGATTGATGAACAAAAAACTAAAACTATGTCCCTTTTTCATACACAGTCCTCAGAACCCCCCCCAATCTTCAAGAGGCCTATGCCTGCATGGCAGCCTGCAAAATGCAGGAAATGGAGGTGGGCAAACACCTCTTCTGTGAGGAAGTTATCTTCCAGGCCCTAAATAAGGGGTTGAGGGGCGAACTCACAAGCAAAAGCTATGTTTGTGAGTTCAACCCTCCTCCTCCTCCACCTCCTGCCACAACTCCAACACCAGAGCCACAGCCTGGAAGCAAGCCTGGAAGGAAGACAAGAGTGTGATGCCCTGGGTTCAGTCTGGTCTGACAAAAGACGCAGGCTGTTATATGACCACAGGCTGGGGACATATATGTCATCTGCTGCTGTTCCTGATCTCTTGGAGTCCTGGACCGGATTGTGCTCCCTATTATATAGACTCCTCAGGCTACCAATTTTGCCTGTCAAATAGTTGATGTGTGCCCTGGGGTACAAAGGCTTCGCCAATACTTGCCTATGTGTTTTACTTCAACAAGGACAGTTTTGTTTGTGAGTAGGCAGGTACATTTCAAAAATACAATGTCAAATTAACAAGGGACACCAACACCAACCAACCTCCTTGAGGTTAAAAAATACAAGATGATAATGGTGTTGTGGTAACTTGACACACAAAACGACAAAAAATATTATGGAGATCACTAGAAAAAAAAAAACGGAAGATCTTGATAAAAAAAAAAAAATCGATCACTATAAAAAAAAATTCAAAACATTATTCTGAAGATCTGGCGAAAAAAAAAAAAAAGATTGTTCAGGAGATCACGAGAAATAATAAAGAAATCAGTTTGTCGGAACTCTGTGTGAATATCAGCAGCAAAACAACTTCATTATTCTAGCATAATAAAGAAGAAGAGAATGCGCTGCATTAAAAGATTAAAAAATTTGCAGCGTGACGAATGTGCTATCTCCATTACAAACGCTAGTTTTACCAGACCGATCGCTTCCGTCTCGTACTTGATTCAGAGCATGCGTGGAATTGTCTACACACGCTCAGAATTTATTTTATTTTATTTATTTTATTGTCGGAAAATTTGAGATCCAGCTCTCAAATTTTTGTTGTCGGAAATTCCGACAACAAATGTCCGATGGAGCCTACACACAGTTGGAATTTCCGACAACAAGCTCACATCGAACATTTGTTGTCGGAAATACCAACCATGTGTACGCTGCATAACAAGTCACATGACGCCAGGGAGGGAAAATGGCTAATTGGGCCCAATTTGGACATTTTTACTTAGGGGTGTACTCACATTTGTTGCCAGCGGTTTAGACATTAATGGCTGTGTGTGGAGTTATTTTGAGGGGACAGCAAATTTACACTGTTATACAAGCTGTACACTCACTACTTTACATTGTAGCAAAGTGTCATTACTTCAGTGTTATCACATGAAAAGATATAATAAAATAATTACAAAAATGTGAGGGGTGTACTCACTTTTCTGAGATACTGTATATCATTTACATACCTGCCAACAGTCCCGATTTTCCTGGGACAATCCCGGGAATTAGACCCTCGCCCCGTTCTGGACGCATTCCGTTCAAAATCCAGATATTTTGCTCTTGTCCCGGGCATCTAGACTCTAATGCCCCGTGCACACGGTCGGATTTTCCGATGGAAAATGTCCGATCGGAGCGTGTTGTCGGAAATTCCGACCGTGTGTGGGCTCCATCGGACATTTTCCATCGGATTTTCCGACACACAAAGTTGAACAGCAGGAGATAAAATTTTCCGACAACAAAATCCGATCGCGTAAATTCCGACCGTGTGTGGCCTGTTCCGACGCACAAAGTGCCATGCATGCTCAGAAGAATTTCTGAGACGGGACAGCTCGTTCTGGTAAACTTAGCGTTCGCAATGGATACAGCACTTTCGTCACGCTGCAATGTTAAAAATGGTTTAATACAGCGCACTCTCTTCTTCTTCATAATGTGCGAAGAATTAAGTAGTTTTGCTGCTCATATTCACACACACTTCTCACAAACTTTTATTTGTGTTTTTTTATTGGGATTCCCTCAATATATTGTTATTAGTTGTCACATCTGACAGTTTTATATTATTTTTTTTTTTTTTTTGATTTTAAGCCTTTTTTTTCTGTAATGTTTGGATTTTTTCAAAGGCTGATCTTTGTTCAATGTTATTTTTATTTTTACTCCAGAATATTTTTGTGTGTGTTTTGTGTGTCAAGTTACCCCAACACCATTGATATCTTTTATTATTTAATCTCAAGGAGATTGTTTGTTGTTGGTGTCCCTTGTTAATTTCACATTGTATATTTGAAATGTACCTGAATCCTCACAAACTGTAATTTTTGAAGTAAAACACATAGGAGAGTATAATTCAAACAAAAATCCTTTATTAAGGGATCAGAACCAAACAAAGAGGAAGGCAACACTGGATCAACAAGAGAAATTAGCGAAGCCTGGGACCCCCAGGGCAGACATCAATTCTTCAACATCAAAATTGGTGGCCTGAGGAGTCCATATGTAAGGGAGGGCAGTCTGGTCCGGGATTCGCAGAGATCCGGAAAGCAGCAGATGACATGTGTGTCCCCAGGCTGTGGTACCACAAGAGGCTGCATTTTTTGGCCGACCAGACTGGATCCAGGGTCCTCACTTTCTGGTCTTCCTTTCACGCTTCCTTCCCGGCTGTGGCTGTGTAGTTGGAGATGTGGCAGGAGGAGGAGTAGGACCTGGAGGAGGACTGGGGGGACCTGGAGGAGAGGGAGGAGGAGGACCTGCAGGAGGAGGAGGAGGACCATCGCAAAGGTGTGTCTGAGGTGTAATTTGGCCCCTCATACCTTTCTCCAGAGCCTCCGATATGAGGGCCTCACACATTACTTGTTGGCCCTCCTCCATCCTCTGCATTTTATATGCAATGACGGCAGCAATGTCCTCCTCCACGGTCTGTCGTGCTCCCAGGACCTCTGTAGCCCTCCAAAAGAGTCCTCCGGTAGCCTCCTCTAGGGCACTCCTCTTCCTGCCACTTTCTCTTTTCAGGGGGGGTGGAGGGACCTGCAGATCAGCCAGCCGGCTCGGCCCGGCCACCTCCTGGCTGAGACTTCCCTGTGTATGAAAAAGGGACATGGTTGTAATGTTTTGCATCATCAATCACAATCCTAAATTAGTACTCCCAACTAACATCTAGTTAACATCATTGATTGGACAAGCAGAAATATTTAGAGGAATGCTATACCTGGCTCAATCTGGGCTCCTCCACATGTGGCCTGGAAGGCCCAGGTTGGGCGTCAGAAGCCTCAGCCGGGAGGGAAGGAAGCGTGGAAGGAAGACTGGAGAGGGATGGCCTGGGTTCAGTCTGGCCTGCCAGAAAATGCAGCCTGTCGTAGGACAACATCCTGGGGACATAGATGTCATCTGCTGCTCCGGATCTCTGTGAATCCAGGACTTTCTTGCGCTCCCTCAGATATGTACTCCTCAGGCAACCAATTAATTTATTTAAATAGTTGATGTCTGCCGTGGGGATCACCTGCTTCACAATTTCCAACAATTGCACCAGTGCTGCCTTCCTCTTTGCTTGGTTCTTGAAATGGGGGTGGTTAATCTCCCACAGACAGGGCAGCCCACTTAGCATATCTATGAATACTGACATGAAGTCATTATCTTTGAGTACCATATCCATGTTCACTGCAAGACACAACACAAGACAAAGCCTAATGTCAGACAAAACTCTCCTAATCTTGTTACAATATAGGCCTCAATGTAGAAGCAGTATAGGCACAAGTTTGTCTCTTACCTTCGTTCTTACGATCAGCGCGTCCAATGCTCCTTCCTCCGCTCACAGATCGTACGTAATACGCACGCGTGTTACGCTTTATACACACTGCGCATGCGTGTAACTCCGCCCGCCCCTGACGTTCTTTCTATTCTATTCCCCGCCCCTTTTCGTTCGGCGCAGTGGGGGAAGAGCACATGGCGGAGTCACAGCAGGTGCGTACTAATTGCAGGAACGAGGAGGAGGAGGAGGAAAGCCCGGATCCGGACACGTCCCGATCCAGAAGGAGACGTTTTAATGCCACAAATATGTCCTTTGGGGAGATGTTGGAGATGGTCGACATCATGAAGAAGTCCAACTATGAAGGGAAGTATGGGCCTTACCCCAACCCGAACATCCGAAAGGCCAAGATCATGGCGAAAGTGGTCAGGAGTCTTGAGAGGAATTTCGGGGTCCGAAGATCAAAAGATCAGCTCCGGAATCGGTGGTCGGACCTGAAATCAAGAGAGCCAGAGCAGTACCGAAAGATCCGGAGAGTGCTGCAAAAAAGTAAGTAGTTGTGCTGTGTTCCTATTCTTTCTGTCTTTATTCCGTTCGTTCTGCTACATATGCTTTTAGTAATTGTAACGTTTAAAAGGGCAACTTTAATGTTCATGGGCCCATTATTCATTCGTATCAAACATTTTTCTTTGGGCCTCTAAAACACCATTGTTTAGGCCATATGCATTTTCCCACATTTTTTTTGGGCCTACTTGGATGTCAAATAGTTGTTTGTGTAGATGGGTTTGTTACTAGAATGAAATGCCAACTAGATTGTGTGTAAAGAGAGGACACTGAGCAGCTGTTTTCACATCTGGACACTGGAGCACTAGTGTGGGACCCCAGAACAACATTTTTTATTAGGGGGGGCACACAGGTGCTCCAGTGTATACTATAGGGGGGGCTACATCTGTGAAGCTTGTACCAAACAGGTAAAGTATTGCAGCTTGACAAAGGGCAATAATAAAATTACATCTTGGAACTCGGCTAAAATAGACAATTGTACCCCACTTCCAAGCAATGTTTCCTATTTCTAGTTCTGCCATCAAATATCTGTGTGCTAAGTATACCATTTTTGTTTTACATAGGGGAGAAAAGACTCGGAGGACATCCCTCATCTGAGGAGACCACAGACCCCCCACCTATGGAAGAAGGTGAAATACCCCCAAACGAAGAAGAGCAGGAGGAAGAAGAAGATGTGGTGGAGATTGGCACCACAACAGGTGAGTGTCTGCGACCACAGGCTCAGGTTACCGAGATGGATGGTGGCAGATTTTTGATATCTGTTTTTGTTTTGTTTCTCTCTTTTTAGGTGATCATGAGGTTGTGGATCCAGAACGCTTTACTTCAGAAAGTGCCCAGATCCTGATCGGGGAGATCATGGGGTGTAATCTCGAATTGCACAACATACAGCAAAAAATCAATGATGTTATTAAAAAAAATAATAACATCATTGATGTTTTGGGGCGAATTTAAAACCCCACAAAATATATTTTTGGGATTGTGTTCCAATTTTTAAAATCTTTTTGCAATGTTTTGAAAAGCCAAATTTGGAGGATGCACACAGTGTATCAACATGTGCTATCTGCCATCACGGGAGATCAATGGACGCGTTTTGGGGGTGCAACCCCTTCCTCAATTATAAAGTAGCGGTGAGGAAGGGCTTGCTCCCCCAAAACACGTCCCTTGATCCCCCGTGATGGCAGATAGCACATGTTGACATTCGGAACTTGGTGTGCATCTTCCAAATTTGGCTTTTCCAGGGGTGATTTCCCCCCATCTGAACGCTATATCAAACACAGTTCCTAAATACTGATGTCTGATATAGCCTTCAGGTTTTTCAAAATGTGAACTTTGTAAGTTCAAGTTTTTTGGCTTTCTTGTTGGTTTTACACATGCCTGTTTTATCTTAAATGGACATTTTGATTTTTGATAATGCTACTGCAAAAATTGTTATACAACAAACATGTTGGTTTGTTTTAAAAACCTTTGGTAAATGCACATGTGATTGTGCAGGTATAAAAAAGTTGGTTACTCAAGAATGTGTGGATTATTGTCTCAACACTACAACACTTTTGGGGTGATGTAATAGCTGTTTTATGCAAAAATGGGGGTTATTTCCTAAGGGCAAATCCACTTTGCACTACAAGTGCAGTTTCAGTGCAGTTGCAAGTGCACTTGTAGTGAAATGTGTTTTTGCATTTAGGAAATACCAGCTAACAGTGTTTTTTATAAGGTTACCCAATCACGACATTTTCTGCACTCAACACATTTCTGTCAGGGTCAGCTAAAACAAACAAAAGCAGTAAATGTCCACAAAGAATTTCTTTAGGTTTTTTTTTATTAGAAAAAGGCTTCACATATTGTCTGGCATATTGATAGCCCCCCTACCCGCAAAGAACTCCAGGTATCGTAACCGGACATCACGGGCACTCAGGGAGGGCAAGCCAGGACGGCCACTTTCAAGCGCCGTCAGTGTTGTTGGATGTAGGATTCCGGCCTCAGGCCCAACTGAGCCAGCATAGTTGGCCGAATGTTTTCTTAAAAAATTATGGAGAACACAGCACGCAAGTATTATATGGTTCAGTTTATACTCCGCCATATGGATGGGTGTCAGAAATAGTCGGAACCGGCTGGCCAGGATTCCAAATGTGTTCTCCACCACTCTTCGGGCTCTGGCCAGCCGGTAATTAAAAACCCTCTGTTCCGGGGTGAGGGTCCTCATCGGGAATGGCCGCATCAGGTGGTCCCCCAGCGCAAACGCTTCATCAGCAACGAACACAAATGGGAGACCTTCCACATTGTCCTCTGGAGCTGGCAAGTCCAAGCTGCCATTCTGGAGACGCCTGTAGAACTCTGTCTGGGCGATGACTCCACCATCGGACATCCGGCCATTCTTCCCCACGTCCACATACAAGAAGTCGTAATTAGCCGACACCACCGCCAACATCACTATACTATTAAACCCCTTGTAATTATAATAGTACGACCCCGAGTTGGGTGGCGGGATGATGTGGACGTGTTTCCCATCAATTGCCCCTCCGCAGTTAGGAAAGTCCCACCGCTGGGCAAAGTGGGAGGCCACAGTCTGCCATTCCTGTGGCGTGGAAGGAAACTGTTGATGAAAAAACAATAAACATTACTATTTTTTCACAGAAACATGGCAAGCAGATTAGACACAAACATTCTGGGGCAACCTCCAGATAGCATTTATTAAGGGGAATTTAACAACGCCAAAGTATAAGGTACACCTATCATATTCCCCCTCCCCCCTCTCATGGGCCATTTCTAACATTATAGGGGGGGGAACTCTTGGACAGGTAACCCTCTTCACTTCATTGAGAGATGAATGCCTAAATACAGGGTATTACTTGGAACAGCCCCTCCTTAGTTACACTATTGGCAGCCCACTGGACAGGTAAGTGTCATAATACAAAGATATAAATACACACTGTACACATTTGAGGACATTTGGACATTCTGCTATTACCTATCAAGATAATAATAGGATACAAAAACTTTAAACAGTACCATTGGAAAGTATACAGGCAGGCCCTTGCACTACATGCTTTGGGGAATTCATCCATAAATCTGACCAGTAAAGAGATGGGTATAGTGTGTATGGGTTTGGCAAAGTCAGCAGATAGATGATTGAGGATAGATAGAGAATTGGGATCAGCTGACTTAGCAGTTGGGGGAGGGAGGGTTACTAAAAATTATTTGGGGACACCACAAAAAAAAGCCTCTGGCACTCTGCCTGAATTTAAATCAAAAATAACATTTACAAACATTTTAGGGGGTGTTTGGGGTAAAGCACTACTATGGAGCTGATAAAATACATTGTTAAGTGACTACATGAGGTGAATATAGGGGCAGGAGACACCATGCTGGGGAGGTTATTGAAGGGCAAATATGTATGAAGGACCTAAAATAATAATTACATAAAAATCCAGCATGCATGAGAACAAAGGGGACATTCACAGCATATTACAATCATGGGAATTAGGGAATGAGGAAAGAAATACAATATATTATCAAACATTCAATACAATAAAATGTGATATTAAAGGATAAAAATCTTACCTTCATATACTCCTTCTGAAGGACCTGGATGATGGCAGAACAGGTCTCTGGGATAATGATCCCCAGAGCCTGGGGGGAGATGCCTGTCGAGAACTTGAGGTCCTGCAGGCTTCTCCCTGTGGCCAAATACCGCAGGGTAGCAACCAACCTCTGCTCCGGAGTGATGGCTTGCCTCATGCAGGTATCCTGCCTGCTGATATAGGGGGTCAGCGAAGCCAACAAACGGTGAAACACGGGGTCCGTCATCCTGAGAAAGTTCCTGAAATCATCACGATTATTCTCATGGATCTCACGGAGCAAAGGCATATGAGAGAACTGGTCACGCTGGAGCAACCAATTCTTGGTCCATGAACTCCTCCCCACCCTGTTCATGGACTGGACTTGTGTCAAGGTCAGGACCCTAACACCAAGCCCCCGCACAGCACGAACTCTACGAGGAGTACGCATACGAAACATGGCTAGAAAACGGTCGGCTGCTCAGAACGAAGTAACAGAACGCACTGAAGAACAGCAAGGCCTGTGAAGAGCGACCTGAAAAACAGCAACGAGCAGGCAAGATCACACAGAAAACTCTGATACGAACTGACTGCATGCACTGAAGAGCAGATACAAACCCACAAGCACAAACTGAACGGCAGAAAACGATCTGAAAGCCACGAGTCTGAAAAAGCACGAATCGTCTCTCACCAAACTTTTACAAACACGAGATTAGCAAAAGGAGCCCAAAGGGTGCCGCGCTTGGTTCTGAACCGGCCTTTTCTAGTCTCGTCGTACGTGGTGTACGTGACCGCGTGGTTGGAATCAGAAATTCCGACAACTTTGTGCGACCGTGTGTAGGCAAAACAAGTTTGAGCCAACATCCGTCAGAAAAAATCCTAGGATTTTGTTGTCGGAATGTCCGAACAAAGTCCGACCGTGTGTACGCCCTATAACAGCGGTGCCGGCCGCCACTTCCGGGTAAACAGCATCAAAGACAACTTTCTTCTTCTTTTTTTTTTTTTATATATAAATTGTGCTTTTTATTGAATATAGAACATGGTAGAGTACAGAAACTAAAAAATGCAAAGAAAAGCACATCTGGTACATTCAAAAGAATCCATTGCAGATCTAGTAACATCAAACAGATCTAGTACAAAATGTGTAACAAAATTAAAGTGCATACAAAGGGGTATAATCAGAGGGCTATAACCAAGAAGTAGTTGAAAACTGAAGATAAGGGTGTGAAATGTTGGGTTGATATGTGGGTATTGGGGTGGGTTTAGGGGTGTGATGCCGTACTCAGATTTGTCCCACAAATCCCAAACTCTATCAAATCTGTCCACTGCATCATCTACCTGGGCTATCATGTGTTCCACTCTACCGGTTTCGTCAATAACCTTCCCATAGAGTGGATGGACTGGAGACAGTGCCTACATTGAGTTGGAAGTATTCTGTCAGAGTGAGGGAAAGTACATCTTTAGTTTTAGGGTCGTTTAGCAGTGATTCATTAAGCTTCCAGTGACATTTCTTAGTGTACGCAGTGGTGAGGGAAAGGTCTAGAGTCAGGGGGGCATGGCCCGACCAGGTGACAGGGCCCAATTCAGAGAGGGGCCGTCACAAAAAAGTGGTCAAGTCTAGAGAACATTTTGTGGGGGGGGGGGATAATAGGATGAAAACTGTTTGCTAGTAGGGTGTTTAATTCTCCAAGTGTCAAACAGGTGGGGTGGGCATGTGTCAGTTTGCGAAAGTATGTGGATAAAGATTGTGCTGGGAGGGGTAGTTTAGTGTGGATTAGGGATCTCCTATCTCATGTGGGGGAGAGTATGGCATTGAAGTCTCCACATATCAGTGTGAGGGGCTGTGAGAAGCGTTGGAGCTGTTCAAATGCTTCAATGTTAGGTATATACATTCATAATTGTAATGGGACAAGACATATAAACACATTGCATTATTATGTAGTGACCAAGTGGGTCTTGATGCGTGGACTGGAGAGGGCAGGAGCATCTAATCAGTATTGCGAAGCCAGCCTTACCAGATGAGTCAGACGCCATGTGAGAGATCGGAAAAATTTGGATGCAAATTTAACCTCTTGCCGTCCAGCGCATGAAGATATACGTCGGCACAATGGCATGGCTGTGCAAATGGGCATACCTGTACGTCCCCTTTAAATCGCGGGCTAGTGGGCGCGCAGACTCGATGTCCGCCGGTGGCTCGCGATCGTGACACAGAGAGGCAAAACAGGGAGATGCCTATGTTAACAAGACATTTCCCTGTTCTGTCTAGCAACATGACAGGGATCTACTGCTCCCTGTTATCGGGAGCAGTGGTCTCCGTCATGTTCTAGTGAGCCCATCCCCCCTAAAGTTAGAACACACTGAGGGAACACAGTTAACCCCTTGATCGCCCCCTAGTGTTTAACCCCTTCCCTGCCAGTGTCATTTACACAGTAATCAGTGCATTTTTATAGCACTGATCGCTATATAAATGTCACTGGTCCCAAAATAGTGTCAAAAGTGTCCGATGTGTCCGCAGCAATGTCGCAGTCACAATAAAAATCGCAGATCGCCACCATTACTAATAACAAAAAAAAATAATAATAAAAATGCCATAAATCTATCCCCTATTTAGACGCTATAGCTTTTGCGCAAACCAATTAATATATGCCTTTTGCAATTTTTTTTACCAAAAATATGTAGAAGAATACATATCGGCCTAAACTGAGGAAGAAATTTGTGTTTTATAAATTTTTTTGGGATATTTATTATAGCAAAAAGTTAAAAATATTGCTTTTTTTTTCAAAATTGTCGCTTTTTTTGTTTAAAGCGCAAAAAATAAAAACCGCAAAGGTGATCAAATACCACCAAAAGAAAGCTCTATTTATGGGGGAAAAGGACGGCAATTTTGTTTGGGTGCAACGTCGCACGACCGCGCAATTGTCAGTTAAAGCGGCACAGTGCCGTATCGCAAAAAATGCGCTCGGGTCAGGAAGGTGGTAAATCCTTCCAGGGCTGAAGTGATTAAATGAACCTCCAGCGCAGAAGTGGGTTTCCTGAATCAGGATCACATCCGCACCGGAGGCCCTGAACTCCTTCAAAGCCAGCCATCGTTTTTTGATGGAGTTCAGGCCTTTCACATTGTATGACAACAGCTTCAGAGCCATACCAAGGTAGTAAAATGTAGATATAGTGGAACAGGTAGCTTCCCAACAGTGGGATTAAAGGGTAATAAAAATGGCAAAAGTAGAAAAGAGAAAGAAAGAAAAAGAAAATAATAACAGAAAAAAAAACACGAAAAAGTCCAAAAAAAAGTTCTGAGGATGTGTAGCTTCGAAATAACAAAAAGGCCGGGTTGGCCTAAAAAAAGTAGACATAATAACATGTGTAGGCCTGAGCAGCAACAGCGACTCAGGAGTCCTCGACCACAGCCAGAGGACAAATGGGGGAGCAAGGCGGATTCCAACTGGTGAGAAACATGGGATCCCACTTTTTTTTCTATTACAAGGGATGTTTACATTCCTTGTAATAGGATTAAAAGTGATCCAAACATTTTTTTTTACAGGGACAGTGTAAAAATAAAAAGTAAAATAAATAAGGAAAAAAAAATTTCAAGTGTCTCATCTCTCCGTGCTCACGCGCAGAAGAGAACGCATACGCAAGTCGCGCCCACATAAGTAAGCAGTGTTCAAACCACACATGTGATGTATGGCCCGATCGTTTGAGCGAGCACTAGACCTCCTATGTAACTAAAAGCTGGTAATATGTAGAAATTTTTAAACGTCGCCTATGGAGATTTTTAAGTGCCAAAGTTTGTCGCCATTCCAATTTTGAAACATAACATCATCTTTCACATCATAGAAAAAAATTGGGCTAACTTTACTGTTTTCTTATTTTTTAATTCAGAAAAGTGTATTTGTTTCCAAAAAAATTGTGTTTGTAAGACCGCTGCGCAAATACGGTGTGACATAAAGTATTGCAACGATCTTCATTTTATTCTTTATGGTGTCTGCTAAAAAAAAAAAAAAAAAAAAAAAATATATATATATAATGATTGGGGATTCTAAGTAATTTTCTAGCAAAAAAAAAATGATTTTAACTTAACTTGTAAACAAGTGTTAGAAATAGGCTTGATCTTTAAATGGTTAAGGTATGTGGCTCTAGATCCTCTCATGTGCAGTGCCAAAAGTCTGTGCCCTCTCACAGCGGTGTATATATCTCTTGCGGATGGCTAATGTCTGTCATTTGATCCTTGCTTACCCTCAGGTCTCAGGCTCATACGAAGCAAAAGATTTTACAGGGCCTTTGGGAGCCGCGTAGAGAACTACATTGTTGCTGTATTGGTGCAGCTTGTGAGCTTCTGTTTTCCCAAATTAAGGTATGTGGTTCTAGATCCTCTCACGTGCAGTGCCAGTAGTCTGTAACACTCTCACCTGCAATACCATCGGTCTCTGACCCTCTCATGTGTAATGCCAGCAGTCTGTAACACTCTCACGTGCAATACCATCGGTCTCTGACCCTCTCATGTGTAATGCCAGCAGTCTGTGACCCTCTCACGTGCAATACCATCCGTCTCTGACCCTCTCATGTGCAATGCAAGCAGTCTCTGACCCTCTCATGTACAATGCCAGAAGTCTCTGACCCTCTCATGTACAATGCCAGCAGTCTCTGACCCTCTCATGTACAATGCCAGCAGTCTCTGACCCTCTTATGTATAATGCCAGCAGTCTCTGACCCCCTCACGTGCAATACCATCGATCTCTGACCCTCTCATGTGTAATGCCAACAGTCTCTGACCCTCTCATGTACAATAGCACCGGTCTCTGACCCTCTCATGTACAATGCCAGCAGTCTCTGACCCTCTCATGTACAATGCCAGCAGTCTCTGACCCTTTCATGTGTAATGCCAGCAGTCTCTGACCGTCCCATGTACAATGCCAGCAGTCTCTGACCGTGTCATACATGCCAACAGTCCTGATTTTCATTGGACATTCATGGGATTTAGACCCCGTCCCGTTTTTACGTTGTCCCGGGAAAAATCACAGGAAATTGGCATTTGTCCCGACTCCCGGAGAATCGCCAGAGCCGCTGCTAGAGGTCCAGGGCCAGCACTGGTGATGATCTCTGCCGCCATTTTACAGAAGACCAGCTCTCGTGGAACCGAGGGGAAGAAACAAGAGGCGGAGCCCAGGTGGCTGTCAATAGAAATGGAGCTTCCACCAACCCACCGCCCCGCGGCCTGCTGCCGATCTGTGACCTGTTGTGGGAAAGGCCATGGGGCGGGGGGTTGGTAGGTGCTCCATTTCTATTGGCAGTTACCCAGGCTCCGCCTCTTGTTTCTTCCCCTCGGTTCCACGAGAGCTGGTCTTCTGTAAAAATGGCGACAGAGATCATCACCAGTGCTGGCTCCCATTCCCCTCTGCAAGTCGGTCTCAGCCTCCATGAGGGTTGGTCTTCTGTAATGGCAGCAGAGATCAAATCATGCAGGAGGGACTCTACTGGGGGCACCGGATGTAAGGAGAAACTCTGCTGGGGGCACCTGATGATAAGGAGGGACTCCGCTGGGGGCACCTGATGTAAGGAGGGACTCTGCTGGGGGCACCTGATGTAAGGGGGTACTCTACTGGAGGCACCTGATGTAAGAAGGGACTCTACTGGGGGCACCTAATGTAAGGAGGGACTCTACTAAGGCATCTGATGTAAGGAGGGACTCTACTGAGAATGCCTGGTGTAAGGAGGGACTCTGCTGGGGACACCCTTGGCATCTGGTGGCAGGTGACGGTGGCAAGTGACACGCTCAGGGCTCCCACTGATTCGGCATTATGGTGAGTTATTATAGTGAGTAACTATTTAATTTTATATTACAATGTAATAAAAGAAATAATGCGCTTCAATCATCCTGACACCATACCAACCATGGTGCCGTGATGATTGAACCGCTAACACCAGGTGTTTGGAGTATCTTTATCTGCTGAATGTTAAACTTTCTGGAATACACATATTTCTATTGTTGTGTAGGATCTAGGCCTGCTGTCCCTCCATCCCTCTTTCTTTCCTTCCTTCTCTCTCCTTCCCTCCCTATCTTTCTTTCTTTCTTTCTCTCTCTCTCCATCTCTCTTTCTCCCTCCATCCCTTGTTCATCTCAGACTCTAACCACACCCCTTTAAGCCACGCCCCTTTTACGCTACGCCCGGTATTTTGTTTAAACCACGCCCGTTTAAACCACACTTCACGCGCCACATTTTTCTTTCCCTGCTATGCCACGCCTACAAACTAATGCCCCGCCCCTAATTATAATAAGACTCTGCCTACAGACAAAAAAGTGTCCCTATACATTTTTTTACAATGTTGGCAACTATGCTTTTATATGAGCTTGTTTATATATTTTTAAATCTGGTATTTTATAATCTATTCACCATATTTTTTATATAGTTAATAGTGTTTTTGAAAAATTGTTATCAGAATAAACAGTAAAATGTGGACAATGTTAATGTTGCATAGAATGGTGTAAAAGAGATTGTAAAATGTGGGCATATCAGACGCCGTTTTGTAATTGAGAAATAAGTAAACACATATAGTGTGAAGCATTTAGAGAACGCAGCAACCGGAAATGGAGATATTAAATGAGAATTTGGCTATTGTAGTCAGGATCGCGGATAAGTACAGCCCCAAGATATAGGGGGTGTAGTAGGAGGAGGGGAGTAACTAGTATGGGTGTAGTAGGAGGAGTTAAGAGTAGAAGAAACTAATCGTACCCCGGGATCCACAACCTCTGATGACACTTCAGGGGAGGAGCGAAATGCATTAGGTGAGTGGATACTTCCGGTTACGTCATATCTGCACAACACAAACTGTGACTCTTTGAATTCCAGGATGGCGTTAGTATATGCTCAGATACAAGAGGAGTATTGTGTAAGTTTTAAATTGGCTGATAAAACTATTTGAACCTAATAAACAGTATTACACTATAGATATTTCCTGGTTATGTTTCCTATAACATACATGAGGATCTATTCCTACCTGCTGGAGAACTACAAGGATAAGCGGACCATCTTATGAACAATATCTCCTTTTCAGTTGTAATGTCCACCAATATCTGGTGAGTGTGGGCACATAAGGAGAGGAGCACGGCACGACACGGCATATGAATGGGCATTTGCACAATAATATATAAAGAAAAAATAATTTTAGTTTTGGCACTGAAGATTAATGTGCACTTGTATTTGTATTAATTCATTGTGATTTTTGTAAAACATTGTTGATGTGGAGACAGCGCTGGGTACACATGTTATAACACAATGACATGTTAGGTATTTACTCAGCATAACATCATGTTTCATATTTTACAAAAAAATGTAGGTAGATATTGTGTTTTGTTTTTTTGTCTGTTTTTTTAGTCATTAAAGTGTAGCACCCTCTACATAGGTAGGTGCTAGAGGTTAGAATTTTTTTTTTTTTTTTAGAGCATAGGCAAATTTTAAGCGGGCCTAGCTGGAAGCTAGGCCTGTTTTTTTTTTTGTGTGGGCTGGGAGTGACTCAGAGTAGCAGCTATGACTTACAGACTCACAGACAGCATCACCTTACTGTTACCTCCCTCTTTCATCTAGAGGATTCTAGAAGAAGAGGAAGGGAAGAGAGGTGGAGCTGTCTGGTGTGTCTCAGGGCGTGTGAGTCAGCCCAGCTGGAGAGGAATTGTCGGGTGGAAAAACTGAGGATGAAGTACTAGGCTGTCTGGGGCCTTTGAGGGAGCTCCCCAGTCTGGGGAGGGTGACCTTGGGCCTGGGGCTCAGGTGCAGGGAAATCGAGGAGGCTCTGAACAGGAGGCACAGGAGGAGCAAGAGATGACAGCAGGAGCTAGTACTGCCAGGCAAATCTTCAGGAGGGAACCACCGGTTGCAGCCAGGAGGGCTGGTGAGTGACATGTGCAGTCAGAAGGACTGAAGAGGCATGCCAGAGAGGACTGAGAGGAAACAGTTAAAGCTGGGTGTGGAACCAGTAGGGAGTATTGCAATGTCATGGGCAGTGAAGTCAGGCAGGTGCAGGTGCAGCCAGGATGGCTGGCAGGGCCTGAAGAGGACAGACCGGGAGCAGTAGTCCACCTATAGGACAGCTAGCACAAAAGACTTTCTGTTTTCTGCTACACCATAGGGGCCCGCAGTCCCGGCATGCAAAGGGCGACTTACTTAGGCCTGGCTGAGCCAGTGTCAGGCCTAATCATGTGCTAGCTGCTCCTGGGAGCAAGAGTTGTGCTGAAGGAGTATGAAGAAGTGTACATAGTTGTCCCTAGCAATTTCTCTATTATTCTACTGGGCATCCCATATTTTTCTTACCCCATCCAAGTTAAATTCCCTAACAAAAATAACAAAACAAGCACATGACTGTTTTCTGTCAGATTGAGGAGTGAACACCGTGCTGGGCAGGGTGACAGGTGGGCCACATCACTTAGCAGCCCCTGCAGGGGTACCGCTACATTTACAGTATCTCACAAAAGTGAGTACACCCCTGACATTTTTGTAAATATTTTATTATACCTTTTCACGTGACAACACTGAAGAAATTACACTTTGCTACAATGTAAAGTAGTGAGTGTACAGCTTGTATAACAGTGTAAATTTGCTGTCCCCTAAAAATAACTCAAAACACAGCCATTAATATCTAAACCGCTGGCAACAAAAGTGAGTACATCCTTAAGTGAAAATGTCCAACTTGGGCCCAATTAGCCATTTTCCCCTATCGGTGTCATGTGACTACGCAGCATTAGTGTTACAAGGTCTAAGGTGTGAATGGGGAGCAGGTGTGTTAAATTTGGTGTTATCGCTCTCACTCTCTCATACTGGTCACTGGAAGTTCAACATGTCACCTCAGGGCAAAGAACTCTCTGAGGATCTGAAAAAAAGAATTGTTGCTCTACATAAAGATGGCCTAGGCTATAAAGAGATTGCCAAGACCCTGAAACTGAGCTGCAGCACGGTGGCCAAGACCATACAGCAGTTTAACAGGACAGGTTCCACTCAAAACAGGCCTCCCATGGTCGACCAAAGAAGTTGAGTGCACATGCTCAGCGTCATATCCAGAGATTGTCTTTGAGAAATAGATGTATGAGTGCTGCCAGCTTTGCTGCAGAGGTTAAAGGGGTGGGGGGTCAGCCTGTCAGTGCTCAGACCATACGCTGCACACTGCATCAAACTGGATTGCATGGCTGTCGTCCCAGAAGGAAGCCTCTTCTAAAGATGATGCACAAGAAAAGCCCACAAACTGTTTGCTGAAGACAAGCAGACTAAGGACATGGATTAGTGGAACCATGTCCTGTGGTCTGTTGAGACCAAGATAAACTTATTTGGTTCAGATGGTGTCAAGCGAGTGTGGCGGAATCCAGGTGAGGAGTACAAAGACAAGTGTGCCTACATTCAAGCATGGTGGTGGGAGTGTCATGGTCTGGGGCTGCATGAGTGCTGCCGGCACTGGGGAGCTACAGTTCATTGAAGGAACCATGAATGCCAACATGTACTGTGACATACTGAAGCAAAGCATGATCTCCTCCCTTCGGAGATTGGGCCGCAGGGCAGTATTCCAACATGATGACGACCCCAAACACACCTCCAAGATGACCAATGCCTTGCTAAAGAAGCTGAGGGTAAAGGGGATGGACTAGCCAAGCAAGTCTCCAGACCTAAACTCTATTGAGCATCTGTGGGGCATCCTCAAATGGAAGGTGGAGGAACGCAAGGTCTTTAACATCCACCAACTCCGTAATGTCATCAGGGAGGACTGGAAGAGGACTGCAGTGGCAACCTGTGAAGCTCTGGTGAATGCTCAAGAGGGTTAAGGCAGTGCTGGAAAATAATGGTGGCCACACAAAATTTTGACACTTTGGGCCCAATTTGGACATTTCCACTGTACTCACTTTTGTTGCCAGCGGTTTAGACATGAATGGCTGGGTGTTGAGTTATTTTGAGGGGACAGCAAATTTACACTCTTATACAAGCTGTACACTCACTACTTTACATTATAGCAGTGTAATTTCTTCAGTGTTGTCACATGAAAAGATATAATAAAATATTTAGAAAAATGTAAGGAATGTTTGGGGGCTATAAGTAATTTTCTAGCAAGAAATACTAATTTTAACTTGTAAAAAAAGTGCCAGAAAAGGCCTGGGGGGTGAAGTGGATATGCTAGGACACAGCACTGCTAACCTAACCTGTTTCACATATTTCAAAAGGATCTCGGGGACATTGACCTTAGGTATTTTTCTCTGCCATGTTGTACCTGTAAGCTGTACATAAATTAAGGAAATTGTGTATTTACTTATGAACCAGTAAGGCAACATTTACAAACAAACGACAACTGCTCAATTCCAAGCTCAACTTAATGCGGAGTTCCACCTAAAAGTGTAACTTCCGCTCATTGTACTCCTTCCCCTCTCCGGTGCCACATTTGGCACCTTTTGGGGGGGACGGGGGGCAGGATACCTGTCTTTCACAGGTATGCTGTCCCCATTTCCGGCAGCCTCAGCCGCGGGTATTGACGTCACCGCCTGGGCTTCCTCCTCCTCCCTCCTCCTTCCCCGGCCACCGGGCCAGTAGGAGAGAGGAGCAGCGCCTCGCGTATGCGCAGTAGGGTTCCCGGCGCGAAGCCGTAAGGCTACACTGCTGGATTCTCCTACTCGCAATGGAGGCGGCAGCACCCGACAGCTGATGGAAACATCAGCTGTGTTGCTGACATCGCTGAACTCCAGGACAGGTAAGCGTCCGATTATTAAAAGTCAGCAGCTGCAGTATGTGCAGCTGCTGGCTTTTAAATTTTGCAGCATTTGGCGGACCTTTGCTTTAAAACACAGGTTTTAATGTGAACTGTTGGACAGCAGAATTTGGTTGGTTGCAGGCTGGCAAGTTCAGCTGGGAATTTTCTTTGGTTTGCTTTACATACGTTGCCCTTCCATGTGTTCCTTACTGTTAAGGCCAGCTAAAGGTGGGGCAGGGGCCAATTTTTTGTACTTCCTTCCACATCGGCTGAGGCCATTTTTTTTATTGCGCATTCTTTAACAAATAAAATAAACTAAATAAACTAAATTATACATGTTATCTGCCCTCCAAATCAACATTAAATAATTTAAACAAAAAGTGCATTCTCTGCACACAAAAAATAAATAAATTATAACAACTCAAATCATAAACAAAAAGAAAATTAGAAATTGTAGGGGTAAAAATCCCCAGACCAGCGGGCTTGTTGGGGGTGTTGGGGCTGGATTTGCCACGGTCCGCCATGCTGCTGTGGTATGTGGGGTTGCTGTGGTGAAACAATGTAAAAATGAATCTGCGCAGTGGGTATAAGTACAGATAAGATATAGAACTGCTGCCTCTACAGGTATAATTCCACCTGAGTGGAATGTACTAAAATGAATGTAAAAACAAATGTAGGTATGGCGCTGTTCTAATGAAATGAGTGTTTTATAATAGAGCCGCTATGTTACACCCTCTGTGGTCTCCCAGTCTAAATGTAGAAAGTTGAAGAGTTTCGAAAGTGTGTATTATACACATTTAACAGGGTGTGGTGCTATTGACAACATTAGTTTATAGTACCACACCCTGTTAAATGTGTATACACACAGGTTTAAGGGTTGCTGTGGTGTCTGTGGAGGTGATGGAGGTGTGACATCCAAATCACAGATGTGTGTTTTAGAGGAAATTTGTCCCCTCCTAGCCTTGTTGAGGAGCTGCAGGATTAGTTCCTCGCACATACTCCTTTGCTCTTCCTCCATATCTTGCAGCTTATTACCTGTCATACAGACAAATGCCTCCTGTGCATCCGGGGCCATACTGATGGCGGTTGTTGCGTGGCTGAAGGAGGCAGCCATGGCCTCGTCCAGGTTCCTGCTCTTCCTGGCCCTTTTAGTAGGAGGGAGGGATCTGCAACTCCGTCTGGCTGATGGGCACGGGCTCCTCCTAACTAGGGATGAGCCGAACACCCCCCTGTTCGGTTCGCACCAGAACTTGCGAACAGGCAAAAAATTTGTTCGAACACGCGAACACCGTTAAAGTCTATGGGACACGAACAAAAATAATCAAAAGTGCTAATTTTAAAGGCTTATATGCAAGTTATTGTCATAAAAAGTGTTTGGGGACCTGGGTCCTGCCCCAGGGGACATGGATCAATGCAAAAAAATTTTTTAAAAACGGTCGTTTTTTCGGGAGCAGTGATTTTAATAATGCTTAAGGTGAAACAATAAAAGTATAATATCCCTTTAACCACTTCAATACTGGGCACTTTCGCCCCCTTCCTTCCCAGACCAATTTTCAGCTTTCAGCTCTCTCACAATTTCAATGACAATTGTGCGGTCATACAATGTTGTACCCAAATGAAATTTTTATCTTTTTGTTCACACAAATAGAGCTTTCTTTTGGTGGTATTTATCCATGACTCTGTTTTTTATTTTTTGCGATATAAGCGAAAAAAAGAGCGGAATCTTGGAAAAAGAACAATATTTTCTTCTTTCTATTTTAATAAGAATCCAATAAAATCGAATTTTGTCATAAATTTAAGCCAAAATGTATTCTGCTACATGTTTTTGTTTAAAAAAAGTGTATAATAATTGGTTCGTATGATCACGGACACATGTGCGCAAATGATCAAGTACAGATGTGCGCAGGTGATCACGGACATATGTGTGCAGATAATCATTGGGACATGTGATTTTACTGGGACATATGTGGGAGACAGTTGTTTTTACCATGTGGGGACATGTGTTTTGGGGACATGTATTTTGGGGACGTGTTTTGGGGACATTGTGTTTTAACTTTGTGTTTTTTTTACATTGTGGTGACACTAGACTGGTGATCAGTGAGTAAAAAGCTGTAAAAAACAGCTTATACTCACTGATCACCAGCCGGCTGCAGCGATCCGCTCTCCTCTCCTCACTGACAACTTCCGTGTGAGGAGAGGAGAGCAGATTGCCTAGCAACTGGCTCTGTGTTTACATCACATGACGGCTGTGATTCGACACGGCCGTCATGTGATCAGGAGGGCCAATCGCATAGCCCTCCTACCGATCGGAGATGCGCCGTGTCCGGGTGACACGAGCGCATCGGGATCGCGCCGCTGTGCGGGCACGCGCGCGATCCCTCTCCTTTTAAGGGACGTTCCTGAACGTCCACTCAGAAGCAGAGATAGCCCACCCGGCCGTTTATGTGCAGTGGCCGAGTGGGAAGTGGTTAAATTTCGTACCTGGGGGGTGTCTATAGTATGCCTGTAAAGGGGCGCATGTTTCCCGTGTTTAGAACAGTCTGACAGCAAAATGACATTTCAAAGGAAAAAAAGTAATTTAAAACTAATCGCGGCTATTAATGAATTGCCGGTCCGTCAATACACATAAAAATTCATTGATAAAAACGACATGGGAATTCCCCACAGGGGAACCCCGAACCAAAATTTAAAAAAAATGACGTGGGGGGTCCCCCTAAATTCCATACCAGGCCCTTCAGGTCTGGTATGGATATTAAGGGGAACCCCGGCCAAAAAAAATGGCGTGGGGTCCCCCTCAAAATCTATACCAGACCCTTCAGGACTGGTATGTATTTTAAGGGGAACCCCGCGCCAAAATTTTTAAAAAACGGCATACCAGACCCTTATCCGAGCACGCAACCTGGCAGGCCACAGGAAAAGGGGGGGACGAGAGCGCCCCCCCTCCTGAACCGTACCAGGCCACATGCCCTCAACATTGGGAGGGTACTTTGGGGTAGCCCCCCAAAACACCTTGTCCCCATGTTGATGGGGACAAGGGCCTCATCCCCACAACCCTTGCCCGGTGGTTGTGGGGGTCTGCGGGTGGGGGGCTTATCGGGAGTCTGGAAGACAGTTTTTTTGTAAAATTGTAGGGGTACAAAAGTACCCCCTTACCATTTCACACAGGGGGGAGGGCCGGGATCTGGGGGTCCCCTTGTTAAAGGGGGCTTCCAGATTCCGATAAGCCTCCTGCCCGCAGACCCCCACAACCACCGGGCAAGGGTTGCGGGGATGAGGCCCTTGTCCCCATCAACATGGGGACAAGGTATTTTGGGGGGCTACCCCAAAGCACCCTCCCAATGTTGAGGGCATGTGGCCTGGTACGGTTCAGGAGGAGGGGGGGTGCTCTCTCATCCCCCCTCTTTTCCCGCAGCCTGCCAGGTTGCGTGCTCGGATAAGGGTCTGGTATGGATTTTTGGGGGGACCCCACGCCGTTTTTTTTTTAAATTTTGGTGCGGGGTTCCCCTTAAAATCCATACCAGACGTATAGATTTTGAGGGGGACCCACGCCATTTTTTTAATTAAAATTTTGGCCGGGGTTCCCCTTAATATCCATACCAGACCTGAAGGGCCTGATATGGAATTTAGGGGGACCCCCCACGTCATTTTTTTAAAAAATTTTGGTTTGGGTTCCCCTGTGAGGAATTCCCATGCCGTTTTTATCAATGAACTTTTATGTGTATTGTCGGACCGGGAATTCATTAATAGCCGCGAGTAGTTTTAAATGACTTTTTTTTCTTTAAAATGTCATTTTGCTGTCAGACTGTTCTAAACACGGGAAACATGCGCCCCTTTACAGGCATACTATAGACACCCCCCAGGTACGAAATTTAAAGGGATATTACACTTTTATTGTTTCACTTTAAGCATTATTTAAATCATTGCTCCTGAAAAAACACCCTTTTTTAAAACTTTCTTTTGCATTGATCCATGTCCCCTGGGGCAGGACCCAGGTCCCCAAACACTTTTTATGACAATACCATGCATATAAGCCTTTAAAATTAGCACTTTTGATTTCTCCTATAGACTTTTAAAGGGTGTTCCGCGGCATTCGAATTTGCTGCAAACACCCCAAATTGTTCGCTGTTCGGCGAACTGGCGAACAGCCGATGTTCGAGTCGAACATGAGTTCGACTCAAACTCGAAGCTCATCCCTACTCCTGACTGACACTTTACTGTGTATGAAAATGGGACATATGTTTTGGTCATCAATTACACACAATTTTGAGCTCATGACTGTTGTTAATTGAATGTGGACAAATAGAAAAGGCTATCATTCTGACCCCAGCATTTTTCATTCTTGTCCCAATCATTTTTGGCCACTACTGTCTACCGATATGGCAACCACTTTGTTAAGACATACATTTGAGATCAATAACATCTAGTTAACATCATTCTATTTTTGGATACAAATATGTTCAACAATGCTATACCTGGGTCAAGTTGGGCTCCTCCACATCTTCTTCCTGTGTAGAAGGACCAGGGTGGACCTCAGGAGCTGTGGCCTTAACCGATGTGGAAGGAAGCGTTGAGAGTGATGGGCGTGGTTCTGTTTGGTTCGATAAAAAACACAGGCTGTTGTAGTAAGACAGCCTGGGGACATATATGTCATCTGCTGATGCTCCTGATCTTTGGGATTCCAGGACCTTCTTGCACTCCCTATTATATGTACTACGAAGGCTACCAATTTTGGCCTTCAAATAATTGATGTCTGCCGTGGGGTACAGAGGCTTCATCAATTCCAAGAGTTTCTGCATCGCTGTCTTCCTCTTGATGTTATTAGAATAATCCCTACTCTTCACTTTCCATAGACACGGCAGCTCCTGGTACTGCTCTATAAATTCAGGCAAAAAGTCTGGCGCAGTGAATTTATCCACCATTGTCAATACAATTAGCAGATGCCTGCAAGACAGAACACAAGACAAATCATAATGTCAGGCTTAACTCATAAATAATCTGGTCTCAATATAGGCCTCAATCTTTTTTTTTTTTTCTTTCTTTTTTGCCACGTCAGCCAAGTACTAATTCATGAGAGGATGTTGTTTCAACTTTACAGTCAAGCTTGTTCCTCAATACTTATACATCATTGTGGCGTTTTCTGTATGTGAATATGTTTTATATTCCATGAGTGCCTTATAAAATGTTTGCCCTCTGCCATTTCTGGTTCTTTATTGTAATACTACTATATCCCCCCCACTCTACCCCCCACCCCAGACTCCCCCCCTGTTTGAGAGAGAAAGACCCAACGCAACCATCAGACTGTTGTCAATCCATTTCTGCTGTTTCTAGTTTTTCCAGAGCCTGCGGAGATGCATGGCTTATTTCTTTATTTATCTATTTTATTTAGGGTGTACTTTCTGCCTTGTCCTCCCATACTTCAGCTGCCTGGTTTGAGGCCTTGAACCTAACCCAGTCTCTCCATGTCTCCTCATATTCCTCCATCTCCAATCCTTCACTATATCTTAAGTACTCCATGCAATAGATTTCATCTATTTTGTCGAACCACTCCCGCATTGATGGTCTCCTACTGTTCCTCCAGTGCCTAGGGATGAGACTCTTAGCTGCATTAAGGAGATGCGGCAGCAAGATTTTCCGGTATTTTTTGGAAGGTGTATTGCTGCCGTGATGCAGACACACCCAGGGGTCATCTGGTACTTTCTTGTTGGTTATCATGTATATAATCTCCCTTACCTCCTCCCAGAATTTTCTTATTTCTGGACACGCCCACCAAATATGCGCAGCAGTCCCTATTTCTCTGCACCCTCTCCAGCAAAACTGCGACGTCTCATCCTGTATTTTATGTGCTAAGTCCGGGGTGATATACATTCTAGCCAAAACTCTAAAGTTCATTTCTGCAATCCTGTAATTTACTGATGTGCCATTAGCTCTACTCAGGATTCTCCTCGCCTCATTGTCATTAATCTTGTTTCCTATCTCCTCCTCCCATTTCCCAATAAATCCTGGTCGCTCAGTCTCTCCCATTTCTATCAGGGTTTTATAGATCCTTGACATTCCTCCCCTCCTACTTTTCTTTATGAGTACTTTCTCAAGTGGATAGAGGTCTTCTATTGATCTTATTGGTTGCGGGAGGGACTCTACGAAATGTTTGAGCTGCCTATATTTCCATCTGTCCATGGCAAAACAGGTGTCTCTTGCCTTGAGTTCCTGGTAGGTACACAGTGTTCCCTGGCTGGTGATGTCCTTAAGCTGGACATCATCATTCAGGATCCATCTTCCAGCCACCTCTTCCCTCCCCGGCGGGAAATAATCCGTGCCCCTAAGAGGGACTAGCGGCGAGTTATATTTCCACTTCTCTCTAATGTGTATCTTATCCCAAGTGTTTAAGACATGTTTCGTGATATCAAATATTTTCATATTTAATTTTCTGAATTGTGGTGGTATCCAAACATTTTTTCCCAAATCTACTCCACTCCTTGTGTTCTCTATTTTCACCCATTGTTTATCTGTGTTATTATTAACCCATTCTAGGATACATGACAATATCACGGCTGTGTAGTATTTTTTTAATGTCTGGTGCTCTCCAACCCCCTCTCTTTTTGCCATTTACTAATTGTGCGTACTTTACTCGTGGCTTCTTCCCCCTCCAAATGAATTTTAGAAACAGTGTGTGTATTTTATTCAGATAGCTCTGTGTGACAGCCAGTGGAAGCATTTGAAATTTATATGTGATTTTGGGAAGGATTGACATTTTGAGTAAGTTTATTCTGCCACCCCATGACAGTCGATTCCGCGGAAATCTATTTAGCTCTACTCCGATTTCGTTGAGGGTCATGTAGTTGGCTTGAAACATTGTTTCTCTTGTTAATGTTATTTTTACTCCCAAATAATTCAATTCCCTTACCCCCCCATTGGAAAGGTAAACTCTTTTGGTAGACCTTGTCTCCTCCTTTATCTTCTACCACTTCCATTATTTCCGACTTGGTCGCGTTTACCCGAAAGTTTGATAATTGACCATAATTTCTGAGGTTCGCTAGTAAATTAGGGAGGGTGATCCTTGGGCGAGTGACAAACAACAAAACATCATCTGCGAAGGCTGCTATTTTATATTCATCTTCCCCAATTTTTATACCGCTGATATCCGGGCTGAGTCTGATCTTGGCCAGCAACGGTTCTAGCGTCAGCACGAACAGCAGCGGGGAGAGTGGGCATCCCTGTCTGGTGCCATTTTGCATTTCAATGGGTCCAGACAGGGTACCATTGATTTTGACTCTTGCAGTTGGGTGTGTATATAGTGCCTTGATCTTTTTAATCATTTTGTCGCCAATCCCAAACTCCTCCAAGGTGTTCCACATAAAGCCCCAGTCTACCCTGTCGAATGCTTTTTCAGCATCTATCGACAGGAGTAGACCTGGGGCTCCTCTGTCCTTCATTATCTGGGTCACCATTAGCGTTTTAATGCTATTATCTTTCCCTTCCCTCCCTGGTATGAATCCCACTTGGTCTGAGTGGATCATCTCTTTTATGACCCTTTTCAGTCTATCTGCAAGGATCTTTGCGTAGATCTTTGTATCTATATTCAGTAGGGAGATGGGTCTGTAGCCAGAACACAGGGTGCTATCCTTTCCTTCCTCCTTTATAACGGCGATGTTAGCTTCTAAAGCTTCCTTTCTCATCTCCCAACTTACCCCAATCCCATTGATGTAGGAGCACAATATGGGAAGTAGTGGTTCTTGCAGCTTTTTATAATAAAGGGCGGTCAGTCCATCAGGCCCTGGGCTTTTCCCGTTTGGGATATCCTGGATAGCTCTTTTGACTTCCTGAAGGGTCACGGGGGCATCTAACATATTGCTGTCCTCTTCCGTGATTTTTTTTAAGTTTGCCTCTTTTAGGAACGTTTTGATGGCCTCGTGCCTATGTTTATCCTGTTCCCGGGAGTGGCCCCCTTTTATTGCGTATAATGCCTCATAGAACGTTTGAAAGGCTCTAGCTATGTCCTGCGTTCTATGTTTGATTTCCCCTGAACTGGTCCTAATGCTTTCTATATAGTTATTTGTTTTCTTCTTTTTTAGGGCCCTTGCCAGGTGTCTACCAGGTTTGTTACTATTCATGTATCTCTCTTTTTTGACCAGATAATACATTTTGCGTGTTTCCTGCTCTAGGGTTGCCCTTAACTCTTCCCTCTTTTTGAGTAGGTTCGTCCAGACGACCCTCCCGCCCGATGCTTTATGTTGTTGTTCTAATTTATGGATCTCATTGGTCAGGGCTAGCCTTTGATTTTTCAATCTCTTATTTTTTTCCCCTCCTATCATCATAATGATCCCCCTAATATAAGATTTATGGGCTTCCCAAATTGTAGCCTCATTTACCTCCCCTGGAGTATTAATTTTAAAGAACCATTTTAATTCCTCCTTTATTCTCCTTAGGGCAGGGCTTGACAAATTTGCTTGGAATCTAGGAGCCAGCTAAAAAAGTTAGGCGCCAGGTTTTTTTTTTTTTTTTTTTTTTAAAAACGACCGACCGCTTTATTTTCAATATAAGAATTAACCAATCTTAAATTTACACAGAGACGACTAGAACGAATGTGACTGCTTTTATTTCCTGCCATGCAGGGACACAAGACCACCATATTCCCGCTAAGGATCCAATCAGGTCCGCCTGAAAAACTGACAGGTGAACCTGATCAGACAACCCGTGTGAAAGGGGCCAAGCAGGGAGATGACAAATAATAAATTCATTTTAATTAACCACTTCCTTCCCGTAGGACGACTATATACGTCCTGTCTTTGAAGAGAAATACCGTTGTTATGGTAGCAGCTAGCTCCCATAACCCCGGTATCTTCTTCAAGAGCCGGCGGTTCTCTTTCAGATAAAAGTGGTCTCTGCAGCAGATTCGCAGCGAGATCACTTTTATCGGCGGCAGGAGAGGGCCCCCCCTACCGCCGCGCTCCGGTGCCCTTCACCGCTTACCGTGGCCGTCGGTAACGGCGGAGGCGATCCAGATCTGTCCCTGGCCTGACATGGAGACGAGTGAGGGGAAGATGGGCCCCCCCCCCCGCCCGTCTCCAAGTCATTGCAGGGCGGAAGCGACGTCAAAGCTCTTGAAGGGACATTTTATTTTTTTTTTTCAAATGACAATTTTTTTTTTTTTTTAATGCATTTTAGTGTAAATATGAGATTTGAGGTCTTTTTGACCCCAGATGTCATATTTAAGAGGTCCTGTCATGCTTTTTTTCTATTACAAGGGATGTTTACATTCCTTGTAATAGGAATAAAAGTGACTTTTTTTTTTTTTTTTTAAAGAACAGTGAAAAAATAAAAGTTAAAATAAATAAGAAAAAAAAAAATTTTTTTTAAATATGCCCCATCCCTTGTAATAGAAATAAAAGTGACACCATTTTTATTTTTTTTAAAAAAACAGTGTAAAAATAAAAAGTAAAATATATAAGAAAAAATAATAATTTTTTAAAATGCGCCCCATCCCGCCGAGCTCGCTTGCAGAAGCGAACGCATATGTGAGTAGCACCCGCACATGAAAACGGTGTTCAAACCACACATGTGAGGTATCGCCACGATCGGTAGAGCGAGAGCAATAATTCAAGTCCTAGACCTCCTCTGTAACTTAAAACATGCAACCTGTAGAATTTTTTAAACGTCGCCTATGGAGATTTTGAAGGGTAAAAGTTTGTCGCCATTCCACGAGCGGACGAAATTTTGAAGCGTGACATGTTGGGAATCAATTTACTCGGCGTAACATTATCTTTCACAATATAAAAAAAATTGGGCTAACTTTACTGTTTTCTTATTTTTTTAATTAAAAAAAGTATTTTTTCCCAACAAAAGTGCGCTTGTAAGTCCGCTGCGCAAATACGGTGTGACAGAAAGTATTTTAATGACCGCCATTTTATTCTCTAGGGTGTTAGAATAAAAAATATATATAATGTTTGGGGGTTCTAAGTAAAGGGAAGGAGATGAGCAGGCAGTGAAAACAGGTAGGGAAAGCTCCATTAGCATTGATGGATGTCTTGTCATACCAACGGCCACCACCAGAGGGCGCCCGATTGCAGAAGGAACCATAGGACTGCAGTAGGCCGCAAAGCCGGGGCCTCAATTACCGGCGCGGCCCAACGCGATCGCGCCGGGAGGGGGGGGGGGTGTCGAACGGACACAGGATACTCCAGCTGTGCTGCCCCAGGCGCCAGGTCGCTAATTCTAGTCGCAAATGCGACCTGGCGCCCAGGGTTTGTCGAGCCCTGCCTTAGGGTATTGCTATCTGCTAAGAGGTCTTCGTTTAATCTCCACCCTGTGCTCTGTGCCACAGTTTCTCCTACCCTTAGGTATAAACTCACAGGTGCATGATCCGAGAAGGTCATATTACCAATGGCGACCCCTGCAGTCTCTTCGAGCATCCTATGCTCTATCAAGAAAAAATCGAGTCTTGAGTATGTCCCGTGCACGGGAGAGTAGAAAGTGTAGTCCCTAGTGTCTCCCTGTTGTGTCCTCCAGACATCTACCAGCTGGAGCTGGTGTAGTTTTTTCTTAAGTTTCCCCGGCCACACTCCCCCTCTCCCCCGCGCACGGGACGTACAATCTCTCTCTGGGTCCAGGCATAAGTTGAAGTCTCCTCCCACTATTGCTCTCCCCGTCTTGAAAGTCTCAAATTTACTCAAAATGGTCATTACTGTTCTGTGAGTGTTTTTATTTGGCCCATAGATGTTCGCCAGAGAATACTTCCGTCCGTTAATTTTCCCTTTCAGGAAGAGATATCTCCCCTCCGGGTCTGACATTCTCTCCTCTAGTTCGAACCTCGTATCCCTGGCGAACCCTATGGCTACTCCTCTGGCGCCCCTTATTGGTGAGTCACTGTAATACCACTCTGGAAAGTCCCTGGAGTAGATAATTTGATTCCTCTTGGTGCTGAGGTGTGTCTCCTGCAACATAGCGACCTCAGCCTTCAAAAGCCTCAATTCACCCAGGATGTTGGCTCGTTTGATACAGGCACTCAGACCCCTTACATTATAAGAGATTATTTTTAAGTTAGATGACATCCCTATCCCCTATTAAGATTTTACTTTCCAAGAAACAAGCTCCTAGTATTATTGGTTGCGTTGGGCTCTCTCTTACTCCCCCCCCTCCCCCATCCCCCCCTCCCTGTCACCCTCCCCTCCCCCACCCTCTAAACACCCCACCTTTCCCTTACCCCCTCCCTCCCCCCCTTTCCCGACCCTTTGGGGGTATAGTGGGCCCAAACTCGGCCCAAAGGTATAACCGTGGCCCTCCTCTACCGCCCGGCCCCCCGGTTGTCCCCCAGAGGTTGAGCTCGGTGCGGGGTTTGGTCGAGGACGCGGGATTTTTGTTTGTTGTTGTACGGGAGCTGTCCGTCCCGGGGTTCCCTCCCTCGTGCCTCTCACCTCCCCCCCGTCTCGGTCCCCCCCTCCACCCCCCCCCACCAGCCCCGTGATTATGCTACATCATTGCTAACCAGGCTACTTATATGTCTGTACTGGCGCTTCCCTAGAACCACCGTTTTATTTTATTTTTTTTTTTTTTCATTTTTTTTTTTTGTTTTTTCTCCTTCCCCTTTTTTTTTTTTTTTTTTTCGTATTTGATTTGCTACAGGTTCACTACAGGTTTCTAGCCGGTCTCCAGGTGGGTATTTCCCCTATTGAGTCATTTTCGGTATTTTTCTCCCACCATCCCGGGATTTCCGCAAGAGGTATTTCTAGGTGTTCGCAGAATTTTTGCGTGTCTTCCGGGAATCTAAGCACGGCTTTTCGGCCTTCTTTTCGTCCAATCAGGCAGGCTGGGAAGCCCCAGGAGTACTGAACTCCGTGCGCTTTCAAGGTTGCTAGGAGGGGTCTCTGAATTCTTCTCCTATTGAGGGTCTCTGCTGCGAGGTCTTGGAATATTTGCAGATTTGTATCTTTGTATTTAGCCTGGAGGTTTTTCTTTAGTTTGGAGGTTATTTGTTCTTTGTCCGCAAAATTGTGGAATCGCACGATGACATCTCGTGGTGGGTCTCCCCTGATGTCAGGTGGTTTTCTTATTCTGTGTACCCTGTCCAATTTGAGCTTTCGGCCAGCTTCCGTTGGGTTCATCAGATCATTAAAGATTTCTTCCATTTTGAGCTGGAGGTTCTCTATTCCATCTGGTGGTTCCGGAAGGCCTCTGATCCGCAGGTTCTTTCTTCTGTTACGATTTTCTTGGTCCTCCATTCTATATTTAATGTTTCTTTGTTCAGCCTGCATTGCTTCCATCTGCTGCTTCATTTTTTGGATTTCGGCTCCTTGTGTTTCCACTGTGGATTCCACTTCCTCCACTCTTTTCAATAGGTGGCTCATATTTTCATGCACTATGTTGATCTCCTCCTTGATTGAGACCTCTAGTCTGGCGAACATTTCTGCTATTTCCTCCTTGGTGGGAAGTGTTCTGTCTTGCTGGGACTCCACTATTAAGTCTGCTCCTGTATCACTGCCTAGAGGTCTTATATCCCCATCAGCCATTTGTCTTCTTGTTCCCGCTTTACCTGCACGATCAGGTGTCTTATTTTTTGTGCCTGTAATCGCTGTTGTCGCAGCTGCCCCTATTAATTTGCTCGGGCTTTCCTTGCTTCCGTCATTCACCATGTATCTCCTGATTGTACCAGGGCTCGAGCTAGTCCTGGGAGGGTTTGCCGCAGTCCCCCTTGTTGACTTGCCTCTCATTTCCCTGTTTCTTCCGGTCCCTGTAGGGACAGGCTGATGATGTGTACTGACCCACAAGGTGAAAGGTTGCCCGCAAGTGGTATTGACCGTGTAGCTAATTGCCTGTTGTTAGTTATGTGTTCCACCTATGGTCACTCAGAAATATGTTCAATGTCTTTTAGGAATATGTACATGTGAGCGCTGCAATCAACCAATATAAAACAGTTGGAACCCTAAAAAACATATATATATATATATAGCTATATTACAGAGAGGATAACTGCTGAAAGGTATTTTCACAAAAAAAATTATATTGATTGGTAAAAGCTATAAACAAGCAGACTCTGAACTGCTAAAGTCCAAATAAAACTAAATTGAGTGAGTTAAAATAAAAGTCCATGAGAAGCAACTATAGAAGGCAGCCCTGTGGATAAGGATGAAGCAATCCTCTGGATGCTGGAGAAAGAGAACAACAGTGGCGCCACTCTAAGTGCAGTATTAAAAACGAATTTTAATATATCTTTAAAATCTGGTACTCACAGAGGTACATGTAAACAAGCGTATAGAGTGAAGTTGTTAGTGCCAGGTGTCCCAAATGAGTTGTCCAGTCATATCATGCGGTGGCGTTCTGACAGGCTGCACTGCAGGATGTTCGCTGTGTCCTGCCGCTGGAACGCACTGTTTCCGATCCGGGGGACGGAGTCACTTCCGGGTCCGTGCAGGGATAAACTTGATTGGCAGACTGATAGGCATAGGCGACGCGTTTGCGGAGCTACGCTCCTTCCTCAGGCCTAGGAAGTAGGCCTGAGGAAGGAGCGTAGCTCCGCAAACGCGTCGCCTATGCCTATCAGTCTGCCAATCAAGTTTATCCCTGCACGGACCCGGAAGTGACTCCGTCCCCCGGATCGGAAACAGTGCGTTCCAGCGGCAGGACACAGCGAACATCCTGCAGTGCAGCCTGTCAGAACGCCACCGCATGATATGACTGGACAACTCATTTGGGACACCTGGCACTAACAACTTCACTCTATACGCTTGTTTACATGTACCTCTGTGAGTACCAGATTTTAAAGATATATTAAAATTCGTTTTTAATACTGCACTTAGAGTGGCGCCACTGTTGTTCTCTTTCTCCAATGTCTTTTAGGAGCCTTCCTCCAATTTGTACGTTAATTGTACGTTAATTGCACTTCTTGCCCGATTCCCAGGTTTAAAGGTGTACTGCAGGGCTAATTTTGCTCTATTTAACACAGTCTTGGGCTCGGGGATGGGATCTGACAGCCGAGTCCCCGGGGGTAACCCCGGGTGTGGCCGGAGGCGAGGGGCTCTGGGGGGGCTCTGGGGATGCTGATATCTTTATAGATTCGCCCTCGCCACCTCCCCTACCTTCACATTCACCCCTCTTCCAGGTATGTCTATATATTCACTGATACTTTAAGTAAGCACTATTGCATGTGCATAAGATATATGGAGTCCGTCAAATTAAGTTGCTAATGGTATCACAGTTAAGGCAGCGATCTACAAGACATGAAGAGACAGGAGTATCCATACATTTAGGAGTCATAAAAAGGGATTTACTTACCCTCCTTGTTGATTAGATGTTTCACAGAGTCTTACCTACTCCAGGCTCCAGTTATACAATTTTTCACCTCTTTTTTTTTTTTTTTTTCCTTTTACCTCCCTGTGACTCCTGGGTGCTTCCTTCCGCGCTTAGATTCCCATTTTGCTGCTGTCGGCCTGTTGATATCTTCTGTTCCTATAGTGTAGCAGATAGACTTCAGCAGCCCGTCCACTGACACACTGACGCTCATCAGCTTGTAGATCTTGCTTCTTGTGTACTATCTGCTTTATCTCCAGGAGGGGGGTGGCGCGGTGGACCCGACCATACTCCCCGCTGTGGTCGCAATAATCACTTGCTGCTGCCGCTGACGCCGGCGCTGCTGCTATTCAGGGAGCTGCTGCTCGGGGACACCGCTTCCTCCACCTTACCTCCGGGTTCCGGAGCTGGGGGGGATGCTGAGGGGAAGGAAGGGGGCGATTGCCGCGTGCACCGCACGGCACTCCGAGACGAGGGGGTGGGAGGCTAGCGTTCACTCCGTGAGCTCTTGGTTCGCATCACGGCTGGAGGGACGCCAAGCTCCCGTCTCACATCCCTAGCAGTCTAACCTCGCCCACATCCGGCTCCTCCCTCTCTCCAACATTATATATAGGCCTCAATCTAAGCAGTATAGGCCACTAACCACTGATGCCCCAATTTACAATTGTACCTTCGTTTTATGTCTTCTTTTGGCGATGTTGATCGTTCGTCCTCCACTCCCAGATCATTCCTACGGCTGTTACAACGACCGCACGTTATGGCGTTATATACACTGCGCATGCGTGAAAATCCGCTCTCAGTGCGTCATGACGCTGGGGCGTGACCATCTCTCTTCTGCATGCGACACACATGGCGGAACATTCTGGAGGGACAACATGTCGGATTCTGCAAATTCTGGAAATTCTATGGAGCCCCACGGTGGTGGAGCTTATAGGAGACACAAAGCCACCCCCATTAACAAGGGTGAGATGGTGGAGATGGTGCGCATCCTTGAGAAGCACGACTATGATTGCATTCTGCGCAACTACGAAAGGCCCAACAGCCGAAAGGACCTCATTTTGGAGAAGGTCATCGCCATTTTGGAGGGTGAATTTTCGGTGCAACGAACGAAGGACCAAATCCAAAAGCGATGGTCTCATCTAAAGCAGCGCGAGCAAGAGCAGATGGAGATCATTCATCACATAATCAAAAAAAGTAAGCAATATTTGTATCTAACCATTATGTATATGTGTAAATTAGCTGTCTGTGCTTTTGTGCTTTCTCCAAGTAGGTTTTGAAAATTCTAGATCATGTTTTCTCTAATCTTTGTCAGTATTTTTTTTAAAGAATTAATGAAGTTAATTATAAAGCAGATATGAACAGGTTTTTTTTTTTTTTGCCCCCTTTTTTTTAAAAAACTATTTTTTTACTCTTCTTTCAACAGGGAAGCACAAAAAAATGAGGCTACAGACAAGACACCAGAGGGGACAAAGGGAGGCTACCCTCGCCCGGGCTCCAACAGGGGAGACAACAAGGCCATCTTCCCTCCAAAATCGTAAGTGATAACTTCAAACACACTCATTTAGCCACTGACAGGGGTGATTCTAGGTGGGCCAAAGGCCCTGGGATTAGGGCGGAACTTAAGGGGTAAAGAACACTTTCTGGTTGCTGCCTGGCTCATCAGTGCCCATTAATGCAGCCTTGCCAGGGTAGACATGGGTAGAGGAGAGGCCCCGGGGATCACAGTCACACAGAGTCACGCCTGCTAGAATGATCCTCATATATCCCTTATCCCATAGGAGAGAAGAGGGGTGGGGGACAACTGCATGATTTTTTTAATGTTGGCACTTGTCCAGTGTTTGTCCTCTGTAAAATGATATCACCTTCCATTTTCAATGCATTTTTCTATGATAAAAAACCCCAGTGCAGCATGGTGGAGTCCACCAAGTGCAAGGTTGATCAACTAATGCAGCAAAATGTATGCTAGAAACAGATGTGACTTGGGGTGGCTTAAAGTGGAGTTCCACCCAAAAATGGATTTTGGCATGTCATTTTTTTGGGGGGGGGGAGCGGATACCCTCTTTTCAGAGGGTCCCAGCTCCCACTTCCTCCCGGCACACCGCGGTACCAGAAGGGAGATCACCTCTCCCCCCTCCCTCTCGGCAATCATCTGGGACATGTCACAGGTCCTAGATAATTGCCCAGCCAATCATGGAGCACGGCGCTGCTTGCGCATGCGCAGTGGGTGCCTGGCTGTGAAGCGGGGCGCGCACAGTTAAAATGCCGGCGCCGCAGAGAGGATGGGGAGATGAGAGGGCTTCATTCGCCCGCATCGCTGGACCCTGGGACAGGTAAGTGTCCGATTCCTAAAAGTCAGCAGCTGCAGTATTTGTAGCTGCTGACTTTAAATTTTTTTTTGTTAGCAGAACTCCACTTTAATGAACGGTGTATTGTTTCTTTTTAAAGGAAAGTGAGTGTGTTCAGGTGAACCAGGATGTTGCTTTTGTGGCGTTGGATATGACACCTAGACCCAGCACAGACCTTCCACTTGTTTATGTAACATCCCCTGACGCAAGTCAAACAGAGGCCCAAAGAGACCCAGAAGAAACTACTGGTGAGTAGGGATGAGCTGAACACCCCCCGGTTCGGTTTGCACCGGAACCTGCGAACGGACCGAAAATTTGCACGAATGTTAGAACCCCATTGACGTCTATGGGACTCGAACGTTCGAAATCAAAAGTGCTCATTTTAAAGGCTAATTTGCATGGTATTGTCCTAAAAAGGGTTTGGAGACCCGGGTCCTGCCCCAGGGGACATGTATCAATGCAAAAAAAAACCCTCACAGATACTCTAGTTGGAGCACAGGAACTAGCCCTGCTGCAAAGAATTGCATCAAAAATTGTAATTACATGCCCCTGTTAAACAGAGCCTGAAAAATTGGGCCTTAGACGCTGGTGCCACAACACTGCAACCCCTCTCAGATACTCTAGTTGGAGCGCAGGAACTAGAATTGCATCAAAAATTGTAATTACACGCCCCTTTTAAACAGGGGCTGAAAAATTGGGCCTTAGGCACTGGTGCTGGTGCCACAACACTGCAACCCCTCACAGATACTCTAGTTGGAGCGCAGGAACTAGCCCTGCTGCAAAGAATTGCATGAAAAATTGTAATTACATGCCCCTGTTAAACAGGGGCTGAAAAATTGGGCCCTAGGCACTGGTGGCGGGACTGGCGGCACCCAGAACCAAAAATGTTCTTACAAGCTAACATCATGATCATTGAGGAGGAAGAGGATAATTACTCAGTATAACAGGATAGTCACTCAGCATCAGCATAGGCAGTCTTTGAAGGGATCTGACATTTCAAAAAAATGTATTTGGTTACGACAGCATCAGGTGCTTGGTAGCTGGTGGTGATCCAAAACTGATTCATTTTTATGAGGGTCAGTCGATCGGCCGAGTCGGTGGACAGACGCACCCTGTGATTGGTTACAAAGCCTCCAGCAGCACTGAATGTGCGTTCCGAAAGAACGCTGGATGCAGGACAGGCCAGTAGCTCAATTGCATACTGTGTAAGCTCTGGCCAGTGATCCATCCTCAAGACCCAGTAACCCAGAGGATTTTCGGTGGGAAAGGTGTCCAAGTCAGATCTTGCCCCTAGGTATTCCTGCACCATGTAAAACAGACGCTGGCGATGGTTGCTGGAACCGATCATACCTTGGGGCTGCGGACTAAAAAATTGTCTGAACGCATCGGTCAGATGGCCACCTTCTCCACCGTTCCTTCTTTGACTGACCGAAGCCTCAGCAACACGTTGTCCAGAAACAGGAGTTTGTAACCTCCCAGTCTCTGGTAACGCGTTGCACAGACCTTTCTGCAAGCCCCACCAAAGATGTTTCATCCTCTGCTCCCTCTGCGACGGCAAGATAAGGTCCGCAACCTTACCCTTGTATTGTGGATCAAGGAGGGTTGCCAGCCAGTATTGGTCCTTCTCCTTGATACCACGAATACAAGGATCCTTACGCAGGCTTTGCAGGATCAGGGAGGCCATGCAGCGTAGGTTTGCTGAGGCATTCAGAACGGAGTCCTCTGGGTCACTAAGGACGACATGATCCGCAGCCACCTCCTCCCAGCCACATACAAGTCCATGTGTTTCTTGGGACTGTAAATGATCCCTTAAAGACTGCTGCTGATGCTGAGTGCCAGGCTCCACCTCCATACTGACACAATCCTCCTCCTCGTCCTCTTCCTATGTGATCGGCGGGCACGCAGGAACACTGTCTGGATAAAAAGGGCCTTGAGAGCTAAGGAAGTCCTCCTCTTCCTGCCTCTGTTCTGCCTCAAGTGCCCTGTCCATTATTCCATGCAGCGTGTGCTGCAACAGGTGGACAAGGGGGACAGTGTCACTGATGCATGCACTGTCACTGCTCACCATCCTTGTGGCCTCCTCACATGGTCACATGGTGACAGGACAGTGCATGCAACCCTGATCATGGCCCACTGGCGTAGGGAAAAAAAAACAAGCTCCCCTGTCCCTGTCCTGGTGCCATAGTCGCACAGGTACTCATTGATGGTCCTCCGCTGCAGCATGGCCAATGTTGAGTTCCACCTGGTGGGCATGTCACAGATTAGGCGGTTCTTGGGCAGGTTAAATTCCTTTTGGAGGTCTGCCAGCCGAGCACTGGCATTATATGACCGACGGAAATGCACACAGACTTTCCTGGCCTGCCTCAGGACATCCTGTAAGCCTGGGTACCTGCCCAAGAACCGCTGCACCACCAAGTTAAGGACGTGAGCCAAACAGGGCATATGGGTCATTTGTCCCTGTCGGAGGGCGGAGAGAAGGTTGGTGCCATTGTCGCAAACCACCATTCCTGCCTTAAGTTGGCGTGGCGTCAACCACCTCTGAACCTGCCCCTGCAGAGCTGACAGAACCTCTGCCCCAGTGTGGCTCCTGTCCCCCAAGCACACCAGCTCAAGCACCGCATGGCATCTTTTGGCCTGCGTACTTGCGTAGCCCCTTGAATGCCTACGGAGCACCGCTGGTTCCGAGGACAAAGCAAAGGAAGAGACCATGGAGGTAGAAGAGGAGGGGGTGGAGGAGAGAGGTGTGTCAGAATCATTAGTAGTGGCATTTTGGAGGCGTGGTGGCGGAACAACCTCCAACACTACTGCACCTTGTCCTGCATCCTTCACAGCTGCCAGCAGAGTCACCCAATGCACCGTGAAACTTAGGTAACGTCCCTGTCCATGCCTGCTGGACCATGAGTCAGCGGTAATATGCACCTTACCGCTGACCGCCCTGTCCAGCGAGGCATGGACATTGCCTTCCACATGCCGGCAGAGAGCCGGAATCGCCTTCCGTGAGAAAAAGTGGCGTTTGGGAATCTGCCACTGAGGAATCGCACATTCCACAAACTCACGGAAGGGGGCAGAGTCTACCAACTGAAAAGGTAGCAGTTGAAGTGCTAGCAATTTTGCCAAGCTAGCATTCAACCGCTGGGCATGTGGATGGCTGGGAGCAAACTTCTTTCGGCGGTGCAGCAGCTGGGGCAGGGAAATTTGTCTGGTACAATCTGACGTCGGTGTACCGAAAGCAGATTGCCCACAAATACTTGGCTGTGACACACCTAATTCTACACCTTCATTCCTCTCAGTGCAGGTCTCAGAGAGGACTGAAGGTATAGTGGGGTTGGAGATCTCAGCTGATGAGGAGCAAGGAGAGGTCCTCTTTGTTCTTTGGTGTGGGTCTTTTAGATACGCTTGCCAACGAACTGCATGGCAGGTCAACATATGTCTGGTCAAGCATGTGGTGCCCAAGCAGGAGATGTTTTGGCCACGCGAGATACGCTTGAGACATATGTTGCAAATAGCAGGGACAGCAGCGCAGAGACAGCAGCGCCCTGCACATGCGGAGCTTTGCGGTGTGATGCAGTCAGTGTGCTGCCCTTAGGCTGGCCCCTGGAGGCTCGTTCCTGCGCTCCTGCCTCCTTGGTGATGTGCCTCCTCCTCCTCTCTCCTATCAGGCACCCACGTTGAGTCAGTGACCTCATCATCCCCTCCCTCCTCATCACTGGAGCAAACCTGGCAGTAGGCTGCAGCAGGGGGAGCATGACTGCCAAATTGCTGTCCTTCTTGGGCACCCCCTCAGTCCGTGCTCACATTACTGCCTTCATCTAGCTCAGTATCATCATCAGAGCCTTCTAAACGCTGGGCATCCTCCTGGAGCATGTACCAAACACTGTGGTCAAACAGTTCAAGGGATTCCTTAGGAGGACATGGTGGGGCTAGGGAAGGAGTCACTGATGCCATTGAGCCGAGGGAAGAGGCCGCGTTGGCAGCTGCTTTGCCAGACAAAGTACCCTGAGCATGGGTGAGAGAGGATGAGGAGGATGGGGACGGCTTGGTCATCCACTCGACCAAGTCTTCCGCATGTTGCGGCTCAACATGGCCAGCTGCCGAAAAAAAGGTCAAGCGTGTCCCACGGCCACATGCTGATGAGGATGCACCGTCTCCACGACCAGCACTGTTGCCTCTAGACACAGAGCCTGCTTGCCCTCTTTTATTTGCTTGTGACTGTCTGCCTCTCCTTGTTGGCCTTCCAGACATACTAATGGCCTGCAGTGAGATGTAGCTGCACTAAGCTGGGATATATATATATATATATATATATATATATATATATATATATATATATATATATATATATATATATATATATATATATATATATATATATATATATATATATATATATATATATATATATACAGTATATACTGATACTGCAGCTAGCTAAATCAACTGCCTGCCTGTAGTATGAGAACACCACCAATCTTCTACAGGTAGCTTTAGATGAATACTGTGCAGAGGTCGCACTACACTAACTTGTAGCTTTAGCTTAACACTGTGCAGAGGACACACTACACCAATGTTAAAATAATATAGCTCCCTGCGGTAGTGATAGGATCAGGAAAACACCACCAACCTTCTACAGGTAGCTTTAGCTGAACACTGTGCAGAGGTCGCACTACACTAACGTGTAAATAATGTAGCTGCCTGCAGTAGTGATAGGATCAGGAAAACACCACCAACCTTCTACAGGTAGCTTTAGCTGAACACTGTGCAGAGGTCGCACTACACTAACGTGTAACTAATGTAGCTGCCTGCAGTAGTGTTAGGATCAGGAAAACACCACCAACCTTCTACAGGTAGCTTTAGCTGAACACTGTGCAGAGGTCGCACTAGACTAACGTGTAAATAATGTAGCTGCCTGCGGTAGTGATAGGATCAGGAAAAAACCACCAACCTTCTACAGGTAGCTTTAGCTGAACACTGTGCAGAGGTCGCACTACACTAACTTGTAGCTTTAGCTGAACACTGTTCAGTGGACGCACTAAACTAACTTGTAGCTTTAGCTGAACACTGTGCAGAGGTCGCACTACACTAACTTGTAGCTTTAGCTGAACACTGTTCAGAGGATGCACTACACTAACTTGTAGCTTTAGCTGAACACTGTGCAGAGGTTGCACTACACTAACTTGTAGCTTTAGCTGAACACTGTTCAGAGGATGCACTACACTAACTTGTAGCTTTAGCTGAACACTGTGAGGAGGACGCACTACACTAACTTGTAGCTTTAGCTGAACACTGTTCAGAAGATGCACTACACTAACTTGTAGCTTTAGCTGAACACTGTGAGGAGGACGCACTACACTAACTTGTAGCTTTAGCTGAACACTGTGCACTACACTAACTTGTAGCTTTAGCCGAACACTGCTCAGAGGATGCACTACACTAACTTGTAGCTTTAGCTGAACACTGTGAGGAGGACGCACTACACTAACTTGTAGCTTTAGCTGAACACTGTGCACTACACTAACTTGTAGCTTTAGCTGAACACTGTTCAGAGGACGCACTACACTAACTTGTAGCTTTAGCTGAACACTGTGCAGAGGTTGCACTACACTAACTTGTAGCTTTAGCTGAACACTGTTCAGAGGATGCACTGCACTAACTTATAGCTTTAGCTGAACACTGTGAGGAGGACGCACTACACTAACTTGTAGCTTTAGCTGAACACTGTGAGGAGGACGCACTACACTAACTTGTAGCTTTAGCTGAACACTGTGCACTACACTAACTTGTAGCTTTAGCCAAACACTGTTCAGAGGATGCACTACATTAACTTGTAGCTTTAGCTGAACACTGTGCAAAGGTTGCACTACACTAACTTGTAGCTTTAGCTGAACACTGTTCAGAGGATGCACTACACTAACTTGTAGCTTTAGCTGAACACTGTGAGGAGGACGCACTACACTAACTGTAAATAGTCTAGCTGCATGACTGTGGTACTAATAGGATCAGAAGAACACCAGCAATGTTCTTCAGGTAGCTGTAAATACTGTAACAGCACAAGCCTGCCTGTCAGTAGGAAGATAATAACAGGAACGGATCTAGCTAAACTGAATACAGTGTATATATATATATATATATATATATATATATATATATATACACACACAACACCTGGGATGCATATATATACACAATACACTGTAAGTGCAGCTAACTGACTGACTGTCCTGCCTAATCTATCTAACTTAAATCAAATGACACTGTCTCTCTGTCTCTCAACGCCGGAACACACTACACAGGGCTGCCGTGCAGGCGGCCTTATATAGTGTGGGGCGTGTACTAAACCCCCTGAGCCATAATTGGCCAAAGCCACCCTGGCTTTGGCCAATTACAGCTCTCTCTACAGACGGCGCTGTGATTGGCCAAGCATGCGGGTCATAGTGCATGCTTGGCCAATCATCAGCCAGCAATGCACTGCGATGCCGCAGTGAATTATGGGCCTTGACGCGCAATTCGAACAGACGATGTTCGAGTCGAACATGGGTTCGACTCGAACACTAAGCTCATCCCCACTGGTGAGCCTCTTTTTTGCACAAGTAAGTATTCTTTGAATCTGGCTTCAAATGTGTATACATGTCAAGTGTTTAGATGTCCATAACAAACACCCACTCCACACATTAGCAAAGTATGTAGTGCCTTAACATTAACATGGAGAAGGAAGAGGTGGAAGGAGCTGGCAGTGTTGCTAGGTACCCGAGTTTTGTAGACCCAGGCACCAGGGCCAAGATTACAGAGTAGTTGCAGTGTGTACATTCCTAGTAAGGTAGGTGTCTGAAGGGCAAGAAGGTTGCAAGCAACAATAGACTGGGTAGTTAAGTATTTCCCCAATTTGACTGGTAACTTGACCATAATTCACTATGTAGGGCCTCAGACACTTGACCATCGTTTCCTTAATACTTTTTTCTCTTCTTACAAAGACACGGACTTCCAAGATGCACAATTGGCCGTATGAGTGCAGATATGATGCAGGCTTTGATTGATCTAGAGCATATAAAAGGAGGCTGCCACTGCTTTACAGAGAAGAATACGTGATTATGTCGACATGCTTGCCAAATTTTAAGTTCGTCTGGCCTGAAGTTTTCTTCTACTTGTTGGCTCCTGTTTGCAGTTTTCATATTTCACATGTTTTTATTACTTTTAAGCCCTGGTTCACATTGATGCTACTTTGAAATTTGAAAGTGCAAATTCAGGTGCTACTTGATAGACATGTATGTGGCTTCATGCCCAGATGTCTATTGAAGTCACACCTGCAATTGGAAAAAGTAGTGCAGGAACTACTTTTGCAAATTGGTGCGGCACCGCTAAATCGGTGTTGCACCGATTGGAACAGTGCCATTGCCTTCAATAGGCTGCGACTTGTCATGCGATTTTATCCATCAAATCGAAAGACAAATGTGAACCTAGGCTTTAGTGTCTGAGGTCAGTGTTTAGCTACTCCACTTCTCTAGATGCACCACCAGGTCCTGTTTTCTTTATTTTCCACAGTATAAAAACGACTGTGTGAATTACTAACCTCGAAAATGACATCATCACCTGTGCCAAAAAGCAAAAAATATAGAAAACATGACCTGGAAATGCATCTGGAGAAGGAGAGTTGGGAAACACTGCGCTAAGTAATGTCAATTGTAATCTTTCTGTGTTTAAGAATTTTTAAGAATCGCAAAGCCAAAAGTTGAAGATGCACACAAATTGGGCCAAAAAATTCTTATTTCCCTCATGATCCCATGCCTAAAATGTGTATCTTTCCCTCCATCTAGTTTGCTAAAGCCACAAAACACAGTGGGGGTTATTTCTGAAAGGCCAATCCACTTTGCACTACAAGTGTACTGCAAGTGCACTTGTAGTGCAAAGTGGATTTGCCTTTCGTAAATAACCCCCACTGTGTAAGCATGTGCTAGCTCCCATCATGGGGTATCAATGGACGTTTTTCAGGGGTGCAACCTCTTCCTCTCACCTACTTTAGTTTTGAGGAAGGGCTTGCACCCCCAAAACATATACATTTATATCCCGTGATGGGAGATAGCACGTGTTGACACACTGTGTGTTTTGGGGCTTTAGAAACTAACCTGTTTGTACCTACACACATTTTAGGCTAGGGATCATAAGGGACATTTAACAATTATAACTCAACGTGTACATGGCTTCAAATTTTGGCTTGTAGAGGGGTGAGATCACCCCATCTGAGGAAGGCAACATCAACACAAGCATGGGGTAATAATGTCTCATATGGCCGTCACTTTACCAACGTCAAACTTTGTAAGTTCCTGAGTTGGGGATGTGTATCTTATGTTTTCAAACATGCCTGTTTTTTTGCCCCAAAAAAGGCAAAATAATGGCAAACATACATGTTATACACCAAGATGTTGGTTTGTTCAAAAACCTTTTAAAACGCACATGTGAATATGCTTGGAGTAAAATGCTTTTTACTAAACAATGAGTGGCTTCTTATTTCAGTGCTCAATACCAGTGTATTTGTTAAGTTGGTATAGTTACTGTGACAATGTGCTCTAAAATGTGGCAAACTCAGGCAATTTTATGGCCTCAAAGACATTGTTTAAAGGATTTGAAAAGGCCTAATATTTTTAACATTAATGCATTAGATACATTAACAACAAAAACATTGTGTGTGTGTAGCAGACCCACAGCACAACATAATAGTTAGCTGAAGAAGAGATTGTCACCTCATGTAGCAAATAAGGTACGTTTGCACTATTGAATGCCTCCCAACTTTTTGAGATGGGAATGAGGGACACCTATCAGCAAAAGTATGCAGACATATGACACACCCCTTGCCAGGCCCCCTTAAAGTGGTTGTATAGTCTTTTTTTTAACTTTTACCTACAGGTAAGCCTATAATAAGGCTTACCTGTAGGTAAAAAAAATCTCCTAAACCTGTACGGTTTAGGAGATATTCCCCTTGCTATGAGCCGCTGACTGCAGCGGCGCATGCGCACAGGGGATTCTCGGCTGAAGGCCCGGCAACTGCCGGACCTTGCCAGGAAAGAAATCTCCCACGCGCATGCGCGGGAGTGATGACATCGCGGCTCCAGCCACTCACAGCGCTGGAACCGCGATACCCGGAAGAGCTACCTCGGTGTCAGCTACCTCGGTGTGGACCAGGTAAGATACCGACGCCTCGTTCTAAGGTACCGGTAAGTATTTCATAATGCACTAGTATGCGGTGCATACTAGCTCATTATGCCTTTTGCTTTACAGGGGTAAAAAAAAAAAAAAGTTCAGCAGGAGGTATACAACCGCTTTAAAGGGGAATTGTACAAAAAACAATATTGGTTAAACTCACAACTTTACCACTACTATTCCTTTATATTGGTCTTTGGAAATTATAAAAGCAGCAATTTAGAAATCAGATGAAAGGTTTAGCGCTGAAAAATAGATATACAGTGCATTTTATATACATCTATATATAGATCAGACCAAAATGAGGGACAAATGAGGAGGAATAAGGGACAGAGGGACATTGCTCCAAATCAGGGACAGTCCCTCCAAATCAGGAACAGTCCCTCAAAATCAGGGACAGTTGGGAGCTATGCTATTGTAGAAAATGGCCAAAATTAAGGCCATGTGAGAACCTAGGAGACAGATAAGAAACACAAACAGTAGTTCAAATGAAATAGGACTTTAGGGTCAAATCAAACATTTATTCATGATCAGCTACAGTTTGCTGCCAAGCCACTGCTCCTCTACCTACAAAATAGTCCATGTATTGTTGATGGACATCTCGGGCAGTGTGGGAGGGCAACCCAGCACGGCCAGTTTCAAGAGTCATCATCACGCCCACCAACGGATCAGCTGGGCCTGAAACTGCAAGGTCAACATCACTTTGCACTGAGGCAAGGCAGCTGCTTGCATTCCTTCATAAATAATTGTGGAGGATGCAGCAGCACAATACAACATGGTTGATTTTATAATCGGCCAGGTTAATCAAGGTTAAAAATAATCTGAACCTACTGGAGACTGGAGAGTATGCCAAAGGCGATCTCAACAACCCTTCTGGCATGATAGAGATGATAATTAAATATTCTCTGCTCTGTGGTGAGGTTCCTCATAGGAAAGGACTTTATAAGATGTTCCCCCAGAGCAAAGGCCTCATCAAACACAAAATTGAGGCCCTAGACATTGTCCATAGCAGGTGGCAAATGTAAGGTGCCATTCTGGAGTTGATGGTAGAATTCAGTCTGCATAATCACTCCTCCGTCAGAGTTGCGGCCGTTCTTCCCAAAATCCAGGTACAGGAACTCGTAGTTGGCAGATACAACCGCTAGCATGACTATGCTGCAAAAGCCCTTATAGTTAAAATAATAGGAGCCTGAGTTGGGTGGTGGAACAATCCTGACATGTTTACCATCAATCGCCCCACCACAGTTGGGAAAATCCCACTGATGCTCAAACTGGGCTGCACCATCCTGCCATTTCTGTGGGTTGGAAGGAAACTGTGGAGTCAAAAAAGAAAAAAACAATTGCTACTTTTGCACATAACATTGCAAGCAGATTTGACACAAATATTCTTGGCCAACATAAGTATAACATTTAACTGAGTATTTAAAGACAAAAGTATAAGGTCAACTTATCAGATTCCTCACCCCCTCTGGTGGCCCGTTCTAAAAATGTTATGGTGGGGGGGGGGGTAATGGGTAGATGTTTTGGACAGGTAACACTCTCCACTTCCATGAGAGCTGAATGCATAAATAATGTGTGATACTTTGGCCAGCCCCTCCTTACTTACACTATTAACAGCCCACTGGACAGGTAAGAAGTGTCGTAATCCAAAAATATGGATACACACTGTCCAAATTGAAGCACATTTTTACATTCATAAATTACCTATCAAGATAATAGGAGACAAAAACTGTCAACAGTACAATTTGAAGGTATTCAGGCAGCCCTTGCACTACATGCTTTGGTGAATTCATCCAGAAATATGACCACAAAAGAGGTATAGTGTGTATGGGTTTTGCAAAGTCAGCAGATAGAGTATTGGTATCGGTTGACAGCATTTGGGGGGGAGGGTTCCAAATGAATTTGTGCCCTAAAAAATGACCTCTTGCACTCTGCCTGAATTTGAGGACAACAATAACATTTGTACATATTTTAGGGGGTGTTTAGGGTAAGCACAAAAATGTAGCTGACAAAATACATTGTTAAGTTACTAGGCTAGGTGTGTATGGGCCCAGGATAGCATGCTGGGGAGGTTAATGAAGGAAAAAATGCATGAGGGACAAAAAAGGAGAATTAAAAGCTTACAGCATGCATGAGGACAAAGAGGACATTCACAGCATATTACAATAATGGTAATTATGGAATGAAGAAATTAATACAATACATTAGCAAACATTAAATACATAGAATGTGATGTTAAAGGCTAAAACTTACCCAAATATAGTCCTTCTGCAGGACTTGGATAATGGCAGAACAGGTATCTCGAATAATGAGTCCCAGAGCCTGGGGGGAGATCCCAGTTGTAAACTTCAGGTCCTGGAAACTTCTCCCGTCGCCAAGTACCGCAAGGTGGCTATGAGCCTTTGTTCGGGAGTAATGTCAAGCCGCATGCATGTGTCCTGCTTCTTAATATAGGGGGTCAGCAATGCCAAGAGACGGTGAAAGCAGGGATCCGTCATCCGGAGATAATTCCTAAAATCATCAAGATTATTCTCCTGGAGCTCCCGCAGCAAAGGCATATGAGAGAATTAGTCACGATTAAGCAACCGATTCTTGGTCCACGAAATCCTCCTCTTCTTGTTCCTGGACTGGACTTGGATCAAAGCAATAACTCCAAGCCCAATGATAGCACGATCTCTCCGACGAGAACGCCACATGGCTAGTAGACAAACGGCAGTTCAAAAACGAACTGGCAAGCACGACCTGAAAATCAGAAATGAACTGAGAAGCACGCACTGAAAATCAGAAACAAACTGACAAGCATGAATTGACACTCACCAAACTTCTACTAACATGAGGTTTGCAGGAGGAGCCAAAAGGGTGGCGCATGACAATTGAACTTCCTTTTTATCGGCTCGTAGTACGTCTAGTACGCCACTACGATCAGAATCTTTGGCCGACAATTGTGTGCCGTTTGTATGCAAGACAAGTTTGGGCCAATGCCCTTCGGACAAAAGTCCACTGTTGGCAAACAATCCGATCGTGTGTACGAGGCTTTAGACAGGACAATTTGGTGTGTTGCAGGCTGTCTGGAAAGTTGAGCTGGGAATTTTCTTTAGTATTGTTTTACAAGGCAAAATTTAGGTTCACACCACATGTAGTCCAGTGCGTTTTTTTCTGCATGAAAAACGCATGGAAAGTAGGTTATATGGTTTCCAATGGCATAGTTCACACCAGTGCGATCAGTTCTAGGGCTTTCCAGTTCTAGAAAAAAAAAGGAGAACATGCTGCATTTTTCCTGCACTGGTCCGTACTGAAATGCGGTAAAACGCATCAAAAAAGCACCGGAATGCACTGGGGCGCATCAAAAAGGCATTGAAACCGCATCAAAACCGCACCGGACCCCAGTACAGTGAAAAAAAAAACAGGAAAAGGAGAACAAAAAAAAAAGCATCTGGAATGCATCCGGAAACGCATCAAAAATGCACCGGAACGAGGCAAAAACACGTTATGGCTGGCCATGCATTATACAATTTTCTTGTACAATTTTACTTTAGATGTATCAAAAACATATAATATGAGATCAAACCTAAACACTTTCAATTTGAATGCAATCAGGCAGGCCCTTGTACTATATAGTTGGAGGTAAATCTAAAGGAAATTGGATAAGAAAATTGTATGGTGTATGGCCAGCTTAAGGCTCGATTAACATATATGTATGTTGCTTTGGAACATTTCTGCAGTGCTTTCTGTGTTTTTTTAACCGCGATTTTGCCATGATTTGCATTTATTTATTTATTTTTTTTCTATTTGTTGTTGGGCAGATTTAAAAACGCAAATTGTGGTAAAAATGCACTACATGCTTTTCTGCAGCTTCTCCATTGAACCAAAACGTGCAAAAAAAGCACAGTTTTGCATTAAAAAAAGTCCCCAACCCTTTCCAAAAACGCAAAGGCACAAAAATGCATTGATGTGAACGTGTTCCGTAGGAATTCATGTTAAAAAATGTCCTGTGTTTCTGCATAAAATAGTATGAAAAAACGCATTGGTGTGAATGGAGCCTTAAAACGGGCACGCAGAAAAACATCCAAAATGGATCTGGATTGCGTTTTTGTGGTGTGAACCAGCCCTACGGCTCCATTCACACCTATGCATGTTGCTTTTGAGTGCTTCTGCAGTGCTTTTTGCTGTGCTTTCCGTGGTTCTGGACACACGTTTTTGATGTGTTTTGCATTTTTTTATGCTTTTTTCTTTTTAGTTGGCCAATTTGTTGTTGGGCGAATTCAATAACGCAAAACGCGTAAAAAACAAGCTAAAGGCGCACTACGTGTTTTCGTTACACTACATTATCACTACATGCGCCTTCATTGAAGTCTACTGAACCAAAAAAGCAGCATTTTGCGTTTAAAAAAGTCCCTGATTCTTTCCAAAAACGCATTGGCACAGAGGCACAAAAAACATTTTGCGTTTCTGCAAGAAGCATGAAAAAACGCATTGGTGTGAACCGAGCCTAACACCTGACGCTCGAAGCTCCAAAACACTCAACATCCAAAAATCACATTCGTACTTCAGTTGCCTGTTTGCACGTGAGTGTAGTGTCATTGGAAACGTGTGGCTAGAAAAAGTACAGGAGCTTTTTTAGGCCCCTTTCCCATTAGTGCGACCTGAAAGTCGCGCGACTTGAAGCAATGCCTGTGTAATCTTGAGGTCTTTGGACCTCAAGTCGCATCAAAGTCGGACCAAAGTAGTGCAGGGACTACTTTGAAGTTGCACAGATATGAACAGTACTCATTGGAAAGCATGGGGTACGACTTGTCATGCGACTTTACAGACGCAAGTCGCAGGACAAGTCGCTCAAGTGTAAAAGGGGCCTCAGAGTTACAAGTTGTAAGAGTTTTTAGCCCCGAAAGACTTCACCTAAAATATTTGTATAAATGTGCATATTGCAGTCTTTTTCCCCCTGGTAGCATTCCATTGGCTAAAAATATATAAAAAAAAGCTCAAGCTGGGGTCCCCCTACAAAAACGCTCAAAAATGTCTGTACAAACACAAAAACAAAGCCCGCTAAATGACTAAAACACTCAACTCAAGTTAGAGAAGTGTTTCCTATTTGATTTCTGCCTCTATTTGATCAGATAGATTCCTTCTACTTCACACAGAATCTGCCCTCAGCAGAATGCCCAAAGTTGCAGGGACCTCCACATGTGGAGGGTTCCTTTACTGGCTAATAGGCAGGGCTTTTTTTCAGCAGGAACGCGGGGGAAAGCAGTTCCGGCACCTTTACCACTGAATGTATGTAATGGCAAGGTGGTCTGGGAGGATCTATTGTTGCTGGAGGGATCTATTTTTGCTAAGGAGGTCTATTGTTGCTGGCGTGGGATCTACTGTTGCTGGGGGGGGGGGCAGTTGTTGCTGGGAGGGATCCAGTGATGCTGGCTGCAAGGAAATCTGTTGTTGCTGCTGGGGGTCTATTGTTTCTGAGGGAGGGGATATTTTGTTGTGAGGGATCCATTGTTGCTGAGGGGGTCTATTGTTTTTTGAATTCTATTCTATTTCTTTACTGTCTATTTTTTTCAAAATTCGAAATACATTTGAATTTGTTCTATTTAAAATTCAAATTTCGGAAGGTTATATTCTATTTTTTTTTAAATTCTATTTTATTCTATTCTATTCTATCGTCCTTGTGACCCAAAAATAGTCGCCTGCAAAAGTCCAAGGTCAAGACAATGTTGATCGCCTTCTTCGACAACGATGGCTTCATCCAAAAGGAATTCGTCCCTGCAGGTCAAACCGTGAGCGCCGCATTCTACGAGGAAGTTTTAAAAAAACAGTTGCTTCGATGCACCCGCCGTGTTGCAGAGGACTGTACAGTGGATGTTGCTGCATGGTAATGCACCTGCGCACTGCGTGATCCATGTGCGCCAATTCTTGGCTCAGTGCGGTGTACCTGTTCTCAGTCATCCACCGGCGCCTGAAGAGCGTCATGAAAGGCGCACGTTTTTGCAGACGTGGCGGCAATCCGAGAATGTGTGACAGCGGCTCTGCGATGGACTCCTATAGGCTCTGATTCTGCCCGCGATTCCGAATCTTTGCAAAACACAGGACGCGCTTGAGATCCCCGTTACTTTCAACGGCACCCAAAATCTAGGTGCGATTTTGCCACGATTGTCGCGCGACGAATCGCTGTAAAACTGCGTAAACAAAATCGCGCCCCATGAAAGTTCCGGAACTTCTTTTGGGCGACAAGTGTCCCGCGAATTTGTCTTGGGCCTGCGTTTTGCGGCTATTTGGAATCGCGGGCAAAATTGTGGCAATTACGCCCCGCGATCCGGAACGCCATGGTGTGAAAGAGGCCTTTGATGACACTTTCCAGAAGCTTTATGAAGGGTGCCAATAGTGTGTTGTGAAGGGAGGCAATTATTTTGTTTTATTGGTCTTCTGATACCTTTCAGCAAATTTTTCCCACACTTCCTCAGCTTCATTAATAAAATCAGATTAGAAGGAATGCAGAATACCCAGAATAGGTGTGTGTAATACTCTTCCAGCAAAACTGGTTCTATATGTTCTATGTGTCCCCAGGGGAGAGACCGCCCCATTTACATCAACATATATTGTATGTTGTACAAGACTAATCCCTGTGTGTACATGTACATCGCTCTAAGGCAGTTCCTCTTATCCTACTGCTCTATCCCAGGTAGAAAGTGCGAGTTCTGTATGCAAACAGATACTTCGAAGAAAAGAAGGCTGGACGGTGGCACTCCTATGCAATTTCTTCATTCAAGTGCCGGATACAAGGGTGAACTACAGGTATCAGCATACATAATTCACACCAAGGTCGGGTGCTTACTCATAGCTCAAATCTTATTGCACTGTATTTCTTTAATCACTTGGGTAAAATACAGGAAAATTGTGAACAAAAAAACTTATTACTTCATTCATTTGGATTAACTGATTTTTAATGCTTCTTTAAATGTATAGTTAGTAATTCTTTAAGGACCGGTTCACACCACAAAAGCGCACTCCAGATCTGTTCCAGATGTTTTCTGCATGCGCGTTTTTAATGTGTTTTTGATGCATTCCAGTGCATTTTTGATGCGTTTCCTTATGCATTCCAGATGCTTTTTTTTTTCTTCTTTTTTTCCTGTTTTTTTTTCTCACTGTACTGGGGTCCAGTGCGTTTTAAATGCATTTTTGATGTGTTCCAGTGCATTCCAGTGTGCTTTTGATGCGTTTTACTGCGTTCTAATACAGTACAGTGCAGGAAAAATGCAACATGTTCTACTTTTTTTTCTTCTGGAACTGGAGAGCCCTGGAACTGACCGCACTGGTGTGAACTATGCAATTGGAAACCATATAACCTACTTTCCATGCGTTTTTGATGCAGAAAAAAAAACACACTGGGCTGCATGTGGTGTGAACTGGCCCTTCCTGTTTTTTTTTTTCACTGTACTGAGGTCCGGTGCATTTTTTTATGTGTTTTTGATGTGTTCCAGTGCGCTTTTGATGCATTTTACAGCGTTCCAATACAGTCCAGTGCAGGAAAAATGCAGCATGTTCTACTTTTTTTTTCTGGTACTGGAAAGCCCTGGAACTGACCGCACTGGTGTGAACTATGCCATTGGAAACCATATAACTTACTTACAATGCCTTTTTGATGCAGAAAAAAAACACACTGGACTGCATGAGGTGTGAACTGGCCCTAAGGCTCCATTCACACTAATGCGATTTTTGATGCATTTTGCAGAAATGCATGGGAATTTTTTAACATGGGTACCTATGGAACATGTTCACATCAATGCATTTTTGTGCCTCTGCGTTTTTGGAAAGGGTCGGGGACTTTTTTTCATGCAAAATGCAGCATTTTGCATGTAATATAATTCAATGGACCAGCATCAAAAACGCAAGTACAGCTTTTTTACAGCGTCTTTGCGGCGTTTTGCGTATTTTTTTTTTTTTTTACACTGTATACAGTATAAAAAAAAAAATACAAAACGCTGTTCAAAAACGCGGCAAGCACCGCAAAAAACACTGCAGAAACGCTCAAAAGCAACATGCATAGATGTGAATCGAGCCTAAACATATATGAGCGGAGACAAATCTGTTTGTTGCAGTTACATGCTGTGCTTCTTAATATTTTGGCACAGTGATTGTACTTTAGGGTCCCTTCACACAGGCGGTCCGCTTGGCGGACTCTGCTTTGCTCAGCAGGGGATCGATCTGCTGATCCCCGCTGAGCAGGCTGATGAGAGGTCCGTCTCTGCTCACTGTGCAGAGCAGAGACGGACAGAGTCTTGCTCTCCCCTATGGGAAAATCTGGTGAAAACGGACCGACCATCTGTTTTCACCCGATCTTATCCGATCTGATCTTCCAGACGGATGGAAAATAGGGTCACCATCCTTCTGGATTTGGCGGACAGGATCGCCCGTGTGAAAGGGCCTAAGGCTCCATTCACACTAGCGCGTTTTTTGATGCATTTTGCAGAAATGCACGGGAATTTTTTAACATGGGTTCCTATGGAACATGTTCACATCAATGCCTTTTTGTTTCTCTGCATTTTTGGAAAGGGTCGGGGACTTTTTTTCATGCAAAATGCAGCGTTTTGCATGTAATGGATTTCAATGGACAAGCATCAAAAACGCAAGTGCACCGTTTTTGCAGCGTTTTTGGTGCGTTTTTGATGCGTTTTTGCCGGTTTTTTTTTTTTTTTTTTTTTTTTTATTTTTTTTTTTTTTTTAATTTTTTTTAAGACTGTAAAAAAAATGTAAAAAAAAACAAAAAAAAAAAAAACGCGTTTTTGCCGCGATTTTGCCGCGATTTGCGTTTTGCGTTTTTTTTTTTTTTTTTTTTTTTTTTACATTTTTTTTACAGTCTTAAAAAAAATTACAAAAAAAAATAAAAATTTAAAAAAAAAATAAAAAAATAAACAAAAAACGGAAGAAACGCATCAAAAACGCACCAAAAACGCTGCAAAAACGCTGCAAAAACGGTGCACTTGCGTTTTTGATGCTTGTCCATTGAATTCTATTACATGCAAAACGCTGCATTTTGCATGAAAAAAAGTCCCTGACCCTTTCCAAAAATGCAGAGAAACAAAAAGGCATTGATGTGAACATGTTCCATAGGAACCCATGTTAAAAAATTCCCGTGCATTTCTGCAAAATGCAAAATGCATCAAAAAACGCGCTAGTGTGAATGGAGCCTTAGGCTGGATTCACACTTGTGCAGTTTTAGTGCTTTTTGCAGATTTGCACTACAGTCTATTTAGCATGGTTTCCTATGGAACATGTTCTGCAGTGCAAATCTGAAAAATGCAAAAAGCACTAAAAATGCATAGGTGTGAATCCAGCCTAAGACCCCTTTCACACTGAGGCGCCTTTCAGGAGCTTTCACGTTAAAAAAAGCACATGAAAAGCTCACGAAAACCTATTTTCATTAAAATCAATGAATGCTTTCACACTGGGGAATAACAGTGAAAAGGAGATAATTAATGCGCTACCCAAAAGAAACAAAACCAGCTGCTACAAACCATGTGACAAAAAGTAAACAAATATTGAACAAATTGTAGCGCTAAAAACACACATACACTGTAAATAAAAAAAAAAATTCTAAGTGCATGTAAACGTAATGTCCCAAAGTAATATATAATCCAAAAGGACGATAGTCCACAGTGAAAGTGAATAATCCGTGTATCAATCCTGTCTGCTTCCCAACCGTCAGCTTATATATCATCAACTTTAGCGAATAGATGGAATACGTTTACCAGAAAGGTTGGATTCTACTGCCATAAGCATAGAATCAATGGAGCTTGATGCCACCCAGGGCAAAGTGGTGAAGTGTTGGAGGCAAGGGTAGAGCCTCTGCAAGGCCGGGACGTCCCCTCTTTATCCACAGAAGCAGAGCCAAAATGGATTCCGAAAACAAAGTGGTTTCTCAGTTCCCCAGAATATGTGGAAAGAAGAAGGAATGCTTCCACATAGTGTAACTAATTTTATTACTAAAAAACCACGATACATGTAAAAAGTGATCACAAATAAAAAGCAGTGTATAGGGTCTATAAAAGCCGCCCTATGTGTTTCGGTCCAGTGACCTTCAACAGGGGCATGTAGGCATTTGTGCATTTTTTGTGCTTTTTGCAGATTTGCACTACAGTCTATTTAGCATGGTTTCCTATGGAACATGTTCTGCAGTGCAAATCTGAAAAATGCAAAAAGCACTAAAAATGCATAGGTGTGAATCCAGCCTAAGACCCCTTTCACACTGAGGCGCCTTTCAGGAGCTTTCACGTTAAAAAAAGCACCTGAAAAGCTCACGAAAACCTATTTTCATTAAAATCAATGAATGCTTTCACACTGGGGCAATGCGCTGGCAGGGTGGTGAAAAAACGCCCCTCTCCATTGAAATGAATGGAAAGCGCTTCAAAAGTGTTCAGTGTTAAAGACCCCTTTCACACTGGGGCGGTTTGCAGGCGCTATTGCGCTAAAAATAGCACCTGCAAACCGACCTGAAACAGCCACTGCTGTGTCTCCAGTGTGAAAGCCCTGAGGGCTTTCACACTGGAGTGGTGCGCTAGCAGGACGGGAAAAAGTCCTGCTAGCAGCATCTTCGGAGCAGTGTATACACCGCTCCTTCACCGCTCCTGCCTATTGAAATCAATGGGGCAGCGCGGCTATACCGCCGACAAAGCGCCTCTGCAGAGGTGGTTTTTAACCCTTTCTCAGCCACTAGCTGAAACCTATAACCACCCCCCTAGCGACCGAATACTGCCGCTAAAACGATGGTAAAGCGCCGCTAATAATAGCGGCGCTTTACCGCCGACACACCTCCCACCCCAGTGTGAAAGGGGCCTTATTGCAAGCTTGAGTGATTGCCCAGGCCAGTGGTTCTCAACTCATAAGGAATTGGGGGCCTCAACTACTGCACTACAAACAAAAAAATGCAACAATTTTGGGGGAAAAAAAACGATATTTTTTTACTTTCTGCTATAAAACATGTCCAATAAAATAAAAAAAAAATCTTTATAAATTTAGGCCATTATGTATTCTGCTACATATTTTTGGTAAAAAAATCCCAATAAGTGTATATTGATTGGTTTGCGCAAAAGTGGTGGTCCAGCAGTTAGAAGAACAAAGTATACAGTAGGTGACCGCGATATTGTGTTATCGGTAAGATTTGACACCTGTGAGCCCCGTCGCGGGAGCCAGCGCCGAGCTGGCTCGCTCATCGGGAAAAGAAAACTTTTTTTTCCTTTCGTGATGAGCGACAGGCAGTGCTGACAGCTGTCTGGTATGAATCATGAGGGGGAACGCTGTGCCAAATTTTAAATAAAAAGAAGGGCGTGGGCTCCCCCCAAGGGACATACCAGGCCCTTAGGTCTGGTATGGATTTTAAGGGGAACCCCCTAGGCCGAAGAATCGGCATGGGGGTCCCCCCCAAAATCCATACCAGAATCTTATCCGAGCATGCAGCCCGGCCGGTCAGGAAAGGGGGTGGGGACGAGCGAGTGCCCCCCCCCTCCCTATGCCCATGTTGATGAGGACAAGGGCCTCTTCCCGACAACCTTGGCTGTTGGTTGTCGGGGTCTGCGGGCGGAGGGCTTATCGGAATTTGGAAGCCCCCTTTAATAAGGGGGCCCTCAGATCCCGGCCCCACACCCTATGTGAATGAGTATGGGGTACATGGTACCCCTACCCATTCACCTAGGGAAAAAAGTGTCAATAAAAAAACACTACGCAGGTTTTAAAAGTAATTAGGCAGCTCCAGGGGTCTTCTTCCAACTCCGGGGGTCTTCTTCCGACTTCGGGGGTCTTCTTCCGACTTCTTCCCTCTCTCCGGCCTCTTCTCCCGGTGTCCCATTCTTCTCCCGGTGTCCGGTTCTTCTCTGGCCTCTTCTCCCGGTGTCCGGATCTTCTGCCGGGCTCCTCCGCTATCTTCTGCTCTTTTGCCGCTCTTTTGCTAGCAGTGACCCGGTCTTCGCCGTCTTCTCTTCTTCCAATGTTGACACGACGCTGTCTCCCGCTGTTATACTGTGTGAGCGGTGCGCGATCACTTATATAGGCATGGGGCGTGGTCACCGGGTGCTGTCACCCGGTGACCCTGCCCTTTATGATTGTGATTTTTCGGCGTGGGGGTTCCCCTTAAAATCCATACCAGACCTAAGGGCCTGGTATGCCCCTTGGGGGGAACCCACGCCGGTTTTTTAATTAAAATTTGGCGCGGCATTCCCCCTCATGATTCATACCAGACAGCTGTCAGCACTGCCTGTCGCTCATCGGGAAAGGAAAAAAAAGTTTTCCTTTCCCGATGAGCGAGCCAGCGCGACATGCACAGTACCCTGTCGCCGAGAACTAGCGCGATGGGATCGTGCTGGAAACACAATCTCGCGGTCAGGTACTGTACTTTATATCCTAGTCATGACGTCGCTTTCGCTTTACTATTACGAACAGCCGGACAAAGCCGATCCTGGCTTTGCTTGGCTGTCTGGCTTGCTGGCTGGTCGCTCGGGTCTCCCGGTGGGATGGGAAAGCCCCCTAGAGAGCCGGACAAGATTGTATACTGTTTCTCAAAAGAACTAGTCTTCCCTGTCTTTCTTGTAAGTCAAAGCCAACTGTTAAATAATGTTAAATAATCACTATAAAAATATTTGTGCAAGGTAGATCCTATTAAAACGATCCACATTAATATAAATAAGTCCTTAGAACAACTAATAATGAAAACGCTGTTGATAAATAATATAATGTGCAAAGTGTGCTAGTGTGCTAAAAAAACATAAATTAATACACAACTTAAATATTCCCACACTAAACAAGCTGTAACGGTAGCCAGTCCTCTTAATTATATAAGAGCTTCTCAGCAGTGAAAATTAAAGGTAGTACATAAAATAGTTGTCGGAAAGAAAAAAGTTCCATAGGCAGTAAACCGCTTCAAAAGAACACAGGAAAGCTTCCACGATCGATCAGGTCAGATAACCACACAGGTACATGGAGAAGAAGGAAGTGTATACACGAGGTTCCCCCAGAATCCAAAGATATAAAAGGTGGTCCCTTACCCTCATTGATGGACCTCCCTTCTGGCGAGGTCTTACTGGCAAGCAGACTTAGCCCTCTGCGGGGACTGTGGGTGGATCTGAATCCGTTGGTGTATCCTCCGTCTCCGACCTGGCGTGAACCAACGATTCCACTTGAGGGGGGGTGATAAGCCCACTCAGCCAAGAGGGGGGTGGGTAAGAAGTAGAAAAGGGGCTCCAATAGTGTAGTATGTGAAAAATTGGTTTATTTACTATAAACAACAGAGCCACAAAAAGTGAGCTCCGTGACAGTTAAAAACAGTTGCAAATTAGCCGGCATAAAAATGACAGACACCCGTGCAAGGCATGGGGCGGACTGAGAGATGGCTTACGATGCGTAGCCAGGCCCTACATGTTTCGTCACACTCTGACGTCTTCAAAGGGGCACGGGCGACGCATCAAGCCATCACCTTTGTAGTGTCGAGCGTGAACCAAGCCTCGTTCCTGGCTCAAATTCATGCAACGCTCGGCAATGATCAGAACAATGTGAAGGGAAGAACCAAGCCTCTATCTGGTGCTCCCCCTAGATCAGATGCTGCCATGGTAACCACCCGTAAACGGAAATAGCATATACGAGGAAGACCTTCATGGGAGGAATTCTAGGTTCATTCTGACAGGCAGCTCTAGAGAGTGGCACATAGGTCTCATAGTGCGCTTAAATGTAAATGTATGAAGTGTAAACTAAAACAATACACTTTCATTAGTACTATAAAACTTTCAAACTATAAATGGAGTTAATGTTCAACTCCAAAAGAGGAGATATTTTAATAAAAAAATTAAAAATAAATTAGAGTTATAAAAAATAAATGTATAGAAAGTCTTTGTTTTATTTTTAAAAAAAATATATACGGACCCCACGCATACCCCTATCCTAGCCAAAATAAAGTGGCAGGCACATTGATTGACAGGAGCAACACCCCAGAGGCTATGTTCACAATTATACATTGGGGGATACGTTATCATAATAAATATATGCTGTGATGAATATCTTACATCATATAAAAGTTCAACAAATATATAAATGCACATACATGATCACAAAAAACTGTAGATGTAAAACCGTCAAAAAATGCATTATCATATACAAAGTTCCGGTGACATTAACTATTTCTTTACTGTGTCTGATTAAATAACTGAAAAACTCTTTAGGAATTATCTATAAAAGCATTTAATTCAATGTCAACGTTTAATCCCAGAGGTCTAGGAGAACGGATTTTATAAATCCACTCCATTTCTAACTTAGAAATGGCTCGTCTCTTAGAACCTCCCCTCCAAGGGTGTTTAAGTTTATCAATTCCTATGAACGAGGTCCCTCTGGGGTTTTGTTTATGGACCTCCAAATAATGTTTGGAGACAGGGTGACCTAAAAATCCCCTCTTGATATTCCCAATGTGTTCTCCAAGTCTCACTTTTAAGGGGCGAACAGTGCGGCCCACGTAGTGGAGCCCGCACGGGCAAGTGAGAAGATATACAACATGGGTTGTCGAACACGTAATAAAAGATTTAATTGGAAAATCACAGGATACACTATTACAATGAAAACGACCAACCTTCCTTTCAGTAATAGCATTGATAGAGCAGACTTCACAATTTTTGCACTTATAATAACCTATTAGGTGTTGGAAAAACATAGGCTTATTAATGGGGGGGGGTCACAAACTGTCGATACTACCCGAGATTTAATCGAAGAGGCACCTCTAGGATTGGTCCCAACAAAGGGTCATTTTTGATAATGTGCCAATGTTTATATAATATTTTTTTGACAGAAAAATGCTGCTGGGAATAACCCGTTATAAAGGGACAGAATATCTTTGCATCTCTGTTATTACTAGATTTATCTGCCAAGAGTAAATCTCTGTCCATTAGCTTGACCTGGTCCAATTTTTCTTCCAAAAACTGGGCCTCATACCCTTTTTCCAAAAATCTTTCAGTTAAAATACCGGACTGAGCAACAAAATCAGCCATAGTGGAACAATTACGTCTCAACCTAATATATTGGCTCTTAGGGACCGAGTCTAACCATGATTTGTGGTGACAACTGTCCCGAGGGATGAATGAGTTTCGATCTGTGGCTTTAAAGTGAGTGGAAGTGAGCAGGGAATTCCCTTCACTACGGATCTCAAGGTCCAAAAAGTTTATCTTCTGTTGACTCGCCTCGTATTTCAATATGATATCCCTCTCATTGTTATTTAAAGTTTCCATGAACAAACACAATGAGTCATAGGTACCACTCCATAAGAGGAGGACGTCATCTATGTACCTAGCCCACCAGACCAATTCGGGTCTTCGTTGGGCATAGATGACGTCCTCCTCCCATTTCCCCATAAAAAGGTTCGCCAGACTGGGGGCAAACTTGACCCCCATTGCGACACCCTTAGTCTGGAGAAATTTTTTTTTATTGTGCCAGAAAAAATTGTGTGTTGTGGCATATTCTAAAAGTTCCATAATAAAGCGTCTCTGTTTTCTTGGTATTGAAGGTTTCTTCTCCAAAAAGTATTTAACAGATTTGATGCCCCAGCTATGTGGATTAATAGTATACAGGGACACGACATCGGCCGTGACAAGCCAATGTCCATCCCTGTATCCACAATCCCTGAGTAAATTGATAGTATGTTTAGTATCTTTAATATATGCTGGCAAAAGCTGTACTAATGTTTGAAGAAAGCTGTCAATGTACTTCCCTGCCCTAAATGTGATGGAATCTATTCCACTTATGATGGGACGGCCTGGGGGACACCCCGGGTCTTTGTGGATCTTGGGCAGGTAGTACATGACGGGAATTCTCGAGGCTACAGGGATCAAAAAGGATTTCTCCTTTTTATTAATAATACCCAACTGATAACCTTTGTCTACAATTTTTTCAAGTTCTTTTTTAAATTTAATTCTAGGGTCAGATCCTAGAGGCTGATAGGTGTCCCTATCACTCACCAGCCTCTCAAGTTCCTGGAGGTAGTCAGCCTTATCTAAGACTACTATTCCTCCTCCTTTATCAGCTGGCCTGATTATAAGATCATTCCTTTTACATAATGTATCTAGGCCCAGCTGTAATTCTCTCGTCATTCTAACTTTTTGAGTTTTCAGATGGTCAAGATCCCTCAAGAGAACATCCCTAAATACCCTCAGGGAAGCAGATAAGCCCCCTGGTGGGTTGAATAGAGACGCATTAGCTAATCCTGAATATCTAATAGTGTTGGAATTAGAGTTTTGGGAGCTAATGGGATTGGACAGCATGTACCTTTTGACATTTAGTTTTCTAGTATACCTGTGGATGTCCATATAAGTTTGGAATTTATTGAGGGATTGAGGGGGTACATATTAAAAGACCCTTATCAAGAACTAGTGTCTCTTCCTGCGTCAAGGGAGTTTAACTTAGATTAAAAATCCCTCTACCTATCACTCCCGTTTTCTTTTTGCTCTTTGATCTCCTCCCCCCTCTGACTCCTCTCTTTTTTCTATGGGTCTTTGGGTGTTAGGCATTGTAAATATGTTAATTATGCTTTCCTTTGAACATGTCGCTGATGGTGGTGGTATTTGAAAATCTTCTTGATATGCCCAGGGTTTAACAGTTAGTTTTACCTGGGTATGCTGCAAGTGTTGGAGGTTGATGAGGTGATGTCCCTGTCTGTCTTAGTATGCTCAATTAGTCTCGCTTTGGGGATGGGGCTGTTCTGGGGGTGTCCCTCTAACTCTGGGGGGTCTTGGACTGATGGTTATGCCTGGATAAAAGTGGGGGAAGATGGTAGTTGCGCTGTGATGAAGGGGGGGGGGGCTACAAAGATGACTAAAGTGGCGAAGTGAACTAAAAAAGCAGAAACGGGTCAATGCATGAATGGATCCTACATGCTAAAAGAACATGGTGGGGATGCAGTTCAGTGCAACGTAGCTGATCAACATGACTATAATGTTGCGGGCAGACAAAGCCTAATATATAAAGGTAATTGTGAAACAGTGACTGCTTGAATATAGCAAAACAAAAATGCATATACTAACACAAATAGGATGAATAATGACACAATGCAAAAAAATATATAATGCAAGAAAAATTTATGTGGGCTAATGCCCCATTAGCAAAAACGTGCCAAATCCTGGTGAACTACAAGTGACAAATCCCTAAGGCAAACATGAATATTAGTTCTAACATCCTGTCCAAAAAAAAAACCTCGTGATGAGAAACACAAAACAATTCCAATCGTGATGGGAGGGGGGATCTTCAGTGAGGACACCTCCGTGTTTGCAAGCCGCTTACCTTACAGCTGTAAGGTGTACAGCCTGTGTTGCAAATGACCTGCAGGTGTAGACGTTCCGTGTATAAGGTAGTGACAATGATGAACATGCCAAGCGAAATATAAAAAATAAAAAGTATACAGCATGTAAAATAACTCTGCGACGACCACAGTGGAGGGGGGGCAAGACACACACGGGGGGAGGTTGCACTCACTTTCATGAAGTGAGTGTGGGGGAAAGAGACGCACAAAGCGTGATCCCATATAAAAGGTATATTTATTTAATAAAACAAGTCCAATCAACTTACATTTAAAACAATGCTGCAGTGTGTAGTAACTACGAGCGTCGAGCTCGTCTCCCGTTGTTCGTGTGTGGCAGTATCCCGTGCTCCTCTGAAGAAGTCACGTGACGTGACGATATGCATTAGGATTGGAGCACGGGATGCTGCCACAGACAAACAACAGGAGACGAGCTCGGCGCTTGTAGTTACTACACACTGCAGCCTTGTTTTAAATGTAAGTTGATTGGACTTGTTTTATTAAAAAAATATACCTTTTATATGGGATCACGCTATGTGCGTCTCTTTCCCCCCTCACATTGTACATCACTACTCTACCTGACGAACACTGAGGAGAGAGGCACGGGGACATATTCCAGTTTCCTGGCACGGGGACAGATTCCAGATTGGTGATACTCCTGGAGGCATACGAGCTCGGCGCTCGTGGATTGATGCCCACACTCACTTCATGAAAGTGAGTGCAACCTTCCCCTGTGTGTGTCTTGCCCCCCCTCCACTGTGGTCGTCGCAGAGTTATTTTACATGCTGTATACTTTTTATTTTTTATATTTCGCTTGGCATGTTCATCATTGTCACTACCTTATACACGGAACGTCTACACCTGCGGGTCATTTGCAACACAGGCTGTACACCTTACAGCTGTAAGGTAAGCGGCTTGCAAACACGGAGGTGTCCTCACTCAAGATCCCCCTTCCCTTCACGATTGGAATTGTTTTGTGTTTCTCATCACGAGTTTTTGTTTTTTGGACTGGATGTTAGAACTAATATTCATGTTTGCCTTAGGGATTTGTCACTTGTAGTTCACCAGGATTTGGCACATTTTTGCTAATGGGGCGCTAGCCCACATATATTTTTCTTGCATTATATATTTTTTTGCATTGTGTCATTATTCATCCTATTTGTGTTAGTATATGCATTTTTGCTTTGCTATATTCAAGCAGTCACTGTTTCACAATTACCTTTATATATTAGGCTTTGTCTGCCCGCAACATTATAGTCATGTTGATCAGCTACGTTGCACTGCACTGCATCCCCACCATGTTCTTTTAGCATGTAGGATCCATTCATGCATTGGCCCGTTTCTTTCTGCTTTTTTAGTTCACTTTGCCACTTTAGTCATCTTTGTAGCTCCCCCCCCCCCCCCCTTCACCACAGCGCAACTACCATCTTCCCCCACTTTTGTCTCTTTTGTCCTGCCTTGGATCAGTACTTAGGTGTTGCAGCAGTGTCCTTTTAGCATAGCCCCCCCCCCCTCCCCGACAGGGCAGGAGTTTCCACTTTCACATTGTTTTCTTTTATGCCTGGATAGCCACATGCATTTTGGATTGTTATATAGATTCTGATATGTACTGCTCCTGATAAAGTGCTCTTGGACCGTGAAACGCGTAGAGCTAATCGGTGACCCTCTTCCCCTCTCTCTTTGTATAGAATTAATTCATAGTACTGTACAGTGGCAGCTTCTGCTTCATTTTTGGGAGACAAAGCACCCGCCACCCCCCCAATTGGTCGGTCCATCAGTCAAACCCACCACATTGGGTCGGTCAGTCAAAACCCCCCCGCCGCTTAGTCCATCGGCAAACCCTGCACTTACCCTATCTAGGTCGCGGGCGTGCATCTCCTCCTCAGTGTCTTCTCCTCGGCATCTCCTCCACAGGGGCTTCCCCCTGCGTCTCCTCCTCGACGGCCAATATGGTTGCTTCTCCTCTCAACCATTCAGGTCTCTTGGGCCCTTAGCCCACCCTTATGTGAAGCCAATTAGGGCCTCAGGATTTAATCGTGTGCTTAAAAAAAACCCATTGAAATCCATGCGTCCGACACCCTGAATGTAGATTAGGAGCTGGGCGCATGGATTAGGGGGGCGGCGCCACTGGTACTGTACATGGTCCATTTTTGGACAGAGCAGTTTGATCATTGTAATTAGCTTGAACAGGGCTGGATATGTGTTTTGGGTACACCTATACCAACAATTCAGAATCTTTTCCCCTTTTTTAACGTGTTTTATGTATAACCTTTTTTATTACCGTATATACTCTAGTATAAGTCGTTCCGAGTATAAGTCGAGGCCCTAATTTACCACAAAAGAAATGGGAAAAACTTATTGACCCGAGTATAAGACGAGGGTGAGAAATGCACAGCTACTGTAAGTGGAAAAGAGGGTCAACAATGCCCATTTGCAGCATCACTGTGCCCATTTGCATGCCTCACTGTGCCCATTTGCAGCTATAGCTCCCCTGAACTTCAAACTCGGTAGTTAAGGGTTCCTAGATGCCCCCTAGCTGCAGCCAAAATTTGGGGTCTCTGAACCCAAAGGGTCCCGAAATAACATTGCTGCAGATAGACACAGTTGACCAAATTTGGGGCCCCGTATCTCGGGGCCACTTAGTGCTACATTTGGTATACAAACCCAGTGGAACTAGCACCATAAAATTTCCAAAGCTGGTGCTTCTAGCACTAAGTGGCCCCGAGATACAGGGCCCCAAAATTTAGTTCAGAAAATGTCAAGCACTTTTCTGCAGCAGAGAATGACATTTTCCGAACCAGTTGTGGGGCCCCATATCTCAGGGCCACTTAGTGCTAGGAACCCCAGCTTTGGATATGTTATGGTACCACTTCCACTGGGTTTGCACACCAAATTTGGGGTTCCTAGCACCAAGTGACCCTGAGATATGGGGCCCCAAATTCGGTTCAGAAAATGTCAAGCACTTTTTTGCAGCAGAGAATGACATTTTCCGAACCGATTTTGGGGCCCTGTATCTCGGGGCCACTTAGTGCTAGGAACTTCAGCTTTGGATATGTTGTGGAACTAGTTCCACTGGGTTTGCACACCATATTTGGGGTTCCTAGCACCAAGTGGCCCTGAGATACGGGGCCCCAAAGTCGGTTCAGAAAATAAATTGTTTTGCTGCAGAAAAGTGCTTGACTCGAGTATAAGTCGAGGGGGGCACTTTCAGCACAAAAAAATGTGCTGAAAAATTCGACTTATACTCGAGTATATACGGTATGTAAAAATTGAATTATTTATGTTGATATGTGGTTGTCATTATTCGATACCTGGTGCCTTAAAAGCCCAAGTGCTTTAGAATTTTGTGATTGTAAATAAGGCCAAAACAACTAATTGATTAATCGTCAACAAATTGATTAAAAAATTAATCGATTACTATTTTCATAATCGATTAATTGGCCAGCCAATTAGTTGGCGTACATACAGAATGCATTATTTGTTTACATATCAGGAAATACAGTGCAGCCCACATACAGCTGAGTACACCATCCATACATGTCGGTAAGTGCTTAAAAACTTGTGAATGTGAATGTGTGAGGAGCAATGCCTCATGGGACATGTAGTCCTGGGCAGGAAGTGAGTGGTTCTAAAGGCAGAAGTTTTCTTTATCTTGCTATTGGGGCACTCTGAGGGCAGGAGGAGCCAGAAGGGTCAGTGGGAGACGCCAGGAGAAGAAAATCGGGGCTGCTCTGTGCAAAACCATTAGACAGAGCAGGTTAGTATTACATGATTGTGGTTTTTAACTAAAAAACAAACAAACAAAAAAACAAGACTTTAAAGGGCAAGTGGAGGCTGATAGACTGGAGGTAATAGAAGACATTACAAACTTTTACCAGTATTGTGCATTATATATAAAATTATCATATCCATAAAAAAAAAAAAAAGTCTCAGCTCTTAGTACTATTTTAATATAAAAGATTTATGTCTTCCTTCCAGCGTTCATGTAGCTTCATGTCTGACTAGGTATAATGCCCATATCTTACTTCTGGGTGTGTGTGTATATATATATATATTTATTTATTTATATTATTACTTCCACTAATCCACAGTAAAATAATGAACCCCTTAGTAGCGATTATCTGCTCTTTTTGTACTATAAGGGGCTCGTTTTAGTTTTTTTTAACCACATGATGACAGGTGATACAAATAAAAACATGCTGCTGCTACTAAACGTCTTAGGCCTGGTTCACATCTCTGTGTTTTTTGGTGCTTTTTGCAGAAACGCTCTACAGTTCATTTAACATGGTTTCCTATGGGACACGTTCACATCTATGCTTTTTTTAGCCACTGCGTATTTGGAAAGGGTCAAGGACTTTTTTCAATGCAAAACTGTGCTTTTTTGGTTCACTATACTTCAACGGAGAAGCTGCAGAAAAGCATGTAGTGCGTTTTTGCAGCAATTTGTGTTTTTTAATCTACCCAACAACAAATTGGGCAAAAAAAATAAAAGCAATAAAAAAATGCAAAAACGCAAATCGCAACAAAATCAGGTGCGAAAAAATCAAAAACGCACAGCAAAAAGCACTGCAGAAACAGATAAAAAGCAAACTGTATAGGTGTGCACCACACAAATCGATTTTCAGACGAGAATATTTACACGAAAAAGCTTTGTACGTTCACTGAATGAAAGAATGTTGTTTGACATTTTCACTTGCTTTTAACATTCTGTTTTAAAATGAATGTAATTTCTGAACGAAAACCACATACGCTGTCTGAAAATTCCCAAGAAGTTTTCTATTATTTCTAAATTTTCCTGTCACTGTGGTTGCAAACGTATATCGATTTGACTCCACTAACGATTAGAAAATCGAACGAACGTTCCTAAAATTACATTTTTTTTTGAAGGAAGGCATTGTTTTTGTATGGCCAGCATATAATATATTACAGTTCTGCAAAACAGTCTTTAACTTCTTTTTTTTTCTTTAAATAAAAAAATTTGATGTCTGATGATATTTACCAGATTCAACCTCTAATAGTATATATACACAGTATATCTCTTCTGTCAGTTATTAAAGTGGATTAGAGATTTTTCTCCCTAACCATATAGTTAGTTATTTATATTTACCCCTGCATATAGATATTCAAGAATAAAATGCCTTTTTTTTAAAGGGGTTGTAAAGGTAATTTTTTTTTTTTTAAAAATAACAAACATATCATACTTACCTTCACTGTGCAGCTCGTTCTGCACAGAGTGGCCCCGAACCTGCTCTTCTGGGGTCCCTCAGCGGCTGTTTCAGCTCCTCCCCGCAAGAACTAACCACCTTAATTCGAGCTCCCTCGCATGGTGGTTAGTTATTGCGGGCGCGCTATAGCCGCTCACTGTATCACTCGGCCCCGCCCCCCGGCGCGCCGCGTCATTGGATGTGATTGACAGCAGCGCGAGCCAATGGCTGCGCTGCTTTCAATCCATCAACTGTAGCCAATCAGCGACCAGGCTGAGCTGCAATAGAGATGACGGGAGCGAGCAGCGGAGATTCGAGGTGTCAGGTAAGTAAAACGGGGGGGCTGGGGGCGGCGGTATTGTCAAAAGTTTTTTCACCTTAATGCATATAATGCATTAAGGTGAAAACATTTTTACCTTTACAACCCCTTTAAACTTTACATATTAACTAAATTATACACCACACTTTTTTTAAGGTTATTAACTGATTCATCGAATAATCGAAACCATAATCGGAAAACTAATCGATTATGAAAATAATCGTGAGTTGCAGCCCTAAATGTTGTAGGATTGCCCCATTTGTCTTTAGGGCTGACCAGACACACTGGGGTTGATTTACTAAAACTGGAGAGTGCAAAATCTGGTGCAGCTCTGCATAGAAACCAATCAGCTTCCAGGTTATTTCTTGTCTAAAGCCTTGTACACACGATCGGATGGCATCATTGCACACAGGGCATGCCTAGTATGTGTAGTCCTTCTGTCCTGCTGCTGGGATCCTCCCTGTCACAGTACATGGCAATTCAGCTCTGATAAATGATAGCTGCATTGCCGGGTACACCGAGAAGGTCCCAGCAGCAGGAGCTGTCAAAAAAAAAGCAGTCTGGCAATGTCTATTAACAAGATTGCTCAGCAGCAATTACAGAACGATAAAATGAAACATTGTTTCATTTTGTATCCTGTTTGTTCCTCTACAGATCAAAGGGATAAACTTCAATCTGCAGATGATGTCAGTTAAAGCAACCTGACAAAAACAGTTTTTTTTTTTTTTTTAAAGGCTGTGTTTACACTTATGCCCGCATCCAATTCACATGTCAGGAGATTGTGACCAGCTCTCTATGGAGCCAGTTCACACATCTCCGGAGAGGCTCCAATGCAAATTGCACAGGAATCCTGTGCGTCTTTTGGTCCATTTCAGGCCTGAATTCAGCCCAAAATTCGGGCTGAAATCGGACCTGAAATGGTAAATAGGGAGGCACCGTACCCCTGCTGTGAGCCGCTTCATGCTGTGGTGTGAACCCAGTCTTAATTAAAGGTTCCTCTGTTGAACCCCTTATTAACCCCCGGTTTACGCTAATCAGCCCTAATTAACTCCTTATTCTCCTTTTCCATTAAATTACTTTTTTCATGGTGATGTTTTTTTCCTCTATTTTATTAACTAATATTTAATTTTTTTTCTGTTTTTGTTTGCTTTGTTTATTAATATTTTTCACCTTTTACATATATTTACATTATCACACTGAAAAAAGAACAACATTTAAAAAAACTACTTTTTTTCATTTGTAAATAACTTTGCAATGCTTTGTACCAAAATCATAATTTTAGTGTTGTTTTAACCACCTCCCACCCGGTCACTGCACATATATGACCAGGTGGGAGCTTCCTCCTTCTGAGTGAACGTTCAGGAACGTCCCTCAGAAGGAGGGGGATCGCGCGCGTGCCCGCGCAGCGGTGCAATCACGATGCGCTCGTGTCACCCAGACACGGCGCATCTCCGATTGGCAGGGGGGCTCTGTGATTGGCCCTCCTGATCACATGACGGCTGTGTCCAATCACAGCTGTCATGTGATGTAAATAGAGAGCTGGTTGCTAGGTGATCGGCTCTCCTCTCCTCACACGGAAGTTGTCAGTGAGGAGAGGAGAGCGGATTGCTGAAGCCAGCCGGTGATCAGTGAGTATGAGCTGTTTTTTACAGCTTTTTACACACTGATCACCGGCCCAGTGTCCCCACACATGTCCCCACACAATGTCCCCAAAATAGTGTCCGCAAAACACTGTCACCACACACATGTCCCCACACAGTAAAAACACCTGTCCCCCCCCGCATATGTAACAGTAAAATCATGTGTCTCAATGTTCATCTGCCTACATCTGTCTATGATCACCTGCGCACATCTGTCTGTGATCACACAAACCAATTATTATACACTTAACGGGATTTTTTTTACCAAAGACATGTAGCAGAATACATTTTGGCTTAAATTTATGACAAAATTAGATTTTATTGGATTTCTTTTAAAACAGAAAGTAGAAAATATTGTTTTTTTTTTTTATTTCTGCTCTTTTTTTGCTTATATCGCAAAAAATAAAAAACTTATTTGTGAATAAATATCACCAAAAGGAAGCTCTATTTGTGTGAACAAAATGATAAAAATCTCATTTGTGTACAGTGTTGCATGACCGCGCAATTCTTATTGAAAGTGCAAGAGCGCTGAAAGCTGAAAATTGGCCTGGGAAGGAAAGGGGCGAAAGTGCCCGGCCTTGAAGTGGTTAAACAGGACTACTGGTAATTACAGAATAAAATGCACACTTTTTATGTGCAGTAACACTATTTATTTTTAAACTTACACTGCTCAAAAACAGAAATTTTACGTAATGACAAAACTATTCCCAAATAAACAGCTCATAGCAGAAATTTGAACATTGCTCTAGTGTCTAGTCCAGGGTTTCTCAACTCCAGTCCTCAAGGCGCCCCAACAGGTCATGTTTTCAGGCTCTCCATTAGTTTGCACAGGTGATTTGATCAGTTTCACTGCCTTAGTAATTACCACAGCTGTTTCATCTGAAGGAAATCCTGAAAACATGACCTGTTGGGGCGCCTTGAGGACTGGAGTTGAGAAACAATGGTCTAGTCCATAAGGCCTGGTTCACACTAATGCCCTGTACACACGATAGGATTTTCCAACAACAAAATCCATCCATTTTTTTCCGACGGATGTTGGCTCAAACTTGTCTTGCATACACACAGTCACACAAATCTTGTCGGAAATTCCGATCGCCAAGAACGCGGTGACGTACAACACGTACGACGAGCCAAAAAAAAAATGAAGTTCAAAAGCCAGTGCGGCTCTTCTGCTTGATTCCGAGCATGCGTGGAATTTTGTGCGTTGGAATTGTGTACACACAATCGGAATTTCCGACAACGGATTTTGTTGTCGGAAAATTTGAGATCCAGATCTCAAATTTTGTGTGTCAGAAATTCAGATGGAAAATGTCCGATGAAGCCTACACACGGTCGGAACTTCTGAAAACAAGCTCCCATCGAACATTTTCTGTCGGAAAATCCGACCGTGTATACGGGGCATTATGCATTTTTAGTGCTTTTTGCATTTTGCAGATTTGGAACACACAATGAGGGTTATTTATGAACGGCAAATCCACTTTGCACTACAAGTGCAAACTACAAGTGCCAAGTGCACTTGAAATTGCACTGAAAGTGCACTTGGAAGTGCAGTCGCTGTAAATCTGAGGGGTAGATCTGAAATGAGGGGAAGCTCTGCTGATTTTATCATCCAATCATGTGCAAGCTAAAATGCTTTTTTTTATCTTCCTTGCATGTCCCCCTCGGATCTACAGCGACTGCACTTCCAAGTGTACTTTCAGTGCAATTTCAAGTGCACTTTGCACTTGTAGTTTGCACTTGTAGTGCTAAGTGGATTTGCCTTTCGTAAATAACCCCCAATGTGTTCCATAGGAAACCATGTTAAATGGACTGCAGTGCAAATCTGCAAAATGCAAAAAGCACTAACCCTATGTTCACATCGATGCGTTTTTTAGTGTGTTTTGCAGTTTGCAGAAATGCATTACAGTGCATTTAACATGGTTTCCTATGGTACAAGTTCACATCTTTGCGTTTCGAGGCCGGTGCATTTTTGGAAAGGGTCGGGGACTTTTTTCCCATGATTTGCGGGTAATAGCCTTCAATGGAACAGCACCAGAAACGCAAGTGTTGTGTTTGTGATGCGATTTCTGATGTGTTTTGCATTTTTTAGGGGTACATCTACCCATTCACCTGGTGTTGCCCAGAGAGCCCGCCCCTTGTGACATCATGTGACGTCACGTCAATAGGTAGGGGTACGTTGTACCCGATACCAATTCACATAGGGGGGGCCAGGATCTGGGGCCCCTTCTTAAAAGGGGGCTTCCAGATTCCGATAAGCCACCCCGCCTGCAGACCCTGACAACCACCGGCCAGGGTTGTTGGGAAGAGGCCCTTGTCCTCATCAACATGGGGGCAAGGTGCTTTGGGGTGGGGGGCGCAGAGCACCCACCCCTCATGTTGAGGGCATGTGGCCTGGTATGGTTAAGGGGGGGGGCTCGCTCATCCCCTCCCTTTCCTGACCTGCTGGGCGGCATGCTTGGATAAGGGTCTGGTATGGATTTTGGGGGGGACCCTTTGGCATTTAAGAAAAAAAATTGGCGTGGCTAGACTCTAGACTCAAAGGGCCTGATATGGACCGGGGGGGGGGGGTCATTTTTTTTCCGTCAATTTTTAATTATTTTTTTACATTCAGCTGTCAGCGGGGAAGCCCACTGACAGCTGACGACTCATCGGTTGGCAAGGACGTGGCTGCCGGCTTACTGGCCCACTCCTTAGCAACCAGCTATATACAGTGTGTTTACAGTGAAAAAAGAGAGTTAAAGAGAAAAAACAGTTAAAGAGAAAAAAAAAGTAAACCGAAAACTGCATGAAAACTGCATGCAAAAATGCATAAAAAACGCTGGTTCAAAAACGCAAAACGCACTGCAAAACGTGCCTGAAAAACACATCAAGCGCAGCAGCATAGATGTGAGCCTAGACTCAAAATGCATAGGTGAGAACCAGGCCTAACGGTGAACAGGTGTGAGAGCCGAAGTTGTTATACTGGCTTTTGAAATTTACAAATCAGATGAAAGGTTTAGCCCTAGGAAACAGTCTTTGAAAGCTAAAGAGTGCATTTTATATACAACTATATAGATCAGACCAAAATGAGGGACAAATGAGGAGGAATGAGGGACAGAGGGACATTGCTCCAAATCAGGGAGAGTCCCCCGAAATCAGGGACAGTCTCTCAAAATTAGGGACAGTTGGGAGCTATGATTTGGTTAGAAGGCATTAGCATGCTAATTTGGGGTCTGTTTACAGTGGGGAAAATAATTATTTGATCCTCTGCAGATTTTGTAAGTTTGCCCACTTACAAAGAAATGAAAGGTCTTTTAACTGATAGAGACAGAATACCAACCAAAAATGCAGAAAAAAACACATAAAACAAATGCTATAAATTAAGTTGCAGTTCAGTGAGTAAAATAAGTATTTGATCCCCAAGCAAAAGCTAGGTTAGCACACATCGGCCTCATGCACACTGGACATTATAAAAAAGCCAGTAGCGTTAGCTGTAGAAATCTGTAGCTGTAGAATGAGTTTATCAGCATTTTCTCAGGAGCGTTTTTTCAGCATTTTTTAGTGTTTTTTAGCTTTTTTAAACAAAATTATACTCCCACAAAATCTTATGGCTCAAAAACAGTGATAAACGCTGAATAGCTGCATCCTCCAGTGTTTTTTGGCATCAAACCCACTAGTGCATAGAATGAATCTTTTCATAGCCCGCCGCAGCCGCCCCCTATTCATGTGTCTGGCCCCTTTCATGTTACCGGGCACATGAATTACAAAGGGGGGGGTGTATTTTTGAAGCACCTGATTAGACCCATAGGCTCTAATAGGCTTCAAAATCAGGTGGACTTGGGTTGCAGAGCATGCGCACCTGGACACAGCATTCAAAATCCAAACTGTCCGGGTCAAAACCGGACAGGTGGCAACCCTAAGTGAGTTTGTTTTTGGGTTTGACATTCTAATTTATTAGATAAATTGTGCCCTACCATTGTGCTGACAGTTTAAATTAACTAGCTAATAAATCTAAAACTAATTATGTTATTGGCATGATTCCAGGGGCCTTCACCCTTCCCACCTGTGGGTGTCTTTTATGTAACTTACACATCCAGAATTTCATACTTGTTATAATGAGGAGAGCTGGACATGGAAGAATGTGATACAAGCAGCAGAACAAGTATAAAAAGGAAAAGTGACAACGTTTAAAGTCCACTGGGCTAATGCGTTTTAAGAAGTTCCTCTTCCTGAGAGCCTACCCAGGACCTTTTCGAAACGCGTTAGTACATGCCTCTGCGAGACAGTCCCATGTGATGGGGACAGATTCACATGGACTCATATGGAGGAATGTTATGATATGCCTTTATTCAAGTCTTTTTTTGTGAGTATGTTACCCATTTCTATCAAACTAATAAACCCTTTATTGGGGATAATGCGCTAGGCCTATGTGCCTTCTGTTTCTTTATGTTCCAGTACTTTGGATTTCCCAGTCCGTGGAAGGCACCAAGGTGTGCATTACCCACTTAGGAGTGTTAGAATAAAAGTTCACAATTGCAACAAGGCCCACTTCACAGCGCAGGAGATTGAACTGTGTGTTGTCTCCAAACTACGGCCTTTTGCTTGCCTTTACCTGACCCTTGGGGCACTATTCCTCCCACTGTTATGAGACATAATTCCACCCACTGACACCAACAATGGGGCATCATTTCTACCAGTGACACCAAAAATGGGGCACTATTCTTCCCTCTGTAGCAAGGTCTCCAGCCTCCTTCAGTCTAATGAGAACCTCGGGGGCCAGAGATAGCTGACATTCTTCTGTATGTGGTGGGTTGTGAGGCATAGTGGGTGCAAGGTGGAAGTTATTGGGCGCCAGACACTTCTTAAATGCAAAGAGATGTTTATTTCTCTTACAAACTTTTATGGGGGAAAGAGGGTTAGGGCCCTTGAGTAGTTACAAATTCAATTAGCAGACTCTGGGACTTCAATAGGAGGACAGCCGTGCAGGGAAAAGCCTCCAGCTGGAATACTGTCTCCTATGGCAACAGTCTTTAACAGTTCCTAACACAAACGTAACAGTCCTTTCAGCTTCACTACAACTTCTCCTTGTAGTTCTTCAGCCTACGGAGCTCCCGGTCTCTCACTAGACCCTCTGATTCACTGCCACTGAATCCCTGGAGCTCCTCCAATCTTCACAGTGGTATCTTCCTCAAGCGTCACTCCCGCCTCGCTGCTGGGTCCCTAGCTTGGCACTCCCGATACTTCTCAAGCTTCACCCCTTCTAGCCTCCTCGGTCCCTGGCTTGGCACACAAGGCTGCTCTGCAAGCGTCACCTCCGCTGGCTGGGTCCCTGACTTGGTTCTCAGGCCGGCAGAACCATCACTTCTGGTTGGACTGTAAGCCGCAATCCCAACCTGCCTTTTTGCTTCTGGATAGGCCCTCAGACAGCCTAGCAGCCAGATGCCCCCGGGATAGGCCCAATCTCCGGCCTAGCAGCCCGGGGCAGTATGACACATGTCCACCAAGATAGCCATCCAGGTGGCACAGAACATAGATCACCTGACTCCACCCGAATATATAGGTTCTTCCAGCAGGCCAAAGAATCCAAGAAAACCCCTGCCCATTGGCTGAGATACCCCATATACCAGGGATCCTCAAACTCCTGACCTTGAGTTGCCCTTATCATATCTAGTACCACCAAGTACCCAGCCACCCAGTGGTAGAAGAGAAAAGTGCAACAAGGCCAAACTTAGGGAGAAATCAATGGATCTCTAACAATCAACCAGGTTGACTACTCCTGGCAAGTAAATTTGTGAGGAGCAACCCTGCCTAAACTCCAGGGTGCTACACCTCTAATGCCAAAAATGGGGTACTGTTTACACCCACTGACGCCAAGACAATTTCTACCCCCACTGGCCACAGTCCGGGCCCCCCTTAAAGTGGTTATAAAATCAAAGGTTTAAAGGGTTTGTAAAGGCACAATGTTTTTTACCTTTATGCATTCAATGCATGAAGGTAAAAAACCTTCTGTGTGCAGCAGCCCCCTCTAATACTTACCTGAGCCCCCTCTCGATCCAGCAATGTCCACAAGAGCCTTGCCTCTCTGGGGACTTGTACTCCTGATTGGCTTTTGGCAGCTGCAGGGCCATTGGCTCCCACTGCTGTCAATCACAGCCAGTGAGCCAATCAGGAGACAAGGGACAGGGTCGAGCCACAGCTCCGTGTGTGGACACACTGGAGCAGTGCGTTGGCAGGACGCTAAAAAAAAGTCCTGCAAGCTGCATCTTTGGAGCGGTGAAGGAGCGGTGTATACACCGCTCCTTCACCGCTCCTGCCTATTGAAATCAATGGGGCAGCGCGGCTATACCGCTGGCACAGCGCTGCCGCAGCAGCGATTTGCGGTGGTTTTAACCCTTCCTCGGCTGCTAGCGGGGGTAAAAGCGCCCCGCTAGCGGTCGCATAATTGACGGTAAAGCCGGTGACGGTAAAGCGCCGCTAAAAATAGTAAAGCGCCGAAGCACCCATCGCCCCAGTGTGAAAGGGGCCTTAATCTCAGTTATAGCTCTCCAGTTGATTACTTGAATAATTACTGTTATCTGTTATTCTTCCACAGAAATATTGCAGTAAAGACAATGTCTGTGTTTTATCATAACGTGTGTTTCTCATTGGTCATTGTACTTACACTATTGCCAGGTGTGCCAGAGGGGACTGTTACTGGGGTTGAGAGGCAGAGTAACGAACTGAACAAACTTAAAGTGGTTGTAAACCCATTCCGACGACTTTTCTTTAAATGGACAATTGCAGGTGTTAAAATTAGTTGCGCTTTATCAATTTCTCCTTACCTGCTTGCCTTGCATGTAATCTGTATATTTCTGGCTAATGACGTCACCTGCGTATGCGCCATATGTCCTATTTTTCAGGCAAGCAGAGACCCTGCTGGAAAAATGCATGTCTATGCCGGGGCTGCATCATTTCCTAGTATCGACGTCAGCCCCAACATCGCATGATATTTCCTTATACTTCCTCTGCATTGAGAAGAGGATTTACTAGACTTCATTTCCGTAGTAACCGGAAATGAAGAAGAGGCTTGGATACCGCTTTTACTGCTCATGCGCGGGATTAGGGAGTAGAATAGCTACTGCGAGCGGAAGTAAATTAAGAATTTTGTTTTTTTGCCATCTGTGTCCAATTGAGGAGATTTCCCTTCACTTCCTGTCCCATAGCCAAACAGGAAGTGAGAGGAAATCCCTGCAAAATTAGGGAATCCATGGGGAACCCTCAGATTATTTTATTGGTTTTCATCTGTATACCAGAGTGATTTATCCATGCACTTGGGACAAGTGCTTTATTTATAAGTGCTTTTATAATGTTTTAAATAAGTTGAGTCAAACAGAGAGCATTAGATTCTGTTTCATTTTATTTTATTCATATCCGTGTTTCATGGTGAGATCATCTTCTGTGCCATTGACAGACATTGGAGGACTGATATCCCCGCTATGTGGGAAGGCTTATCCAGACCTTTTGGTCATTATTATGAGGTGAGCGGCTGCTGATGTCTTTGGTGGGTGGGCTGGACTCACTCTGACACCTGCATGCTTGATTTAGACGCACATCATCACTGTGGCATTGATTCTATAGTAATGAATTGTTCATTTATGGACTTTTTTAGCTGTTTATGATTTATTATACGGTGACGTCATCACGTTCGTTCTTTCGAGGCGGTGGATGGGCGCACGATATAGGAAGTAGAGTGAGATTAATGGCGATACCGCAAATCTGGCATATCAAACCCACATTGTTTGTTCGCTGATAGATGACTTCTTTTTCTGTAAGTGCAATCTTATCTTTTAATACATTTTATTCATCAACGTACTACACTATGGAAGCCTTCTTTGCTTTATGTGTCTGAGTACCCCTAGTAAAAAGCAGGAGTTCCGGACTGCTGCGGCGGTCATCGCTTTCTGGTAAGCAGGCTAGTCATACACTTTGGGTGGTGATTTGGATGCACTTCGTTTGCTTTGAAGATTCTGTCACGATTATCTTTTTTACAAACTTATTCCCGCTCATTTGAATGGATATTATTCCTTAAGAATCTTTGGACTTTTTTCTTTGATGGAACTTTGCTTGAGATTTTCTTTTTGTCACTTTTTTCTTTTTTCATTTTGGTACCTCTTTTCAATCTTTTATGTATATTCACATTTATATATTCATGAATTTGTAATTAGCGCTGCATCTATTTTGACATTGCATGTCATTTGGAGTTTTTGTACTGGACTTTTTGATGTTAGCAGCTTATTTATTTATTATTTTCACAAGTTATGTTGTTTTTTTTTGTTATAGCGCAGCGTCAGCCTTAGGGCTTTACATTTTTTACTATGATTTATTATAATTATTGATTTTTGATACATACAAACATGCATAGATACACATATATACACATACATGCATACACAAATGATTGTATACGTACCTACATGCACATAAATGCATACACACATACAAACATGCATTCATAGATACATAAATGCACATGGATACTACATACACGCATGCACACATAAATGCACATATTATATATATATATATATATATATATATATATATATATATATATATATATATATATATGTGTGTGTGTGTGTGTGTGTGTGTGTGTGTGTATATATATATATATATATATATATATATATATATATATATATATGTGTGTGTGTGTGTGTGTGTGTGTGTATATATATATATACACATACATGCATACATTTTTCCCCTTTTATTGGTTGAACTAGATGGACTTGTGTCTTTTTTCAACCTAACTATGTAACATACATGCACACACATGCACATAAGCGCATACATGCATACACACATACAAACATGCATAGATATACACATGCATACCTAAATGCATGTATATGTAGCGCTGGTAGATTTTTAATCTACCGCTTATATGTAAATTTAGTGGGTCATCTTTTCTGTACATAGTTCAAATTTAATCTATAGCTAAATTAGCTTCTGTTCCAACCTTGGTTGTGTTGCGTGCAGTTCCAATCCGTCGCCTGTAGATGTCGGTGTTACTACTGACCGGAGCTGGAAAGGAGCAGACTGAGGTGTATTGAGTGCTCTTCTTTCTCAGAAGTAACTCGGCAGAGGTTGTCCCCCTACATTCTGGGAAGAGGTATTTAAGGGACAGACACCATATTTCTTGTTCTTTTCGTTCCACCTGCTGGCCCTCCTGGCCGACAGGTATGTGTTAGGAGTCCTACCTCGTGGTCCTCCGGGCCAGGGGACTGCGATGCTGCAGCGTGTGGGTGGGCCCAGAAGTCTGTCTGGGGCCTACTACAATGGCTGTGGAGATGGTCCTGTGTTGTCTGTCCTGCAGGGAGAAGCTGGACAATTGAGAAGAATCCAGGGGAGGACCCGTCATGGAAGGATCATGCGGAGCGCTGGTCTGGAGAGGGGCCTGGTGACTCAATTGGGGGACTCATCTTAAGTTAACCTACCACATAGTACTGCCAGGTCGGCTTAAAGGTTCTGGTACTGTGTTGCTGTTCACTGAAAACTACTACATCCTGTGGCAGAGGATCATACAGTTTGTTTCACTCAAGTCTGTGGCAGAGACTTTTTGTTCGTGCTGCGCACCGGCTGCTAGTTTGGGGAGAGAGACCTATCCGGGCGGGCAAAGATTTAATCCTGAACTGAAGATACATTTATCCCTGAGATTTCAATTCCTTATTGCTACACCAAGAAAAGGTATTTGAACTTCCCTGCAACTCTTCTTCTACCTCTTTCCTGCTACTTCTTCCAGTTATCTCCCATTAAAGCATTGGAAAAGTACTAAAGTGATTGGTGCCTACATTGTCAGCTGATAAGTTCAACGTGGACTCTAACTCTGGTATTGGTGAAACTACAGGTAAAAAGGTGACGGAAACAGCCCGCTTTAAATCAGCAGCTCCACCGTGAGTTATTGCTACATATACATACACCCATGCACATACACACGGATACACACACATGCATGCACATATAAATGCACACATACACGCACTCATGCACACATAAATGCACATACACACATACATGCATTAGTAGATACACATATGTGTGTGTGTGTGTGTGTGTGTATATATATATATCACTTGTAGAGGAGAACCGCACTCTGCTTACAGTTTAGTGCCAGCAATCAGGTCTTCCCACCGACCTTGTATATAGAGAAAAAGTCCAAGAGGTTGCTGCACTTAAAAACTTCTTTGCTTTATTTCACAACATCTTCAGGAAAGATTTACAAAGCAAGCATGATAATCATTCCAAACAATATCAAAGGCAACAAATGCCTGCACAGTTTCAGATATGAGTGAATTACGTTTCGGGCTAGTATGCTCACGCCCTTCCTAAGATCCGTTGAAGCACATCTGAAGGTTTCATTTCAATCATTCATTTAAATATAGGTTTAATGAAGTACTTCACACATGGAATCAAAATGGCTAATTAATTCAAGTCACATACCGTTTAACATCTGTGTGTGTATATATTTATCTATAATATGCCATTACTACAAAGACAAGCAGCAGGTGTCAAATCTCTCAATCTCCTCACTCCTATTTTTTAATATATTCAATATACCTATAAAGGTGCAGAAAAATAATACATTCATGAATAAAAAACAAAAAACAAAAACAAAAAGATATCCCCACTATAGAACTGCTTTATCTGGCTATCTTTAAATGCTCATTCCAACAATTAAACAAATAAATAAAGATCCAAATCAACATTTAAGCCATATGGAACAATAGTATTTAAAAAATGTATCCAGTTTACTTCTCTTTTCCGTAGAATCAATTCACGGTTACCCCCTCTCCTATTTTTCTCAATACCTTCTAGGACCATGTATTTTAATTGTGATACATTGTGGCCAAATTCCAAAAAGTGTCTCGCCAACGGTAATTGGGTTAGTTTATCGCGTATAGAATATTTGTGTCTAGCTATCCTATCTTTAATTTTTTGTGTAGTTTCTCCTACATAAACTAAACCGCACGGGCACTTTATGGCATAGATTACATATGTAGATTGGCATATATAGCAACTCCGTATGGGGATATTAAAACCCCTATGTGGATGTGTAAAGTATTTACCTTTAATCATAAAGTTACATTGTATGCATGACAAGCGGGGATATGATCCCACGTTTTTTGGTCCCAGAAAGGTTTGTTTGGCTGCTGTAGCCACAGGTTGATCAGATTTTATCAACCGGTCCCGTATCGTTCTACCCTTTCTGTAGGAGGACATGGGGGGTTCCAGAATTCTTGTACCATGGGGTAACTAGATCTTAAAAGATTCCAATGTCTTTTAACAATTTGAGTAATTTTATTAGAGAAGGGGTGATATTGCATAATAAGGGGGATTCTTTTGTTTGTTTTTTGGGATGATCTACTATGGTCTGTATTAGAGTAATCAATATTAACTAAGGCTTGTGGGTATCTTCTATTGGTAAGTTTATTTTTCATTTCATTGAGTTTTCTGATCACGGCACAGCGGGTCACTCACGATCCGCCACACCCTCATCATCTGACTCTTTGGGATGGATGAAAAAACATTTGGGGGATGAAAACTATTGAAGTGTAGCAATTGGTTACGATCCGTGGGTTTTACATATAGATCAGTGGTAATCTGCCCATTATTCAATTTAAGTAAGGTATCAAGAAAAGAATTCTAATTTTTACCAATTTCAATGTTGAACTTTAGTCCAGGTACTAAATGGTTAATGTATTTATCAAATAGGTATTGGCTTTCCATGTTACCATACCATGGAGTTCTTGATATGTGAACATCCGGTTACACCGGTACCATATATGTTACCAAAAATCCATAAAGACCCCAAAAATGTCCCGGGATGCCCCATAGTATCAGGGATGGAATCTGTGACAACACATCTAGCACAATATCTGGATAAGTGTTTGACACCATTGTTACTAAACACTAAATCATTCATAAGAGATACTACTGACTTTTTGTCAAAAATTCAAGATATAAATTTGTCACCAGATTCCATCCTAATATCATGGGACGTCTCTAGTTTATTTACTATTATTTCACATGATTTAGGAATAGAGGCATGTCAGCATTTGTTAATTCAATCAGGCATTTACAAAACCGAACAAGTTTCATTTCTGCTTGACCTTTTGAAAATCACCCTTGAAGAGAACTATTTTCTCTTCAGGGATACTCATTTCTTGCAACTGAATGGAGCAGCGATGGGTTCAAATGTTGCACCCTCATATGCGAATGCATTCATGAATATGATCGAGACGTCCTTTATTTATGTTAATGATTTATTTTTAAAACATTGCCAATGTTGGTACAGATTTGTGGACGATATTTTCGCTATATGGGATGGTAACATGGAAAGCCTATACCTATTTGATAAATACATTAACCATTTTGTACCTGGACTAAAGTTCAACATTGAAATTGGTAAAAATTAGATTTCTTTTCTTGATACCTTACTTAAATTGAATAATGGGCAGATTACCACTGATCTATATGTAAAACCCACGGATCGTAACCAATTGCTACACTTCAATAGTTTTCATCCCCCGAAAGGTTTTTTCACCATCCCAAAGAGTCAGATGATGAGGGTGCGGCGGATCGTGAGTGACCCGCTGTGCCGTGATCAGAGACTCAATGAAATGAAAAATAAACTTACCAATAGAAGATACCCACATGCCTTAGTTAATATTGATTACTCTAATACAGACCATAGTAGATCATCCCAAAAAACAAACAAAAGAATCCCCCTTATTATGCAATATCACCCCTTCTCTAATAAAATTACTCAAATTGTTAAAAGACATTGGAATCTTTTAAGATCTAGTTACCCCACGGTACAAGAATTCTGGAACCCCCCCATGTCCTCCTATAGAAAGGGTAGAACGATACGGGACCGATTGATAAAATCTGATTAACCTGTGGCTACAGCAGCCAAACAAACCTTTCTGGGACCAACAAACCTGGGATCATATCCCCGCTTGCCATGCATACAATGTAACTCTATGATTAAAGGTAAATACTTTACACATCCACATAGGCTTTTTCATATCCCCATAAGGGGTTACTATACATGCCAATCTTCATATGTAATCTATGCCATAAAGTGCCCGTGCGGTTTAGTTTATGTAGGAGAAACTACACAAAAAATTAAAGATAGGATAGCGAGACACAAATACTCAATACGTGATAAACTAACCCAATTCCCGCTGGCGAGACACTTTTTGGAATTTGGCCACAATGTATCACAATTAAAATACATGGTCCTAGAAGATATTGAGAAAAATAGGAGAGGGGGTAACCGTGAATTGATTCTAAGGAAAAGAGAAGTATACTGGATACATTTTTTAAATACTATTGTTCCATATGGCTTAAATGTTGATTTGGATCTTTATTTATTTGTTTAATTGTTGTAATAAGCATTTAAAGATAGCGGGATAAAGCAGTTCTATAGTGGGGATATCTTTTTTTGTTTTTGTTTTTTCTTTTTTATTCATGAATGTATTTTTTTTCTAATGGCATAAAACAAGTAAAAATTTGCGCTGAACTGAAAAAAGCAAGCGGCCAGCAAAGTTCGTAGATAACAAACAAAAAGTCACATGCATAAAAATTATTGCGGCGCTGAAAAGTTCAAAAATGAAATTGAAGAGTGGGAGGAGTCCAATCACCAAATATATTGTGCAGATGTAGAAAGAGTCACTCGTCACCACGTGGTAATGTAGTCTGCTTACCAGAAGGTGTTAAGGATTAGGCATAGATGATAAATTCTCAATAGCATCCAGCAAATCCAGCCCACTGGAACCCCTCATCAGACCACAACATCCGTGGGATTTCCTTCACATATAAACATCTCCCAATGGTCACTTCAGAATTAGGCATTCAGGCATGTAGCCATCATATATCCGAAAAAAGAAAATGAAGGACCCATAGTGAAGCCCGTAATGATAGATAAAAAAACTTTTATTGTAGTAACTTACAGTTGAAGCTTAAAACAGCATGCATCAATGATAGGAACAAACAGCTGCAGCAATCAGCGTACGGGTGTCAGCCTGCCTTTTTTTTCTGCACCTTTATAGGTATATTGAATATATTAAAAAATAGGAGTGAGGAGATTGAGAGATTTGACACCTGCTGCTTGTCCTTGTAGTAATGGCATATTATAGATAAATATATACACACATAGATGTTAAACGGTATGTGACTTGAATTAATTAGCCATATTGATTCCATGTGTGAAGTACTTCATTAAACCTATATTTAAATGAATGTTTGAAATGAATGACTTTAATGTCGCAAATGCCCTTTCATGCATCCACATATGTCACCATCATCACCATGACATTTGCAGGCCATACCTTAGTAAAGTTTGGTTCAGATTTGTTTTGACTTTCCAATAGAAGCAGGGAGGTTTTTTTTTTTTTTTTTTTTTTTTTTTTTAATTTGTTCTTTTCCGATTTCTTTTCCAGTAGAAGCAAGATCTATTTTTTTTTTTTTTTTTTTTTTTGCTTTTTTAGTAGAAGCAGGATGGATTTTTTTTTTTTTAAACTGGTTGAAATTCTAAGGCCCCTTTCACACGGAGTGGAATCTGTCAAGTGGATCCACCTGCTCAGCGGGTGATCTCTCCACTGATCCCCACTGAGCATTTAGATGACAGGTTCACGTCCACCCTACATAGCAGAGTGGGCACAGCCACAGCCCACTGGTTCTCTATGGGGCAGTCGGATGGAAATGGCCTGCATGTCCATTTCCATCCACCTGTCATACGATCCACCAGACAGTTGGGGAACAGATCCCCATCCCTCTGTTTTAAGTGGATGGGAAACTGGTGGGTGTCAGTGAATCCACCACTCCATAGAGAACAATTGATTGACTGGTTCGGTCCGCCTGAAAAATGGACTGGCAGACCAGATTAGTCCGCTTGTGTGAAAGGGGCCTCACAGTAAATGTGGTTTTTATTTGCGAAATCCCAACCATTCAAAAATAAAATTATAAAAGCAAACAACAATTCGAAAACACAGAAGTCTCTGAAGACATTATTGAATGTACTGAGATTCATACTGACGTTCGTTCCAAAATCTACCAGTGTATGTCCAGCTTTACACATAGTAGCATGGAGTTGTTAAAGTGATTGTAAGGCTCAGTTTTTTTTTGTAATAAATAACAAACATGTCATACTTCCATTGTGCAGTTCGTTTTGCACAGAGTGGCCCCGATCCTTGACTTCTGGGGTCCCCCGGCAGTGCTGGTAGCTCCTCCCCACATCTTATAACCCCCTTGGAGGAGCTCTCTACCGGGATGTTACCTTGCAGTCGCGCGCCTGAGTCCAGCATTCGGCGTCCATAGACTCCGGCGCCTGCGTTATTGGATTTGATTGACAGCGGCGGGAGCCAATGGCTGCGGTGCTATCAATCTATCCAATCAAGAGCTGAGACAACTGGGAGAGGAAAAGAGCGTGTCTCCTGCGGGGGAATACAGAACTCAGGTGGGTAAAATGGGGGGGCTGGTAAGTGACAGAAGTTTTTTCACCTTAATGCATAGGATGAGGGTTTACAACCCCCTTTAGGTGTGTGACCTGCACCATGACTTACCATAATAATAGTTTTATTCCTCCTGATGAAACCTGTTGGCCATTAACAGTTGGTTAGTAAACAAAGAGTAGATAATAGGTTTTCTTTAACAGATTTAATCCTTATTTCTTCAGGCATCATGGAGAACGGCACTGCAGCTCCAGACATCGTGCCTCAATATGCCAATTTTGAGACTCCAGATATTATTGTGGTTGTGCTTTATTTCATTTTTGTCCTTGTCGTTGGGATATGGGTAAGTCCATGAACTTGTATTTCTTCTCCACTAATGTACTCTTTAGGCCCCATTCACACTTGTGCGACTTCAAAATCATGTGTATTCCATTGCGACTTTACAGTGTGACTTGATGCAAATTTGGACAAGTGCGACTTTGGCTTTGACCATGTGACTGTGGGGTTGATTTGCTAAAACTGGAGCGTGCAAAATCTGGTGCAGCTCTACATAGAAATCAGCTTCCAGGTATTTTTAGTCAAAGCTTAATTGAACAAGCTGAAGTTGGAAGCTGATTGGCTACCATGCACAGCTGCACCAGATTTTGCACTCTCCAATTTTAGTAAATCAACTCCAGTGTGTGCTCTGCAAAGTCGCACACAAGTCACATGTATATCATTCAGTTGCAACTTTTTGAGGGTTTACATTGAAGTCTACGGCCCTCATGTCGCATCAAAGCAGTGCAGGAAATCATAATTATTATTATTTATTTGTTCACACATTCCCCCCCCCCCCCCCCCGTTCAGAATGGACATGGCCAGTGTAAACGGGCCTGTAATGTATGTAAAAATATAAAACAAATCCTTCTCACTAGAAATAGTACACATAAAATGCACTAAAAAAACCCAAATAGATTGCAAAAAAAAAAAAAAACAAACAAACAAAAAAATATTTATATTATTATTTTTAACAAATTTTCAAAGGGAAGTTGTTCAAGTGGGCTCTAAGGGCCTGTAAATGGTATTGTAAAATAGGTCCTAAATATAGTTGCTCATTGAATGTAATGGTTCAATGGGTTGTCCATCCAAAATTACATTCTGCAGAATTTTTTACATTTCTCGGTGCTTCCAGTGGCAGGATCTTGCTGAATTCCCAGTCCTGCTCTAGAAGCGCCATAAAACGGAAAATTTTATACTTACCTGACGGTAATTTTCCTGATTCATAAGCATGACAGCATACATGAATGGGATAGGCTCCGCCCCTTGCCCAATCAGGACTGGTTATACTATATATAAATGAGTCGCATTCTCGTAACTATACTCAAAATGCGAAACATACAAGGGAGGGACCTGTATGCAGTCATTCTTATGTGTCAGGAAAGGAAAATTACTGTCAGGTAAGTAAACAATTTTCCATTTTCCTGACACAAGCATGACAGCAAACAGGAATGGGATGTAGCACGCCAACAAAACCTATAAGGGAAGGCCATGCTGAAGCGTTAGACTCAACATATCATTAGATTTGTTTAGAAACTGAAGTCAACTCCCCTGCTTTCAATGTTGTTTGATTGACTTTGCAATAGGCAAAAAATGGTTTGTAGTATAAGAACCTGGTTGGTATCCTGTAAAATTCTGGACCTCTGAATTTTGACCATGAGCACACCACCCATCTGATAAAGTGAGCTCTGCAATAGGATGATGATTTTTTCTTCGTCCTATAAGCCCCTTAGGCTTCTCTGACCCAAGATAATGCCATTGTCCTAGTGGACAGTGAAAAGTCTTCTTCTGATACTGTCAGGCCTGAAGAGGCCACTGTCTGACCTTCTAGAGAAGGGCCACTTCCATGTATTTCTTCCATTACCCCAGCTTGTGGTGACGCAGACATTTCATTCAGGACATGCCGGAAGGGTGATGTCTTGACCTAGAAGCAAGGATGCAGACCCTCGTCTGGTCCTGGAGAAGAAACCAGAGCTATTTTGTTTGATTATGGTAGCAATAATGTAGTTTACCGCTTGACGCTTGGATCTCCTAAAGTCTTCTCCAAGACATGATATCCTTAAGAAATGCTGCTTTAGTCATTGAACCTATTGAGGTAGTCTTGTTCAGAAGAATGGAGGAGTGGGACAACCTTCCCAACATTAGTTGCACTGCAAGCTCTAAGGGGAAAGAACGATCTGTACCGGCCTTTTGGAATTGGTTCCCCCAGATGTGTGGTGGTCACTGGATCTCAGGAAGTGAGGACTTGACTACTGCTCAATCCCTTATCTTGGATTACTTGCAGACATCCTAATGTTTGTAGCCAGGAGCAGAGGATTCCATTCTAAATTCTGCAAGATTTCCCATGTTCTAATATACCTGGAGTTTGCCGCAGGTTCCCCCGGCTTCCACAAGCTTTAAAATAATGAAGGTGAGACCCCGCAATGAGCCTTCCTAACTTGGTCTCCCAGTTGCTAGATCTAACGTGGTTGAATTAGGATACACTTGGCCTCGCTGTGTAAGGTTAGATCTCCGGAAGAATAGAATAGGAGGTTCTTAGGCCAAAGAATGTACTTTAAGGACACCACAGCCTGTAAGGCCACCGGATCATTATTGCCCTTATCCCAGCTGTATGACTACGGATCCTGGTTAAACTAGATGGACTTGTGTCTTTTTTCAACCTGCCTAACTATGTAACTATGATCCTGATGAGGAGGTTTTACTGTTGGCAAATCTGAATGGGAGATGCCTCTGGCATGAGTTGAATATTCTTGTATTCTTTCTTGCCATGAAGATTGCCTATTGCTGTCTGTTTTGAGCATAACTGAGGCCTCCTAGGCTGCGTTGCCCATATGACTTCCCCACTTGGGAATCACTGTGTACCCCCTAATGTTAGAAACTTCATCCTCCATTGGCCTATGTCATTGACTTTGAGCTAGGAGGTCACTGAGGTGAATACCAAGAAAGTGAATAGACTTTGATGATTGGTATGCCTGGAAGTTGGTAGGAGTTGACAATTAACTATCCTTAGCACCATCAATGGGACTAGTCTCATATGTGGGGTAATCTTCCCTGGAATAGGAAGCAAACCTTTCATTACCTTAGAAGGCCAGTTTATGATTATATCAATCTTCCAGTGCGTCCAACCAACTGCATGGATTACTGCAGACTGCTTCTTCACCATTTGAGACCATGGCTCCTACAGCTAGGCCTTGCCTCCATATAAGAACCTAATACTGTCACCCCATGTGAGGGCAACTCTACAGTATTCTCCTGAGTGTCTAAAATGTCATTATTATGAGATTAGTTGGCCTTCCCCAGTTGATGAAATGCACAAATTTGCCAAAACCTGGAGAATGTTAAGCCACTCGCAGCTGTTGTCTAGCTTAGGAACCTGCAGCCCTTGCTTTTTGCAAGATGGCCACTACTGGAAAATGTCTTGAATATGTGGAAAGGTCAAAGGTTGTTGAGTGAACCCTGAAGTGAAACCCTCAGAAGTCGCTGGTCACTGTAATTTCACTCATGGATCAAACACCACAGAGACGTCTTACTGGCCAAGTTTGCCTTCCACTTGTCTGCTGAGAACCAAATAGCCTTGGTTACTGAAGTGAACTCCAACGCAGGCCGCACAATACCCTCTAATGGTATTATAAGCTTTCACAATGAAGGGTTAATATACCTGGCCGGATCACCTACCCTAGGCCACTGACCTATAAAGGTTAAAAATGGCAAATCCAAGCATTAGAGCATTAACAGTGATCTCAAGCCTGCAAAGCCAGGCCTTGCTGATTTAATAGGAAAGGCTCAACTTTGCAGCAAACACCTGATATATCAGTTCATGCATTAGAGGTTCTACAGACAAACAAAACCTGTGAGGCAAAATGAAACACACAGAACTATACACAGCCGTTTAACCTACTTTGGCAGCTTGTTTATTAACAGCATAATGATTCAGGCACACCATGACAGCCCATGAATCGCTTACTTGCTTCGTGAAACACCCTTCCCTGACTGGCTCCAAGGGGGGATGGAAGAGGCTCCATTCCTGACAGGTGGCCACCAATCCATCCCCAGGCAGCCACCTGGAGCTCCCGGCCACTGCTACAGTGGGCCAGAAGTTACCCCAACATCATCTTACTGCTCCCTGCACCCCATCCATCAGGAAAGGGCAGTCCAGCCACAGGAAGCAAACAAGGAGCCATCTTGGAAGGGGGCAGCCCTGACAACAATGCCAGAATTTTTGCAAGGGAAACCAAACATATCCACAGCCAGATTAACCAAATGGTGTGCGTGAGGCCACAACTCACCAGGGAGAAGGGACTGGATCAGTTCCAACCAACCACAAAGCAGAACTGTTTTACCTGCATCCAGAGACCAGTATCCCAGCCCCCCAGTATCCGGGCCTGGGGGGGTCTCCCTCATATGGAAGTTTTACAACCGAACGGAGGGGCTTCGTCACAGAAAAGAGGCTGAACCTGCATGGCTGGTGAGATGAATCCGGCAAGGTGAGGGCAAAAATAAAAATTCTTTGTTTCACAGCTATAACCAGTTGAGCATTTAAGGAACAAAAAGAGAATGCCGCCTGGGGGGAAGCGACTCATTTATATATAGTATAACCAATCCTGATTGGGTGAGGGGCGGAGCCTATCCCATTCATGTATGCTGTCATGCTTGTGTCAGGAAAAGAAGAATACATTTTAACGAATGAAATAATAGCAGGCTTACGAACCAAACAATAGCAGGCTTACGTTTTTTTAAATTGATGGGATGCCTGCCGCATGTGCTCGCAATAGAAGATGGTATCCAAAAAATGTAATACACACTCCAGTCAACATTTTGCCATATTTAACATAAGAGGAACACCTTGCAAAAGAAAAACATTAAAATGTACGCAATAGAAGATGGTATCCAAAAAATGTAATACACTCCAGTCAACATTTTGCCATATTAGCATAAGAGGAACACCTTGCAAAAGAAAAACATGAAAATGTACTTGTCCGGAAACCTGTGCTGCTGATCTTTACTCTCCTGCAGCATTATGAGTGCCAGCAGAATCTTCAGCATTTTGAAACCACCTGAGTGCATCGGAATGTCTACAGTCCTTTGCTGTGCTCAGTCTCAGCTCTAATTCTTCTCAATGGTGTTCTATCGGGTTGAGGTCAAGACTCTGTGCAGGCCAGTCAAGTTCCTCCACCCCAAACTCGCTCATCCATGTCTTTATGGACCTTGCTTTGTGCACTGTCATATTGGAACAGGAAGGGGCCACCCCCAAACTGTTCCCACAAAGTTGGGAGCATAAAATTGTCCAAATGTTTTGGTATGCTGACATCTTATGAGTTCCCTTCACTGGAACTAAGGGGCCAAGCTCAAACCCTGAAAAACAACCCCACACCATAATCCCCCTTCCACCAAATGATTTGGACCAGTGCACAAAGCAAGGCCAACTTGACTGACCAGCACAGAGTCCTGACCTCAGCTGGATAGAACACCTTTGGGATGAATTAAAGCGGAGACTGCAAGCCAGGCCTTCTCGTCCAACATCAGTGCCTGACCTCACAAATGCGCTTCTGGAAGAATGGTCAAACAATTCCCATAGATGCACTCCTAAACCTTGTGGACAGCCTTCCCAGAAGAGTTGAAGCTGTTATAGCTGCAAAGGGTGGGCCAACTCAATATTGAACCTTACGGACTAAGACTGGGATGCCAGTCTTAAAGGTCATGTGCGTGTAAAGCTTACTTTGTCTCTCTTATTAATTCCTTATCATACAGTCCCCGTCGGCTCTTCTCAACCTTTAACTCTCTGCTTTGTCCCCCACCCCCTCTACCCACTAACTCACTCACTGCCCAAGAGATTGCCAATCACTTCAAAGACAAGATTGATGCAATTCGTGAGGACACCTCCACTGTCCGTACGTCTTCCCCACCCAACATACCTTGCCTAGCAGCATACTCTCCTCTTTTGAATTGGCTACTACTGAAGAGGTTACAAAACTTTTCTCAGATGCCCACCTAACCAATTGTCCCTTGGATCCTGTTCCCTCACAACTACTACGGTCACCCTCTTCTTCTATCCTATGCTCCCTCACTCACATCTTCAATCTCTCCCTCTCTAGTGGCACCTTCCCCTCCCCTCTAAAACATGCGCAGATCACTCCCATACTTAAAAAGCCCTCACTGGACCCCACCAACCTGAACAACTTAAGACCCATCTCATTGCTCCCATTCACCTCTAAACTTCTAGAACGCTTAGTCTACAACCGTCTTAGCTCCTACCTCAGTGAAAATAACCTTCTTGACCCCTTACAGTTTGGCTTTCGCTCGCAGCACTCCACGGAAACTGCCTTACTAAAACTCACTAACGATTTACTAACTGCTAAAACCAACAGCCAGTACTCCATACTCCTACTTGACCTCTCTGCGGCCTTTGATACTGTTGACCACCCGCTCCTTTTCAATAAACTACATTCCCTTGGCCTCCAAGATTCTGCTCTATCCTGGTTCTCTGCCTATCTATCACAGCGCTCCTTCAGTGTCACCTACAACTGTCTCCTCCTCTCCATTGCCCCTTTCTGTGGGGGTCCCCCAAGGCTCTGTTCTTGGACCCCTTCTCTTCTCTAGCTACACCTCCTCCCTTGGTCGCTTGATAACCGCCCATGGCTTCGCATACCACTTATACACTGATGACACCCAAATCTATCTGTCTACTCCTCACCTCACTCCTTCAGTCTCCTCTCGCATTACTAACTTATTAACTGACATATCAGCATGGATGTCGCACCACTTCATTAAACGAAATCTCTCTAAAACTGAGCTATTAATATCCCCCCCCGCCCGTGCCCCCCTCCATGACTTTTCCATCAAAATCAACAATGCAACCATCAGTCCCTCCCCTCACGCCAGGGTACTAGGTGTAATCCTAGACTCTGAATTGTCATTTCAGCCTCAAATCCAATTATTGTCAAAAGTTTGTAGAATTCTCCTCCGTAACATCTCTAAAATTCGCCCCTTTTTAACAAATGAAACCACCAAGCTCCTCATTCACTCCCTTGTTATCTCTCGCCTTGACTATTGCAACTCCCTTCTCATTGGCCTACCTCTCCATAGGCTCCTCCCCTCTTCAGTCTATCATGAATGCTGCTGCCAGACTTATCCACCTTACCAACCGCTCAGTGTCTGCCAACCCTCTCCTCCAATCCCTACACTGGCTCCCAATCAAAAATGCCCTCATCAACAGAGACAGTGCTGACAGGGGAATTCACAATTGTCTTCTCTTGGTGGGGGTGGTTGGGGTTGGGGGAAGCTGTCCCCGCCTGAAGAAGTGATTATCGTTGGCGGCTATAGCAGCCCCTAGCTATAATCACAAGACAATCCAGCAGGCTGGTTGTACCCAAGTTGAGCGATCAATCTACTTTGGTACATTCAGACTGCCTATTAACGGTTCGAATCTCAGCCAGTTCAGCACGAACTGTCTATGGCCGGCTCTAATATCTCTCACATACAGAAAGCCCAATGTGTCAAAAAATGCCATAGTAGTTTCTTACAGCCACCAATCATTTTATAAAGCTGCTTTGGAAGTTTCAATCTGATTGGTGTTCCCTAAAAGCAGTCCAGGCAGATGAGGTGCTGCAATGTTAATGTATGAATAGGACTATATCATCAGCGCAAGTCCGTTTTTTCTTTAAAATCAAAAAACCTTTAATGACCATCAACACATAAAGAACATAAATCGATCGCATGTGCTAAATGTCTTCTTTTATAAAGTGGTAAATAATTAAATAGCGATGGTCTAACTCAATTTTTTCTTTTGTAGTCTTCAATCCGTGCAAGCAGGGGGACAGTCGGTGGTTATTTCTTAGCTGGAAGAACCATGACATGGTGGCCGGTAAGTAAGTATACATATTGGAGCTTTCTTGGTTGGCATAGATGGGCATTTGTTCACATCAGAACGACTTCTCATCTCATACATGCATTTTGTGTACAAATCTTGATTCACATGGATTTACCACTTCAAGTCTCATCCCTTATACAGGTGCATCTCATAAAATTAGAATATCATCAAAAAGTTAACTTATTTCAGTAATTCAATTCAAAAAGTGAAACTCATTTATTTTATATAGATGTGTTACACACAGAGTGATATATTTCAAGCATTTCTTTCTTTTAATTTTGATTATGGCTTACAGCTAGTGAAAACCCAAAATTCAGTATCTCAGAAAATTAGAATATTACACAAGACCAATAAAAAAAGGATTTTTAATACAGAAATACTGGCTTACTGAAAGTATGTCCATGTACAGTATAGTATGCACTCAATACTTGGTCGGGGCTCCTTTTTGCATGAATTACTGCATCAATGTGGCGTGGCATGGAGGCGATCAGCCTCACTGCTGAGGTGTTATAGAAGCCGAGGTTGCTTTGATAGCAGCCTTCAGCTCATCTGCATTGTTGGGTCTGATGTCTCTCATCTTCCTCTTGACAATACTCCACAGATTCTCTATGGGGTTTAGGTCAGGCGAGTTTTCTGGCCAATCAAGCACAGTGATACCATGATCATTACACCAGGTATTGTTTTTTTTGGCAGTGTGGGCAGATGCCAAATCCTGCTGGAAAATGAAATCAGCATCTCCATAGAGCTGGTCATCAGAGGGAAGCATGAAGTGCTCTAGAATTTCCTGGTAGAGGGCTGCGCTGACTTTGAATTTGATAAAACACAGTAAGGCCCCTTTCACACTGGGGCGGTAGGGGGCGTCGGCGGTAAAACAGCGCTATTTTTAGCGCTGTTTTTCCGCGGTATTCGGCCGCTAGCGGTGCGGTTTTAACCCCCCGTTTGCGGCCGAAAACCGGTTAAAAACCCCTCGTATAGCGCGGCCATAGCCGCGGTATTACCGCGGTATAGCCGCGCTGTCCCATTGATTTCAATGGGCAGGAGCGGGGAAGGAGCGGTGAATACACCGCTCCTTCCCCGCTCCAAAGATGCGGCTAGCAGCAGATTTTTTCTTCTCCTGCCAGCGCATCGCTTCAGTGTGAAAGCCCTCGGGCTTTCACACTGAACAAACAGCGGAGGCTGTTTAGGAGCGGTTTGCAGACGCTATTTTTAGCGCAATAACGCCTGCAAACCGCCCCAGTGTGAAAGGGGTCTTGACCAACACCAGCAGATGACATGGCTCCCCAAATCGTCACGGACTGTGGAAAATTTTTGAATTTCATTTGAAAATCGAGGTCCCAGAGTCTGGAGGAAGAGTGGAGAGGCACAGAATCCAAGTTGCATGAGGTCCAGTGTGAAGTTTCCACAGTGTGTGATGAGTTGCCTAAAGGGAAATCCAAGAGTGGACCTTCTCATGCAGACTAGAGTTATAGAAGGAAAGAAACACATTTGTATAGTCCAGTGATCGAAGTGTTCCATTTACAGGCGGTCCCCTAGTTACAAACATCCGACCTACAAATGACTCCTACTTACAAACAGAGGGAGACAACAGGAAGTGAGAGGAAATCTACTCCTAGGAAGGGAAATTCTCTCCTGTAAGAGTTATTATGGGAAAAAGGTGTCTCCACTGAAGCTTTATCACCAAGGCTTGTTTCGACAAAAACCCAAAATTTTCAACATCCAATTGTCATTGGGACAGGAAGTGAGGTGAAATCTTCTGAACAGGTGCACAGACAGCAAAACATACTTTACAGGGGGTTAACCCTTCCCTATGATATCCAAAAAGCTTAAAAAATATTTTTTTTGGCTGGAGCTACCCTTTAAAAATGTACCTGTTCCGACTTACAAACAGATTCAACTTGAGAACAAACCTACAGACCCTGTCTTGTTTATAACCCAGGGACTGCCTGTACTAGAGATTCAATGCAGTTCAGGGGTTCGGAAGGCCCCTCCTTCATCAGAGAATTCTTAATCCCCTGAATGCGTTTGGATTTTTAGTCAAATTGGCCTCCAGAAGATTTACCCCCCTTCATAAACAGGCCACTATTTGCGATACTGCACTGCGTTACTTTAAGGCCCCATTCACACCTGAGAGTAGCGTTTTTGAGCATTTTTTTCGGCGTTTTGTCGGGCATATTTGCGTGTTTCCATGCAGCGTTTTCCGGCATTTTTGAGCATTGATGTTTTTTTTTTATTAGCCAATAGGAAAAATGATCATCTGTTTCATCATTTCTTGCTATGTTTTTAGATTTTGTCATCTGCTTCCTGCTCCAAAAATGCCCAAATATACCCGATTTGAGCGACAAAAAAGGGTCCAGAACATGTTTGAGCTTCAGGCGTAGGGCTTCAGAAGTGGACATGTGAACCATCTCCATACAGAATAATGTATTTTTTCCCCTCAAGCGTTTTGTAGCTTGAGGCTTCAAGCTACAAAACGCTCAGGTGTGAATGGAGCCTAAATGACAATTGCGCGGTCGTGCGACACTGTACTCAAATCTCTCAGTTTGTCCCCCCCCCCGCCCAAATGTGTGTGTGTGTATAAATTTACACCTGATCCGGCGCACAGCTACCGCCCTGTAGCAGTAAAACAGTTAAAGATCGGCCAGCAAGTGGTTAAAGGATATGTAAAAGTTTGTTTTTAAAAAAACAAACATATCATACTGCGGCAAGGTGACTGGATACCGCAAATCGCCGTTGGTGTACGACGGCCCGTGCACCCACTTTTGTGGGCACGTGCCCATCGACCAGCGGGGGAGCCAATCAGCGGGTCCGGCGGACTCTGTTTAAAAAAACTTATAAAAAGACACTCAGGCAGACCGATAATTAATTGATGCACAGGGTGGTTCAAAATCAGAACCATATCCCTACGCTGGGGCCCCCACCTAAATTTAACAGGTGTTAAGGTCATGCATAAACTGAAAAAAATGGGGTTTAAAGATCACCAAAAAACCTTGTTGAGGAACACTCTGGACTTATAAAGCAATTTTATTGAAAATGATTGAATGAATGCAAAAAACTACCACTAGCGCAAACATTAAAAAAATGACAACTTTGTCGAACAACTCAGAGACCTGCGGGCAGCACACCTCACGCACCACTACACACAGTCCACACTGCAATAAGTCTATGGGCATACATGGGCTCTTCCACAGACAGTGGAATAAAAGAGGATGAGATTATTCTGATGGTAAACCACTCTATCCACAGAGACCAGCCCTGGAAATTTGCCAATCGAAGGGTATAACAATCTACATAGAGTGAAGCTGACCCTTGTGTTTTTTCACCTTAATGCATCCTATGCATTAAGGTGAAAAAACACTTGGCAGTCACCGCCCCCCAAGCCCCCCGTTTTACTTACCTGAGCCCCTTCATCCCCCTCGGCGGGGAAGCTGTCCCTCTCTCCACGGGGTCCCGGCTCTTGATTGGATAGATTGATAGCAGCGCAGCAATAAGCTCCCGCTGCTGTCAATCAAATCCAATGACGAGGGGTGGGGCCGAGTCTGGCATTCGTGTCTGTGGACGCAAATGCTGGACTCGGGAGTGTGCCCGCAAGGTAACCCCCCGGAAGAGAGCTTCTCCTAGGGGGTTATCTGATGCGGGGAGGAGCCGCTTGAGCCGCCGGGGGATCCAGAAGAGGATGTTCGGGGCCACTATGTGAAAAACGAGCTGCACAGTGAAGATGAGTATGATAGCTTTGTTATTTAAAAAAACAAAAAAAAAAAAACGATCCTTTACAATCACTTTAAATATCCCACTGTGAACTGACATATTCATTTGCAGCCACCGGGTGTCCTCAGTGTACACTTCCCTCACTGACGCTCACCATCATTCACATTGCATAGTGCATTTTAAGAGAGATCCACACAATCTCATTTTTAATTATAAGGACACATGAATACAAAAATTGGATGGAAGACTTTCACCAGTCTAATTAGACTATCAGCCTTAATAAAGTTAAAATGAAATATCACTGGATAAAGGAAATAGTGAGAGCAGAACCAAGGAAAGGAAACGGGACATATGAAGGAGCAAACAATAGAAAAATGACACAAAGTGAAAAGGAATTTACTTCTGTGCTACTAATAAAATTTTAAAAATGCTGTATATTTTAAATATAAGAGGTTGCTGCTTAACACCAACTGTTAGCAAACCAGAGTAAAAAAAATGAGGAATAAATGTGAAGTGCTACCTCCCTATAGAGATGATAAAATTACTAAATAATATAAATGTATAATCAAAAATTCACGCCCCTAGTGGGAATGTTGAATATAGCACCTAATATTATTACAAACAGCACAGAATAAGGTGTGTGTACCAGTGATCTCTAGTGGATACAAGAAATAGAACACATAATATATATAAAAAAATCCATACATTCAGTATATCTTCTGTAAACAAATTGATGTCCACATACAATACAGCAGTGAATAAATGGCAAATGAGTGACTGGACACCAAGTGGACCCTCCACCAGTCACACTATGCGCTCACCTCCCAAAGCGGCCCCCAATTAGGCCAAGTATCTCTTAAACTCCCAACAGTGGACTCCTGCAAGTGTGGCCTCTCATAGGCAGAGGCGGCTCTCTAATTAGGCGAAATAGGCGGTGGCCTCAGGCCTCGCAGTCATAGGGGCCTCGCACAGCTGGCTAGTTTACCCAATTAGAGAGCCGCCTCATTCAGCAGCAGAGATCTCCGTCCTGAGTACCCTCGCTCTGCTACAGGGAGAGATAACAGGCGGCAAGTGAGACCTCTCTCTTTCTTTCTTTCTCTCTCTTTCTTTTCCTATCTATCTATCTATCTATCTATCTATCTATCTATCTATCTATCTATCTATCTATCTATCTATCTATCTATCTATCTATCTATCTATCTATCTATCTATCTATCTATCTATCTATCTATCTATCCATCCATCTATCTATCTATCTATCTATCTATCTATCTATCTATCTATCTATCTATCTATCTATCTATTTATCTATCTATCTATCTATCTATCTATCTATCTATCTATCTATCTATCTATCTATCTATCTATCTATCTATTTATCTATCTATCTATCCTTTTCTTATCTATCTATCTATCTATCTATCTATCTATCTATCTATCTATCTATCTATCCTTTTCTTATCTATCTATCTATCTATCTATCTATCTATCTATCTATCTATCTATCTATCTATCTATCTATCCTTTTCTTATTTATCTATCTATCTATCTATCTATCTATCTATCTATCTATCTATCTATTCTTTTCTTATTTATCTATCTATCTATCTATCTATCTATCTATCTATCTATCTATCTATCTATCTATCTATCTATCTATCTATCTATCTATCTATCTATCTATCTATCTATCTTTCTTTCCTTTTCTTATCTATCTATCTTTCTTTCCTTTTCTTATCTATCTGTCTATCTATCTATCTTTTCTTTTCTTATCTTTCCTTTTCTTTTCTTATCTTTCCTTTTCTTATCTTTGCTTTTCTTTCTTTCTTTCTTTCTTTCTTTCTTTCTTTCTTTCTTTCTTTCTTTCTCTCTTTCTCTCTTTCTTTCTCTCTTTCTTTCTCTCTTTGTGACAGCCTACCAGAATAGGTAGGATCTGTGAGAGCAGCTTCCCTGTGCAGCTAGCATAGTGTAATACTGTAAAACGAAATGTATTTAAAACGCAAGCAACTGTTCCACTCACATTTAAGAATGCCCTGGTGCATACAGGTGATGAACTCAAACAAATACAGATTTGTCCCTGGGGTCACAAAATCATCCAAGTCCTCTGCCCTGCTGCCCTCATGGGTGATCCTGTACTTCCTAAAACGACATGATGTCACAAGCCCCGCCCCTGACCTAATTGGGGGCCGATTTGGGAGGTGAGCACATAGTGTGACTGGTGGAGGGTCCACTTGGTGTCAAGTCACTGTGTTTTGTAATATTAGGTGCTATGTTCAACACTCCCACTAGGGGCATGAATTTTTGATTATATGTTTATATTTAGTAATTTTATAATTTCTATAGTGAGGTAGCGCTTCACAGAAAAATGACACAGATGACACAAAATAGCAGAAAAAGCACATAAATGTCAAGAGGTTCAAACAAGATAACAAAAAAAAGAAACAGGATGGACCTATCATGCAAAGCCCATGCCAGTGGTAACCACCGACAGAGTTTACACTTCTAAAAAAAAAAACCTGATAAATTGACCTTGGTGTTTAATCCTTCTGGCACCATAGAATCCAACAAAAAGATCCACATCTTCTCCTTTTATAATATTATGGTGTCAAAATCCCCCCCTACTTGGTGGGAGAGTCAAGACATAAATACCTTTTAACTTTCAACATTTTTGATCCTATTGATATTCTCACCTATCCGCTTTTTTTTTTAAATTGTGTATTTATTTGTTTTTGTTTTTGTTTTTTTTTCAAAATAATACAAAGATGTATCAAATCGTATACAAAGATGTCTTAGCAAATGAGAACATATACATATAACAAACCAGAGAAAAGAGGTACATTCAGTCTTCATAAGAAACTTGTAATACGTTCAAAAGATATGCTATCAGGGTTAAGGCCCATGTAGCTGATTATTATAGCCACGGGAGCCTCTCATGATCCTGTATGGCTTCATTGTGGGCCTTTGAAGCATAACCTAAAGACGGGCTAAAACATTGCGAGTCATCAAAAAAGAAAAACCAATAAAAGGGGGAGGTACACCATGGATTTCAACATTGTATGTATCACAATAATGGGAATAGGGTAAGACCACTTGAGCGGGTAAGAACTGACTATGTGGATGGTATTTGGTCAGAGGTATGGGAAGTTGTCTCTAAATTGAATTGAGTTATCCCAGGGATCCCATATCTTTGAGAATTGGGGTAGAGAATCATGGATCCCTATCCGTTTTTTTTAAAGGTGGTGGGGGTCTTTTGAAATTCTGAGTGGACGAAACTATCTTGTAAATTCTGACACGTTTTGCCAACATCAAGGGACGACGACCAACTATCTCCTGTAATAGTGGAGTCTTGGTTAGAATATGCCAATGCCTGGTCAGGATTTCCCTGACCTGCTTCCATTGTAAACCAAACTTGGTGATCATTTTCACCGGAGAATTCGTAGGTGGAACATTCGCAGATGATTTGCTGTTGCATCCAATGAGTTCCCTCCGATCACGAGCTCTAGCTCTAGTTTTTGCCCATCTGATGTTTTGGTGGGAATATCCTCTCTCCCTGAACTGCGCATACATATCAACTGCCTCCTGTTGGAACTGTGAAGTGGAGGAGGAGTTACGCGTATACACATAAACTGCCCTACCGGTATGCCAAGGATCAAGGAGGGTGGATGATGGCTATTGGCCTGTAGCAAAGTATTCACCGCAGTTGCCTTCCTGTAAGTGTTTGTGTTAGGTTTGTCTCCATTCAAGGTAATTTGGAGGTCCAGGAAGGGTAAGGTATGGGCATGGAAAAGGTAAGTCAGTCTAATGTTCCTATTGTTCTTGTTTAAGACCTCCATGAATTCAAAAAATTGGTCACTAGAGCCCCCCCCCCCCCCCCCAAGCATTAGGACATCATTGATGTACCTTATCCATAAGAGACTGTCTAAGGTACATCAGGGACACGTAAACAATATCCCATAATCCCAGGTGGAGACATGCATATGCCGGGGCCCAAGGGGCGCCCTTGGAGGTCCCTCTCAATTAATAGCTAGTGCCCAAGAATTGGAAGAAGTTGTGGTTGCGCATGAATTCTAATGTCTCAATAACAAATTCATTATGGGCCCCAAGGAGAGGGAACTTTTTACCCAAAAAGTGCGACACCCCCCGGAGGCCCACTTGTGTGGTATCGACATATACAGAGATTCTATGCCGACCCTGACCATAACATCCATAAGTCTACACAGAAAATCCCTTGTATCCTGTACGAAGGATGAAAGCTCCACAACCAGCTCCTTGATTAAGGCATCAGAAAACTTGCCCACTCTTTCGAGTGGGCCTTCAATTGCCGAAATAATTGGTCTTCTGGGTGGGTTTGTAAGGTTTTTGTGGCGTTTGGGAATCCCATAGAATGTCGGAGTATTACATTCCCTAACCTCCAGAAGTTCCAATTCCTTTTTTAAAATTACACCCTCCACGGAAGCCAAATGCAGTAGTCGATTAAGTTTATCCACTACAACTGGAAAGGGATTAGAGGGGGGTTTTCGGTATGTGTGGGGAGCTTTTAGTTGGTGAATCACCTCCTTATCATATAGGTCTGCTGACATTAAAACAATACTTCCCCCTCTTGGCTTCTTCCAATTCTTGTAATTCCTTTCTGGTCAAATTTTCCAGTCCCAACCCCAATTGATGTGGAGATCATGTCTTACCAGATCTAAAAAGGGGCCAATTCACTTATGCTTGGATAGTGGGGGCATCCTTATAGATCGAATTCTGATAACAGATGGTCTACTGAAGGTTACACTTGACATCTCATCTTCCGAATCACTGGATTGATTTTCTTCCAGTAAGGAGGCGAGAGTATTCAAGGCTTCCTTTTCACCTTTATCCATTTCCACATGTGTTGGGGATAGTAAATTGGACTGTCTACTTCTATGCCAGTAGCTTAAAGCCACTTTCCTCAAACAGATTGAGGTCTTTAAAGACCTCAAATTCGTTCATAGAAGCTGTGGGGGAGAAAGATAAGCCCTTCTGTAGTAATGAGATATGATGTGTATTGAGGGGGAACTCGGACAGATGGACTATTTTTAGGTCCTGGGTAGTTTCTCTATTGGGATCAGTCATAATGGAAATTGGCTGTATTTTGGCCAGCAGCCACCCACCCACAGCAGGGTGCCAGCCAGCAAGCCCACCCACAGCAAGGTGCCAGCCATTTTGAACCTTACTCTTTTTCAAATTTCAATGCAGATTGATGCAGAGAGAAAAAGTGTGGCCTGGGACTATTTCCCATCTCAACCATCTCCAGGAAAAGCAGCAGTGTGCAACACATGCACAAACAATGTAACAATGGGATCAACAACTGCAAAAAACAAAAATACGTCAAATCTTTGGGCACAACTAAGTTCATCATGTTAAATTATATATTGAAATACCACAATCCCACCAAGCAACAATAAAAGATATGTTTCAGAAAAAAAGCTAATTGGCTATATTCGTATGGAAGATCCCAACAGTTGGACAAAGCAATCACAGAGATGATGGTTACGGATTACCAGCCATTTACAATGGTGTCTGACTCTGGATTTCAGCGGGGTTGATGTCCATAGTTGAGCCAAGGTACCCACTGAAGAGTGAAAAGTATTTCCGAACCGAAATGCTGGGAAAGATTCACCAAAGGGAAGCTGAGAAAGTAAAGGCTATGCTGCAACCAGAGCATGCTGACAACTCACTCTCATTCATGACTGACTGCTGGTCAGGACAAACAGAGTCACTGAGTCTTACATGCCACTTCATTGACAGCGGATGGACAAAAAGGCAATTGGTGTTGAATACAAAGGTGATGCAAGGATTCCACACTAGGGAGTACATTCGAGAAATGTTTCTAGGCATGCTTGAAGACTGGGGAATAAACAAAGACCGTGTGATGCTTGTGCTTCCTGACAGCGGCACAAACATGGTGAAAGGAATGAGGCTTGCTGAAGTGTCAGACCTCAGTTGCATGGCACACACCCTACAACTTGTGGCAAATGATGGTCTGTCAAGCCAGAGAGCTTTGCTAGATATAATTGGCATGCTGAAGAGGTGCGCAGGCCATTTCCACCATTAAGTCCTTGCCAAGCAGCGACTGAGGTACATTCAGACAGACCTTGGCCTACCCCAAAAAAAAATGTTTCAACACATTGAAATTCAACACTTCAAAATTCAACACTTCACATACTGCAAAGAATGCTAGAACAGAAGCGAGCTCTGAGCATCCATTCAGGCAAACATGGAGGATATAGTTGTCCTACTGCTGATCAGTGGGACATTGTAGCCAATGTCATTGAGACCCTCCTCCCCATAGAGGAAGTGACACTAGAGGTGAGTCATTACGACTCATCTGTGTCATCTGTCATCCCATGTGTGAGAGTGTTTGTAGATGTTTCTTCAAGAGATTTGAAGGACCCAACACACGTGGAATTAAAACATTAACCTCCCTGGTGGTTTTCCCGAGTGTGGCTCGGGGTTAAAATTCAGGACCATTAGCGGTAACCCTGAGCCAAACTCGGGATTACATCACAGGATCCTGGTGTGGCATTACTTACCTTGTCCCCGGGATCCTGCGATGTCCCCCGCAGTGTCCGTGGGCTCCGTCCTCCTCCGAAGCCTCTCCTTGCCAGGCTTCGTTCCCTGCGAGCGTCGCGACGCACGGGGGCGGAGCCTGGCGGCAAATTAAAAAAAAAGTAAAAATTATAACACATACAGTACTGTAATCTTACAGATTACAGTACTGTATGAAATTATTTCACATCTCTTTTGTCCCCAGTGCTTTGGCCCATGCCCTGCATGCAGTTTTATGTGATATATACTGTTCTTTCTGCCTGGAAACTGGAGATTGTCCATAGCAACCAAAAAGTGTCCCTTTACGTCAAAAGTGGCTTTAGATCAGCTAGAAAACATCGATAGTAAATTAGAACACTTGCAGAATTGAGAGATAGTGAATCGTGGGGAAATTTATTTTATTAGTATTTATTTTTATTGTTTTTAATTATTTATTTTTATTTATTATATTATAATTTATGTTTTTGTGTTTCAAACTTTATCATACCCGAGATATCTACTAGACTCTTGTTTGGACAGATTTAAGTGTGTTATTGTTAAGAATTACAGACCTACAATATAAAACGCCAAATTTCCATGCAAAATAATTGTATCGCTTTCAGCACCTAAAATCCGAAATAATCATACCGCCAGGGAGGTTAAGGCAGGTCATGAGGGACAGCCTCACCAAAGGTTTTGAGAAGCATGAAGAAAATAAAATGTTGTGCTGGTATGTATTTTGGATCCTCGATAAAAGAATCATGCTTTCTCTTCTGATGATGTATTGGCCAAGGCAAAACAATGGCTGACAGAAGATCAACACGAGCTGCTGCAGGTTCCTGCAGAAAGGTCAAGTCAGGAAGAGCATGTTGCTAATCTGGAAGAGGAGGATGCTGAAAAAACAAACGTCAAAGACAACGAGCAGAAGAAAATCTTCATTGTGGTCGAATTGATGCCATGTTCAGTGTGTTATTGGGGCCTTGTGCGAAGGATTCTTCTGAATGTGCATCAATAATCAGCCTGGATGATGAATTTCATCTCTATTTTAAAGAAACCAGTAATTGACAGAAGTGGTGATCCTCTTCAGTGGTGGAAAGAAAATGAGGCACGCTTCAAAAAACTTGCCTCTCATTATAGATACCTCCCTGCTCCTCCTTCGGCTGTACCATGTGAGTGTGTTTTAGTGTGTTCTATTTTTTTTTTATTTTTTTTATAGAGAATCCACATCAGCACTTTAGTTTTTCTTTTTTCACATTTCATGTTTTAGTGAAGTGGCAGCAATATATGAAAAAAACAGAACCCATTTAACAGGTGAACATGCTAGATACCTCTCTGCTCCTCCTTCGGCTGTACCATGTGAGTGTGTTTTAGTGTGTTCTTTTTTTTTTTTTTTTTTTTTTTTTACTTTATAGAGAATCCACATCAGCATTTTAGGTTTTTTTTTTTTTTCACATTTCATGTTTTAGTGAAGTGGCAGCAATATATGAAAAAAACAGAACCCATTTAACAGGTGAACATGATAAAATGTTATGTTTTCTGCACTATAATATTGTTCTACCTAACTGGGAGTATTGAAGAAAGTGTAGTGTCGTGTCAGTGTCCTGTCCACTGTCTAGCTTTTTGCATTGCAGTGGTGATTTAAATTTAATCAGTGCAATGCAGTTTATACTTTTTCTAGCCATTTAATAAGTTATTTTTCAAGCACTTTATTTTTCCCAGTTGTTTAAATTTTAGACCTTTCTCATCACACCATGGTGCACTGCAAAGTGCAGACAGATGTCAGTTTTGAAATTTGTGTTTCTCAGTTTTCATGCAGGCTTGGTGTAAAGAATGAGCCCTTCATTTTTTTAATTTTAATAAACGTTAACATGTTCAGTTTATACCAGATTTGTGTAGCAAATTTATTGTTTTTCAAAAGTTTAAATGTACAAAATATCAGCAATTAATATTGGCCTGTGAGGTCGCCGAAATATCGGTATTGGCACCGAAAAAAAAACGGTCTATCCCTACTCCCATTTACTAATTAGGTGACTTCTTAAGGGAATTAGTTCTACTAGATTTTAGTTAGGGGTATCAGAGTAAAGGGGGGCTGAATACAAATGCACACCACACTTTTCACATATTCATTTGTAAAAAAATTGAAAACCATTTATCATTTTACGTCCACTTCACAATTTATGTGCCACTTTGTGTTGGTCTATCACATAAAATCCCAATAAAATACATTTATGTTTTTGGTTGTAACATGACAAAATGTGGAAAATTTCAAGGGGTGTGAATACTTTTTCAAGGCACTGTAGATCAAAGATTTAAAAGAGCTCAATCTACCTTAGGCCTTTAGAAAGAAGGACTGAGCTTCATCAAAATGTGTATATCAAGTATCTCCTTTTAACAAGGCAGGGCTTAGCCATAGTCCAAACAGAATCTAAAGTTGGACATCGTCTGTTGAATGTGTTTTTATACCTCTTCAACCACTGCTCAATCTTTTATTCCACGGATCTGTATTTTGGGCATGCACAACATCCCGAGACTGCAGTGCATCATACTATGACAAAATGACAGGTTCTTTTGTAAAAAATTTCAACCCACTGATGCTTTCACCACCCTCCCCCTGGTATCATGGCTGAGCCCTTGCTAAATACCTGGTGCTTCAGGCAGTGATGGTGAACCTTGGCATCCCAGATGTTTTGGAACTACATTTCCCATGCTCAACTACACTGCAGAGTGCATGAGCATCATGGGAAATGTAGTTCCAAAACATCTGGGGTGCCAAGGTTTGCCATCACTGCTATAGGGGCACATATGCATGACCTCCTCCCAAGATGGAGGACACAGACGGCAATAAAAGCATTGAAAATTGTAACCCTTACTCAAAATACTAAAATGTATGTTTATAACATACTGTACATTTTAAATAATTTTACTTTTTTTTTTTTGCAGATTGGAGCTTCACTTCTGTCCAGCAATATTGGAAGTGGTCTCTTTGTTGGGATGGCTGGGTCAGGGGCTGCAGGAGGATTGGCAGTTAGTGGTTTTGAATGGAATGTAAGTCTGTATTCTGTAACTTGCAAGAATGACCATTTTCAGTGCATTTTCCAATTTAAAAAAAATAAGATACTACAGCTAGGGCTGGTTCACACCACAGAAACACACTCCAGATCCATTCCGGATGCGTTTTCTGCATTTTTGACATGTCCCGGTGCGTTTTTTGATTTTTTTTTTTTGAAGAGTTTACTAAAGTCACAAATTCTCGTACAACAGAATAAAAATTCGGAAGTGATATCATGTGATGTAATGCATTTGTATTGCATTTTCAAATGACAGCTGTACCGATTAAATGAAAACCGTATGATCTGGCATCGTACGATTTTTTTTTCTTGTGTATATCCGATCAAATAATATCGGATGAACTGTCGTGATCGTCTCTCAAATTCTGTACCAATGATCCGAATATCGTACGATCGCTTCAAAAGCGGTATTTTTCGTACGATTTTCTGATCACGTGTACCGGGCATTACACAAGCCACGTGGCTGTAATTTTCAGACCTCAATGGTCTCAGCTTAAAATAACTGTCACCATTTTTGAAAATGCATCAGCATGGATGTGTCTATTGTACTAATTCAGTGGGATTTCTGTGTAGAACGTAGGATTTCGGTGGATAGGGCATTCACAAATGTAAGCATGTGTTTAAAAAAAGGAAAATTTATTATCAAATACTTACCGTAATTTTCCTTTCCTGATGGACTCCATGGCAGCCTACGTGTGGGTTAACCCCGCCTCCTCTCCAATGCTATAGGACCCCATTCCCATAAAAGAGTACTCACCACTAGCTACTGCGTTCCGTAACTAGCCTACTCTATGACCAATGGGTGGGAACTCCGTCTGCCATGGAGTCCATCAGGAAAGGAAAATTACGGTAAGTATTTGATAATAAATTTTCCTTTTTCCTGACAGACTCCATGGCAGTCTACGTGTGGGAAATAACTAGCCGACCACACGGGTGGGTATGTTGAATCAAACCAAAATTTAAATTTGCCCTATCAACCGATAGGATTCTCAAAGCAAAGTTTACAGAGGACAATGAAGCAGGCTCAATACAATAGTGAGACATGAAAGTATTGATAGAGGCCCACGAGGCCGCTTTGCATATGGTGTCCGGGGCCACGTGTCGAGCTGCCGCCCATGAAGCCGCCATTCCCCTGGTGGAGTGAGCTGTCACCGCCTGTGGAGGAGCCAAGCCCTTCGCCCTGTACGCTTGTTGAATAGTCTGAACAATCCAAGTAGCGAGTGTCCTAATCGAAGCTTTTTTCCCTTTATTGCTTCCTGAGTGTAAAATAAATAAATGGTCAGAACGTCTGAAGGGAGAAGTTATTCTCAAGTATTCTTTGATTGCTTCCCCTACATCCAGAGGATGAATTTTGGAGGATCCTGGAGACCTAAACGTGGGAAGGACTATTTCTTGATTATTCATGGAACACTGAGGACACTTTTGGATTTAAACCCAGCATAGGGATGAGTACTACCCGGTCCGGGAAGAACGTCAGGAAGGGTTCTTCACAACCCAGAGAGCCAATCTCAGAGACCCTTTTCGCCGATGTGACGGCTACTAAAAAGACCACCTTTGCCGAGAAGTCCTTAATAGAGAGCGGGGAAGGCCCGCTAGTACTGAGTCCCGAGATTGAATCTAGAACTAGTGGCAGATCCCATTTGGGGAACCTGGATTTCCTTTGGGGCTTAAGCCTTGAAGCGCCACGAAAGAATTGCCGGATTAACGGATTATTTGCCCAAGAGGACCCCGAGAAGGCAGACAGTGCAGATACCTGGACTCTAAGCGAGCTGATGGATAATGGTAGATCTAAACCTGTTTGAAGGAAGCTGAGGACGTCTTGCACCTCCGGGTGTCTACAAGACCTGCCGTTAGAAGAGCAGAAATCCACAAACTTGGACCAAATCCTACTGTAGACTTTATTCGTGCTAGGTCTTCTTGAGCTCATAAGAGTTGAGATCACTGTGGGAGCGCAACCAAGCGAGATTAGCCTCTCCCTCTCAAGAACCAGACCATCAGTCTCAGTACTGCCGGACATGGGTGCAGAACTGACCCCTGAGAAAGAAGGTCCGGCCTGAGAGGGAGAGGCACCGGGTCCCTGAAGCTGAGCTGGACAAGGAGAGGGAACCATGGCCTGTTCGGCCAGTATGGCGCTATCATCAACACTTCGGCTGTTTCCGAACTGAGCCTCTGCAGGAACCTCAGGATGACTGGAAGCGGCGGAAAGGCATAGGCCTTGTTGAATCTCCAGAGATCCGTCAGTGCGTCCGACCCGAGAGCCTGGCTGCAATGACCTCTGGCATAATATTTCTTCAACTTGTAGTTGTGGCGGGAGGCGAATAGATCCACCTCGGGCTCGATCCCTAGTGATGAGACCCATCTGAATGTCTCCATATTCAGGGACCACTCGTTGTTGTCCAGTTTGGTGCGAGAAAGGAAGTCTGCTTGGGTATTTTGGACCCCTGGGACAAACACCGCCGAGATATTGCATAGGTTCTTCTGTGCCCAGGAAAGGATGGGCTCGACTTCCCGAAGGAGATTGAGACTCCGGGTACCCCCCTGCCTCTTCACATAGGCGACTGCCGTTGTGTTGTCCATTCTTAGCAATACTGAGTTCCCTTTCAGTAGGTGAGAGAAGGACTGCAGTGCACACCAGGCCGCTCTGAGTTCTAGGACGTTCGAACCCGGGACTGGGAGGCATGGATCCCATTTGCCCTGTGCAAGGTTCGAACCGCAGAGGGCTCCCCAGCCCGTCCCGCTGGCATCGGTCGTAACCGTGATCCAGGCGATGGGAGCAATGGAATGACATGTCAGCAGGTTCTTGCGTTGGAGCCACCAGAAGAGGCTGTTCCTCATTGATGATGTCACCCGGATGACCTGATTCTTGTCCCCTGTTTTCCATTGCTGCAGGAACCCTGACTGGAAGGGACGTAATCTCCACAAGGCCCACTTGACCATGGGAGTCGTGGAGACCATCGTGCCGATGATTACTAGACACTGAGAGGCCTTCAGGTGTGAGGTATGTAGAGCCCGAGCAATTCTGTCCCGGACTACCGGAACTTTCTGTAGTGGAAGAGAAATAGTGCTCCTTACGGTGTCGAACTGTGCTCCCAGATATATTAGGCGTTGAGACGGAATTAGGTGGCTTTTTGCAAGATTCAGAAGCCACCCGAAGCTGGATAGAGCGGAGATCACCTGCTCCCGGTGGGCCAGCAGCTGATCCCTGCTTTGAGATAGAACCAGGAGGTCGTCGAGGTAGTGGTAGAGCCGCACCCCCTTTAACCTTATGAGGGCCACCGTGGCTAAGAGGATCTTTGAGAAGACCCGGGGGGGAGGTTGTCAACCCGAAGGGGAGGCAAATAAACTGCAGATGCTCCTGCCCTACTTGGAAACGTAGGTACTTGTGAAGCCGCTCCTCTACTGGGACGTGGAAGTAAGCGTCCTTCAAATCGATGGAAATCATCCAATCGCTTGGCTGAATGGCTTGCTGAATGGTCGACAGAGTTTCCATCTTGAACTTTCCTTGCTCTATAAACTTGTTCAGGTAGGTCAGGTCTATGACCGGGCGCCAAGAGCCACTCTTTTTTCGAACTAAGAAAAGAGGAGAATATACCCCCTGAAACCATTCGTCCCTGGGGACATATACAACTGCTCCTTGAGACTTCAGAAGGTCCACATAGGACAGAAGAGCTTTTCTTTGATCTTCCGATCGGGGTAGAAGAGTGGAGACAAATCTGGGAGGAGGAATATTGGAAAAGGTCCATCTGTGACCTGTTGAGACTGTTCTTATCACCCAAAAGTCCGAGATCGAGGCCATCCAGACGTGCCGGAAGAGGCTCAGCCGTGCCCCTACCCGACCCGCCTGGGCGGGCGTAATCTCAAAAGGACTTTGCCTGCTCACGACCACTGGATGTCTGGCCTTTAGCGGACTTGCGAAAGGAAGCTTGACCTCTGCTCCAGTTCTTCCTGAAGTCCCTGCCGGGCTTGTAAGAGCGAGCTTCCCTGGAGCGCTCTGGAGAACGTCTTCTAAACTGAGGTTTCTTCCGCCCAAGAAGGCGTCTGTCCTGGGGAAGGAAGCCCGACTTGCCACCCGTAGCACGTGATATGGCATCATCGAGTTTATTGCCAAACAGTGAGGATCCCTCAAAGGGAATTTTACACCAGGCCTGTTTGGAAATAGGGTCAGCAAGCCAAGGACGTAACCATAATGCCCGTTTGGCCGTGACTGACGATAGCATAACTCGCGCCAACAGGCGTATCAAATCAATGGATGCCTCCCCCAAGAAGACTGCCGCTAGCTTTAATTCTGCGGCTGCTGAACTTCCCGCCAGTTCTTCCGAAATTCCCTTAAGGAAGGAATCCACATTCTCCGCCCAAGCCTCCATGGCTTTTGACATGGCTGCCAGAGCAAACGCCGGTTTACAGGCCGTGCCTGCCAACCCATAGATTCTCTTCAGATCCTGGTCAATCCTTCTCTCGAGACCATCCTTGAAGGATACCGTATCCTCTAGGGGAAGAGTGACATGTTTAGCCAGCCGCATTAGGGCAGCGTCTACAAGGGGAGCATTCTCTAGATACTTCACCTCTTCCGACTTGAAGGGGTACAATCTGGAGGTTTTATTAACCATAGAGGATTTCCTATCCGTTTTACTCCATTCCTCATCTATAATATCTTTCAGCTCTGAAAGGAGCGGAAAACTTGAACGTTCTTTTCCGAGGTGTTTGAAGAATTTCTTCTGCTTAGCTGGGGGAGTAGCGGGATCCTCCCATTTAAGGGCCTCTTTGATTGCTTTAAATAAAGGTGACACCATGTTGAAGTCAAAGCCTCCGATTTCCTCTTCCTCCCGAAGATCATCATCTGAGGAATCAAGAGAGGCCGCATAAGGCTGGGACGTGCCCGGGTCTTCACGGGCCTCATCAGCCGGGGGGCCAGACAGCGAAGTAGACTGGCTCAGCGTGTGGGGTGAATCCAGCTCTTTCAGGGATTGCTGTACCACACGTTTAACTAGAGATTCCAAATGCTGGGTCTCTGTTTCCTTTTCCCTGACCGCCCGGGCATAGCACCGGTCACATAGTGATTTGCCCTCCGGAACTCTTGTTCCACATCCCCAGCAGGCTCTTCGATCGGAGCGGCTGTCATGGCGGTGGGAGCGGTGTCTGGAGGAGGAATGAGATCGTCTCCTCTGGTGGTGGTCTCCAGAAGCAGAGTCTCGTCTGGATCTTGAAGGAGACTGGCGTTGTGGCCTGGCAAGGTCTTTAACATTCTGGACCAGAATCTGAGGGTCCGATCTAGAAGGGCTGTGGAAAAAAAGCACAGTAGGGAAGGGGAAATGATGGGACCAACATCAGAAAACGCATATACCATGCGACTGACCTTCCACCCCTCCCCTCTTAAGCACATACCTTGTGCGAGAGGGCTGGCCACTTAAAGGCGGTGAACTATCCATGATTTGCTTCTTCTATAAGAAGTGCGACACAATGAAGCTGGTCTGCAAAAAGAGAGAAAAAATGGCCTAAATGGGCCAACAAACCAGTAAGAAGGAGTCCGTTGCCCCTAAAGAGTCACAACATCTCATCATAGATCAAAAGAAAAAAATTTTATTTATTTTTTTTTTATTTTAAATTTTATATATTTTTTTTTTTTTAAACTTTGAATATAATTAAATAGTTTAATATATTATTTATCTCTCTCTCTTTTTTTTTTTTTTTGTTAGACAAGTATATGCATTTCTACATTTTCAACACACAAAGTATACCAAAGTGCTGAAAACACTCACCTAAAGTTGACCAGTGCTAGGCATGGGGAAGACCGCTCCACTCCCGTTCACTGCGAGGGAAATCCCACTGTGAGGGAGTCTCAGAGCGGCATTTGAAGCTCCCCGCCCGTGACGTCACCGCCCGTGACGCGCCTGCGCTGTGGGTCAGCGATCGTACCGCGCGCGCGCGGTTCCAGGGCATTACGCCGTACTGCGCGTGCGCGAGCCAAGCCTCGGTCTCGAGGAGGCTATTGCGCACGCGCGAACAGCGCGAACGCCGTACCCGGAAGTAGTGAGGCAAGCTGGAACGCACCAGCGCTCCAGCCGCCATGAGGGGCGGAAAAGGACCCAAAACGACCGGTCTCGCTGACATAGAGACCGGAGATACCTGGGGAAAGACAGGATACACAGAAAAACACTGCCATGGAGACAAACATGCTTCCGACCTTGCCAGCTGTTTGGTACGTCCAGAAGTTTTCAGCATACAGAGGCAACCATCCCTCCACCACAAGGGGAAAACCTTCAGCCTCAAACGCTACTCGCCCGCCCGTGGCTGGGCCCTGAGCTGCACCGCAGGAGGTATGCCATAATCCTGGATCCGTCCGACCGGACGTGAACATCTTGAATAGGTCCATTGGAGGAGGACAAAAAAGGAACGCAGTAGCTAGTGGTGAGTACTCTTTTATGGGAATGGGGTCCTATAGCATTGGAGAGGAGGCGGGGTTAACCCACACGTAGGCTGCCATGGAGTCTGTCAGGAAATACGTTAATTCAACTGGTATTTCTCTGGTGAACGAGTTTAAACATTACAAAATGTAAAAAGGTATTTACAAAGTTGTGAACATAATCACTGTGCAAATCCGACAAAAGTAGAATAGCCACTTCAGCTCCGGAAGGTTTTACCTTCTTCATGACTAGTCCATTTTATGCTATGCGACACTGCACTACTTTAACTGACAATTGCACCGTCATGCTGTTTATTATATAAACAAAAAAAGACCAACAATTTTGAGAACTGTATTTTATACTTTCGGCTATAAAAAACATATCCCATAGAAAAAAAAAATCGGATCCCTTAATAAACTTTGGCTAAAATGTATTCTGCTACATGTCTTTGGTAAAAAAAAAAAAAAATCCCAATAACTGTATTTTGATCACTTTGCGTAAAAGTTATAGCATCTTCAAACTATATATAGGAATTTTTATGCATATTTGTATTTTTTATTTTTTTTATTTTTTATACTAGTGATGTCAGTGATCAGCGATTTATAGCGGGACGGTACGCAATCTGACACTGACACTTTGTGGGAACTAACTGCCACTGACATCACCAGTGGCATTATTAGTGATCAGTGCTAATAATATATACTGTCACTATACTAATGACACTGGGCAGGAAGGGGTTAACCTCTACGGGGATCAAGGGGATAGATATGTGCCTAACAAGTGTTTGTGTGCTGCTTTTTAATGGGGATCTAGTTTTTTTTTTTTTTTTCCCTGCTTAGCAGGGAATGAAAAAACAACTAGATCCCCTGTCAATGAACACAGCTCTGTGTTTACACTCTCAGAGCTGTGTTCTGTGAGACTCTGAGCCGATCTCTGGATGCCAGCGATCAATCACTGGCCAGGACCCGGTGATTGGCATGTGCTGTGACTAATCACAGTACAGCCAGGAGCACATGCCTGCCCCCTACCCGGAAAATGCAGAATCAGGTGTATATATGTGTGATTCTGCACAGCCGGCCCGCACTGTCGCAGTCTATTTACAGTGCGCGGTCGACAAGTGGATAGTATACTCAAGAGCAGGCATTGGGGTTGGTTTGCTAAAGGGAAAAAGACTGTACACTTTGCAAAATGCAGTTATACTCTGCAGTTGCTCCAGAGCTTAGTAAATGAGCAGAAGCTTTGCTAACTTCCATCATCCAATCATGTGCAAGCAAAATTGCATGTGATTGGGTACTCTTTGCAAAGCGAAGCCTTACGTCATTTACTGAGTTCGGGAGCAACTGCACTTGCAGAGGGCAAATGCACTTTGCAAAGTGTACAGTCTTTCTCCGCAGGGGCAGGTAGCACGGCAGCCGCACCATGTTGCTAGGACATGGCGCGACCCCAATCTCTGTAAAGAGACCTGCGTCCGCGGCTCTTTAACCATGCGATTGGCTGTGTCCAATCGCATGTATACACGGAGATGCCAGTAATTGGCACTCCTCGCCTCACACTGACAGAGTGTGTGGCGAGGAGAGTCGATCAGCAGCATCTCCTCACTGGAGACATCCATACATGTAATCCGTGCCCTGATTACAATAGCGACACCAGTGCCAGAAATCAGTGCCAGCGATGAGTGCCCACCACTGCCAGCAATCAGTGCCCACCACTGCCAATAAGTGCCACCAATCAGTGCCCATCAGTAATGGTGGTCCATGCTGGCTATGAGTGCTGCCCATCAGACCGACCTAACAGTGCCCATCAGTGCCACCTAACAGTGCCCATCAGTGCGGCATATTGGTGCCTCCTCATCAGTGCCCATAAGTGCCGTCTCATCAATGCCCACCAGTTCAGCCTATCAGTGCCCATCAGTGTCGCCTCATCAATGCCCACCAGTTCAGCCTATCAGTGCCCATCAGTGTCGCCTTATCAGCGCACATCAGTGAAGGAGAAAAATTAGTTGATTACAAAATTTACTGACAGAAACTAAGAAAAAAAAAAAATTCACATTTTTTTTTGGTCTTTTTTTTTTTTTTTCCTTTAGTAAAAAATAAAAAAAACCAGCAGTGATTAAATACCACCAAAAGAAAGCTCTATTTGTGTGAAGAAAATTATAAAAAATTTGGGTACAGTGTAGCATGACCGAGCGATTGTCATTCAAAGTGCGACAGCCCTGAAAGCTGAAAAATGACCTGGGCAGGAAGGGGGTGTACGTGCCCTGTAAGCAAGTGGTTAAACCTCATTGGGGGCACATGGGGGATCCTAATGGAGTATAAGTCTTTAAAACTGGGTTAGGCGAGCATTGAAGGAGGTGATGAGGGAGCTGGAGAGCAAGCGGTCTTGGGAGGAACGTAGAGAATTTATTTAGTATAGGGGAACTTACCTAAAGGTGCACACAGACGTGTGTGTTTTTTATTTTTTCTCAAAATGCCAAATGCCTAACAAGGATATCTTGCAGCTTTTGAGTATTGGGTTTAATTCAAGAACAACAACTGCATTGTTTTTTTATTTACTCCTGCAGTCAAATATTGGGCAAGACTAACTGGCCTCCATCCAATTGAACCCTACTTTAGGTGGGTCTGACTCATGTAATTTGTTTGAAGCTCTCTGTAGAAGTGCTGGAGAAAAAGGGTCTGTGTTCTACCGATTTGTTTAGTTAATAAATACCGTAAATCTGTGCGTTGGTAGGACTGCTTCAGGTCACAATTTACTACCTTCAGCCATGACAAATAAGCGTGAGATGGACTGTTCCTCTAACACCAATTTCTCTTTCTAATTTAAGGCTTCCTGGGTGCTGGTAGCCCTTGGATGGATCTTTGTTCCCGTTTACATTGCTTCTGGAGTGGTCACTATGCCTGAATACTTGAAAAAGCGATTTGGTGGTAAACGGATTCGGATCTACATCTCTCTTTATTCACTCCTCCTCTACATCGTCACTAAAATTTCGGTGCGTTAACCCTAGAATCACAGGAAAGGTGAACTCCAAAAATAAGGGTTGATTCACTAATGCCCTGTACACACGGTCGGACATTGATCGGACATTCCGACAACAAAATCCATGGATTTTTTCAGACGGATGTTGGCTCAAACTTGTCTTGCATACACACGGTCACACAAAGTTGTCGGAAAATCCGATCATTCTGAACGCGGTGACGTAAAACACGTACGTCGGGACTATAAACGGGGCAGTAGCCAATAGCTTTCATCTTTTTATTTATTCTGAGCATGCGTGGCACTTTGTCCGTCGGATTTGTGTACACACGATCGGAATTTCCGACAACGGATTTTGTTGTCGGAAAATTTTATAGCCTGCTCTCAAACTTTGTGTGTCGGAAAATCCGATGGAAAATGTGTGATGGAGCCTACACACGGTCCGAATTTCCCACAACAAGGTCCTATCACACATTTTCCGTCGGAAAATCCGACCGTGTGTACGGGGCATAAGAGTTAAATAACGGCAAATAATATGCGGTAAAATACCACATGTGTTAACAATTGCGCAAGTGTTCAATTCACTAAGAATTTGGAGTTAAAAAAAAAAGTGGTAATTGTTCGTTTTAGCGGTAATTGCTGCATTAGTTAATGCGGTAATTTCTCGCGTTGAGATGGATGCTAAGGAGCGGGCCGGGAAGCTGGCCACTGCGTCCTTAACAACTGATGACTACTCGGCTGTCAGCGGGCTTCCTCGCTCACAGCTGATTGTAAATGAAAAAAAAAAAAGACAAATAAAAAGTGTGAAAAAAAGGAGTGGGTCCCTCTGACATTATAAGGGGAACCCCACGACAAAATAAAAAAAAGGCGTGTGGTCCCCCCCCAGAATCAATACCAGTCCGTTATCTGGGAATTCTTTCATGGCCTCCAATGTGGGGGGGGGGGGCATTCTTCTCAATAACCCCAAATTAAATGGTTTTCGCAGGGGTTCCCTGAAATCTGAAAATTATTTCAATGGTTCTCTGGGGCAAAAAGGTTAAGGGAGGCTGGATTAATTGGCGATTTTCCCTAAGCTGGCCACGCACAGAGCAAACGTTGTCCAGTTCCTCATAGACCGACCAATATTCATTTCATGTTGGCCCTGTCGGCGCCCTTCCACACATCATCCTTCGATTGAAAAATCAAATGAGTTGAAAAAAGTGTATGACCTAGATCAGGGGTCTCCAAACTTTCAAAAAAAAGGGCCAGTATACTGCCCTTCAAATATTAGGGGGGCCAGACTGTGACCAGTGGGAGTAAACAATGTCATAGGCTGGGTCAGTGGGAGTTGAATAAAAATACATTATTGGCACCAGTGGAAGGAATGGCACCCCATCACTGGTGTCAGTTGGAGGAATGGCACCCGTCACTGGTGTCAGTGGAAGGAATGGTGCCCCATCACTGGTGTCAGTGGGAGGAATGGCAACCCGTCACTGGTGTCAGTGGAAGGAATGGTGGCCCATCACTGGTGTCAGTGGGAGGAATGGCACCCCGTCACTCGTGTCAGTGGAAGGAATGGTGGCCCATCACTGGTGTCAGTGGGAGGAATGGCACCCCGTCACTGGTGTCAGTGGAAGGAATGGTGCCCCATCACTGGTGTCAGTGGGAGGAATGGCACCCCGTCACTGGTGTCAGTGGAAGGAATGGTGCCCCATCACTGGTGTCAGTGGAAGGAATGGTGCCCCATCACTGGTGTCAGTGGGAGGAATGGTGCCCCATCACTGGTGTCAGTGGGAGGAATGGTGCCCCATCACTGGTGTCAGTGGGAGGAATGGTGCCCCATCACTGGTGTCCGTGGGAGGAATGGTGCCCCATATTTGATGCCACTTAGAGAATTCCTTCCCCATCTCTGGTCGTCACTGGGAGGAATAGTACCCCATTGTTGGTGTCAGTGGGAGGAATAGTGCCCCATCCTTGGTGTCAGTGGAGGGAAGGTGCCTCATATCAAGGGAAGGAATAGAGACCAAGGGCCAAATAAAGGCAAGCAAAGGGCCACATCTGGCCCCTCGGGCCACAGTTTGGAGACCCCAGGCCTAGATCTACAAGCTTATGGTCAGCTTTATTTTGGAGAAAATTCCCTTCACTTCCTGTTTAGTCTACAAGACAGAAGACAAAGGGAAATCTCCTTAACGGGACACGGATGGCAAAAAAAAAATTGGTTTTAAGGGCCAGTTAACACCATAGAAACGCAGTCTGGATGCGTTTTAGATGCTTTTCTGCATGAGCATTTTTGACCCGTTTTTGACGCAGTCCAATGCATTTTTCTTAACCTTAAATAAGAACATGTGTGTTCCAGTGTGTTTTTGGTGCGTTTAGGTGCATTCTAGAGCGTTTTTGATGCTTTTTACAGCGTTCCAGTGCAGAAAAAATGCAGCATGTTCTACTTGGAAATTGAAATGAAATGAAATTTAAATGAATGGGCCGCTGTGCGCGTCACCTGCAAAATAATTCACCTAATAGCACAAAGTCATTTTAAAAAATATTTCCGTTGAGTAATCACATCCACAGTGCTCAGCTGAAAAGAGCAGAACATAGTTGCATTGTACCTTTATATCTTCTTGGGTTTAGTCTTCCTCAGTCTGCCTCTGTCCCAGTCTGTCAGCCCGCTCACCACCTGCGTTCTGAGCACAATGTGCTCCCGGCCCCCTGCACTCTCTTGTAAAATATATTTAAAAAAAAAAAAAAAGTCGGTCGGTCTTGCTGCCCTTTTTTTTTTTTTTTTTGTGGGGGGGGGACTGTGGCAACTGATCTTTGACTTTATCAGTGTTGTTCAAGTAGATCTCCATTTCTCGAAGGTTGCCTGCCTATGCCTTATAGCATCAACTTTCATGGTGGATCTTGGCATTCAGTCACATGACATCTCAGAACATCAACGGAAGTTGGTGCTGGAGCCCTAATTGCAGGTCTACATAGGAAGCCGGTAGCTATATGATGGCCAGCATGTGTCACTGACTGACGGTACCACTTTTATTGATGTCTGAATGATGAAGCATCTCCACTCAGGGTCATCAACCTGACACATCTTAAGCTGGCCATAGATGGATTAAAATTTGGCTGGTTCAGCAGAGACAGGTCACATTTTAATTCATGTATGAGGGGGCCAGAGAGCACTGGGGGGGGGGGGACGCAGAGAGCACAGGGGGGGGCCAGAGAGCACTGGGGGCGCAGAGAGCACAAGCGGGGGGCCAGAGAGCACTGGGGGCGCAGAGAGCACTGGGGGGGGGGGCCCAGAGAGCACTGTGGGGTTGGGGGCTGGAGAGCACGGGGCAGCAGAAAGAAGTTGGATAGGAGAAGCGACAGGACGGCTGCATATAGAAGAATCGATCTCTCCATTTTCCTCCTGCAGCCTGTGAAAGCCCGCTTCTCCTCCTCTCCCTCCTGCAGGCATTCAGTCTGGAGGAGGAAAATGGAGAGATCGGTTCCACTGTATGCAGCCACCCCACCACTCCTCCTATAATATTTCCTAATAGTCAATGAACATATCACCATTAGCAGTCTGGCACTCACTTTCTTACCGAATTTGTGGTGTCTGCGGCAGGTGGTAGGAGTGACACCTATCCCAAAATCAGGTGATGGGGTCTCCTCCAGCTCCTCCCCTTCACAATCATGGGTCAGCTGACCTGTAGTTTCCACCCCGACAGGTGAACTGAATAGGTGGCTGGCTGTGGAGAGGCCGGGTGAGTGGTGTGGGCTCAAGGAGCAGCCCGGCTGCCGCAGCTGCTTTGGGCACCACAGGGACATGCTGCCCTGGCCCACTGGGCAAATGCCCAGTGTGCCCTATGGCCGGTCAGGGCCTGTTGAATATATGTGATAGTTGAGTATTTCAGGAATTACATGAGATTTTTCAAATAAAAGCAGTATAGTGGGGTGACATTATCCAGCTGACTTCCTCTACAGTATGTTCTGACTGACACCTACACACTAGTGTAGTGTTCTAATCATTCTCTCACAGATTGCTGTTCCTACAGTTTGTTTAAAGTTGAACTTCTTCAAGAAAATATAAAAGGCACAATTAATGCACCTCCATAATCTTTAGTACTTTGTAAGGCTCCATTCACACTAGCGCGTTTTTTGATGCATTTTGCATTTTGCAGAAATGCGTGGGAATTTTTTAACATGGGTTCCTATGGAACATGTTCACATCAATGCCTTTTTGTACCTCTGCATTTTTGGAAAGGGTCAGGGACTTTTTTTCATGCAAAATGCAGCGTTTTGCATGTAAGGCTCGATTCACACCTATGCATGTTGCTTTTGAGCGTTTTTGGAGGTTTTTTTTTCATGCTTGCCACGTTTTTGAGCCGCGTTTTTGCCGCGTTTTTGCCGCGATTTGCGTTTTGCGTGTTTTTGTTTTTTTTTTTTATTTTTTTTTACAGTTTTTTTTACAGTCTAAAAAAAATGTAAAAAAAATTTAAAAAAAAAAAAAAAAAACGGCAAAAACGCTGCAAAAACGGTGCACTTGCGTTTTTGATGCTTGTCCATTGAAATCCATTACATGCAAAACGCTGCATTTTGCATGAAAAAAAGTCCCCGACCCTTTCCAAAAACGCAAAGAAACAAAAAAGCATTGATGTGAACATGTTCCATAGGAACCCATGTTAAAAAATTCCCGTGCATTTCTGCAAAATGCAAAATGCATCAAAAAACGCGCTAGTGTGAATCGAGCCTAATAGAATTCAATGGACCAGCATCAAGAACGCAAGTGCAGCGTTTTTGCAGCGTTTTTGATGCGTTTTTGGCGTTTTGGGTTTTTTTTTATTTTTTTTTTTCTTTTTAGAAAAAAAAAAACCCCGCAAAATGCAAAAACGCTGTAAAAACGCTGCTCAAAAAACGTGGCAAGCATCACAAAAAAAACTGCAAAAACGCTCAAAAGCAACATGCATAGATGTGAATCGAGCCTTACATTTTTTTTTTTTTCAAGCTCTGGAAGTGCAAGTGTCTGAACATGATCTGGCATCAGATACAGCAGTTCCTGTATAGCAAAGCTCAGAAGAAAGAGAAAGAAGCAGGACCAGGATTCACCGTGGTGCAGTGCAAGGAATATGCTGACAGACAGAGAAAGCAGAGTGATGGAATAAGCTCAATAAGCTCCTTTCTCCTGTCCAGTAGACATGTGCACTGATAAAAAATGTGTTTGTTTTTCGTTTCATTCGTTTTTTTTTTTTTTGCTTTTTTCGGAAATTTGAAAATGCAAAAATTCTGAAATCTGAAAAAAAGAAAGAAAATCAGTAAGAAATAATAACTAACAAACTATTAAATGATAGGTATTGGACTTTCCTTTCAAATTTGGCTGTTAGTGAACCTAACGAATACGAATTTATCTGAAGTTACGAATTATCCGAAATAACGAATACTGCATCTAAACGAATGGAATGGAACAAATTAATAATAAATAATAATAATAAAAAGGGTTTTTTTTAATGCGGCATTCGTTATTTCAGATAATTAGTAACTTCAGATAAATTCATATTCGTTACGTTCACAAACAGCCAAATTTGAAAGGAAATTCCAGTACCTATAATTTAATAGTTGGTTATTTCAAATTTTACTGATTTTCTTTCTTTTTTTCAGATTTCCGAATTTTTGAATTTCCGAATTTGTCAAAATTTGTTAAACGAATTCGGAACTAAACAAATTGCACATGTCTACTGTCCAGTCACAAGCTTGGGGTGGGGAGGAGACCTGTAAGTGAAAGTAATGCTGGCCATACACTATACGAAAAATCGGCCGAACACATTTTCGAAAAATGAACGTTCGACCGTGACCGCAAACGATCGTGCCATCATGTAATGACCGATAAATTGTTCAGTGGACATGAATAAATAATTTTTTGTTCATTTTTTTACATATACCTAGTGCAGACAGTTCGGACGGGAAACACGTTAACCTTGCAATTTATCGTACGTTCGGCAGAAATTTTCCAAACTTCCCGTTCGTTTTTTTTCCACAAAAACGTCACAAACGATTATCGATTTGTGCCCATTAACTTGCCGAAAAACGAACGAAGTGTCTATACGAACGATTTTTCGGCCGATTTTTCGTATAGTGTATGGCCAGCTTAAGGCTGCTGCAGAGGAAGATCAGGTCTCCTTCCCCGCCAAACATGGTTGTGCTGTGTGGCAGAGCTGTGAAAATCCCAGGACTGAATGAACAGATACAAATCATTTGGCAGGTTAAGCAGCATGTAATGAGCTGTTTGCTTGGAGCTCAACTTTAGCTGAATTTATTTATTTATTTTTTTCTTTTTCAGACAGACCTTTTCTCTGGAGCCCTCTTCATCCAGGTATCACTGGGATGGAACATTTACCTGTCCACTGTCTTACTGCTGGTTGTGACAGCAATTTACACTGTTGCTGGTAACTATCATAGTCTTCATCTTCTAAATATTTCAGCGTATTGTTCTGGATTGAACTTTTGGTAAAAGGATTAATCAGGAATAGGAATCTGAACAAGTATATAATGGTCATTTGGTTAACATCTTCGCACCTACCATACATATCATCACAACTACTTGGTGCATTCATGTGGATTATAACGCGTTTTTTTTATTTTTATCATTTTTATTTTTTTCAGAACAAATTGGGCTGTCATTTGGTGGTAATTGGTAATGGATATCTCCTGATTTTTCTTGATCTAGGTATTTTTTTCTTTGTGTTGTTTTTTTTTTTTTTTATTCTACACATTTTTTTCTTCTCTCCAAGGACAGAGAGAGAGATGCAATCAGGGGCGGACTGATAACTCATGGGGCCCCCGGGCAATAGGAGTTTATGGGGCCTCCAGGCAATCAGGGATTATGGGGCCACACAGTATACACACACACAGTATACAATCACACAGTATACACATACATGTACACACAGTATACACAGACAGATGTAAAAAAAACACAGATTTATACATACTGTCTCTGGTTTTACTGAGGCTGGCAACCCTGATGGGGCCCCCTAGTGGCCCAGGGCCCTCGGGCAGTGCCCGAGTGGCTCAATGGTCAGTCCGCCCCTGGATGCAATGTATTTCTTTCATTTATTAAGAGACAGAAAACACAGGGGTGGGCTTCAGTGACCGATCCTGATCACTGTGATAGCCTCTGACTGGCTATCACAGTGATCAGGTGACCCAGATTCAAGAGTTCCGGGTCCCGATCATTAGAATGGGGGTCTCGGGGAGACCCTGTCTCTGTGCTGGGAGTGCGCGTTTAAAAAAAAATGCACTGTCAAGGTACTAATCACACTGGCAGGGAAGGGGTTAACATCAGGGGCGATCAAAGGGTTAAGTGTGTACCTAGGGGGTGCTTTCTAACTGTGGGGGGTGCTTTGAATGAGGGAAAACAGAGATCCATGTTTTTGCTTAGCAGATCTCCATTTTACCCTCTGACAGAACGGCGATCTGCCTTGTTTACATAGGCAGGCCGCCGTTCTGCCTCTCCTCAGAACGATTGGCGGGTCCCGGCTGAAATCACATCCGCCGGACCTGCTGATTGGCTCCCACTGTGTCCAGTTACAGCGGGATGTGGGTCGCTGGAAAGGCACACCCCAGAAACCGTGCACTAAACCACGTAGAGGTAAGTGATTTTGCGCGGGAGGGCCGCCCTGCCACAGTATATCTGCGTGGGGCGGTCCAGAAGTGGTTAATCGACTTAACTAGGGTATGTATGCCTGCTCTGATTGCATTCTGTCAGTTAACGTTAACCAAATGTAGCACTCATATAATACATTTGTGTCTTGTGTAAATCAGGGATGAGTTGGAATCCCTTTATGTGATGTTACAATCGGTGGAATTTCAGTAGCCTATTGCGCTAAAATTTCAAATTTAAAGTGAAGCTCCACCCAAAAGGGGAAGCTCCCCCCCTCTTGTGCCACATTTGGCACTTCTTGTGGGGGAGCGGGTACCCAGTTTTGACAGGTACCCGCTCCCACGTCCGGCTCAGATCGCCACGACGATCTACAAGCATGTTCGACCCCCTCCTCCTTTTCCCCGCAGCCTCCTGGGACACACATCGGTCCCAAAATACTGCAGGACCATTCAAAAAGTGCAGCGCAACTCGCGCATGCACAGTAGGAAACCGGCTGTGAAGCCGGAAGGCTTCTCTGCCAGTTTCCCTTACAATGCCAGAGCCTGCACCCAAAGCCGATTGAAGAATCAGCTCTGCTCTCTGACATCACGGGACCCCTGGACAGGTAAGTGTCCTTATATTAAAAGTCAGCAGCTACAGTATTTGTAGCTGCTGACTTTTTAAATTTTTTTTTTTTTTTTTTTTGGGGAGATTGGAGCTCCTCTTTAAGATTAAATCACAAATTAGCGACTCGTTTATGATTACTGCTTGCAGTGAGGTATGTGCCAATCCAACCTCCCTTACTCATAGGTCTCTGTAATATAAAATATGTAAGCATGTTGGTAAAGTTGGCCATACACTGATTGTATTTCAGCTGCACTGTCTGGTTTTTCAATCATCTTTTGTGAACGAGCCAATTGGAAGATTCTCAGCTGAACAACACCTGCATTCAATTAGCTGTAGGTACTGTGCAGGTATTCTGATAGCTGTGGGTTCTGGTTGTCAGAATATAATACCAGCGCTCCAGATTCATCCATCACTGTTTTTAACATGTATAGGAGAATCGAGTGATTTCTCTTGTTAAGCCATACAGCAGAAATCTTATTCTATGGGCAGGTTTATAGGTATGCATGCTATCAAACTTGAGTATGTTCTTTGGTTAGGAAGGCCTATTGTATGTTCACATCCTCCAGCAACACATATTGAATGCATTATCTAAATTGATGTCCAATGATGTCCATTCATCTCTTTATAACAGGTGGGCTAACTGCAGTTATCTACACTGACACCCTACAGACAGTCATTATGGTGGTGGGGTCTTTTATTCTTATGTTTATATGTAAGTATACTGCTGTTTATTGTATTACTGTTCCATAATATCCCAACATGGGCAACCCAATTTCTAGCATGTGTATAATAAATAAAAAACTGATAACATCTGTTATATGCAAATCTGTTTATCCCTTCAGCATTTAATGAGATTGGCTGGTACACAGGACTGGAGCAGAAGTACATGGAGGCTATCCCAAAAATAATTGTCCCGAACACAACCTGCCATCTGCCCCGCAGTGATGCATTCCATATACTACGTGACCCCATCACTGGGGACCTACCGTGGCCTGGCCTTATATTTGGTCTGACAGTGGTGGCCACCTGGGTTTGGTGCACTGATCAGGTAAGGTGATCCCGCTGCGGTATCATAGCTCATAAGAAGCTCTAAGATGCACTATATTACCAAAAGTATTGTTATGCTTGCTTTTACACGCACATGAACTTTAATTTCATCCCAGTCTTAGTCTGTAGGGTTCAATGGTATACAATAGGGGGCGCTATAGACCTCAAAAAATTAAGTGTTGATAAATGCTAAATAATTATAAACATACACACACAATTCACATCAAAATTAGTGAACCACAATATGTTAATGTGCTAGAAACAAATTACTCAAAAATCTTGATATATAATGATTCAAAATATAAAGTCCTTAATTTAAAGGTGAGTTAAATACATTCGTGATAATTGGTTGTCCCAATCCGGTGAAGAGATTAGAGCAAAAATAGTGAAAAAACAAAAAAAAGGAAAACAGCATAGATCTTCATAGATGCAACAAAATCTTATCGATGATAAAAAGGTTCCGTCACCAAAGAGGAAGAGATCACCTTGGAATAATATCTGCTTACCAGATACCAATGACTCCTTTAACTAAAAAGAGAATCATCAGCGCTTGTACAGGATTGTGCCTGTTCACATAAAGGCTGGAAGGCTGGGTGGTACTCTAGGCATAGATCCCTCCTGTCCCATTCATTCAGGATAGGAAATATAGAATCGGTCATCTCTTAAGTCATGCAAAATGGGTGATTGGTTTTAGGGGTTCCTATTTGGGGCAAAGCAACAGGTTCACTTTGGAGGGAAGAGGTTAAAAGGCCACACTTGTGGTGTGTGTGTAATGTGTATATCTATCACAAAAGTGAGTACACCCCTCACATTTTTGTAAATATTTTATTCTATCTTTTCATGTGACAAAACGGAAGAAATTACACTTTACAACAATGTAAAGTAGCGAGTGTACAGCTTGTATAACAGTGTAAATTTGCTATTCCCCTCAAAATAACTCAACACACAGCCATTCATGCCTAAAACGCTGGCAACAAAAGTGAGTACACCCCTAAGTGAAAATGTCCAAATTGGGCCCAACTAGCCATTTTCCCTCCCCGGTGTCATGTGACTCGTTAGTGTTACAAGGTCTCAGGTGAGAATGGGAAGCAGGTGTGTTAAATTTGGTGTTATCGCTCTCACTCTCTCATACTGGTCACTGGAAGTTCAACATGGCACCTCATGGCAAAGAACTCTCTGAGGATCTGAAAAAAAGAATTGTTGCTCTTCATAAAGATGGCCTAGGCTATACGAAGATTGCCAAGACCCTGAAACTGAGCTTCCTGCATGGTGGCCAAGACCATACAGCAGTTTAACAGGACAGGTTCCACTCAGAACAGGCCTCGCCATGGTCGACCAAAGGAGTTGGGTGCACTTGCTCAGCGTCATTGTCAGAGGTTGTCTTTGGGAAATAGACATACGAGTGCTGCCAGCATTACTGCAGAGGTTGAAGGGGTGGGGGAGTCAGCCTGTCAGTGCTCAGATCATACGCCGCACACTGCATCAAATTGGTCTGCATGACTGTCATCTCAGAAGGAAGCCTCTTCTAAAGATGATGCACACGCAGTTTGCTGAAGACAAGCAGACTAAGGACATGGATTACTGGAACCATGTCCTGTGGTCTGAGACCAAGATAAGCTTATTTGGTTCAGATGGTGTCAAATGTGTGTGGCGGCAACCAGGTGAGGAATACAAAGAAAAGTGTGTTTTGCCTACAGTCAGCATGGTGGTGGGAGTGTCATGGTCTGGGGCTGCATGAGTGCTGCCGGCACTGAGGAGCTACAGTTCATTGAGGGAACCATGATTGCCAACATGTACTGTGACATACTGAAGCAGAGCATGATCCCCTCCCTTCAGAGACTGGGCCGCAGGGCAGTTGTCAGGGACCTGTTGGCGCCGGACCGGCGCATGTGCGTACGCCAATGCGCCGACGCGCTCCTGCTCAGGCAATTCAGCAATCTCCAGCTGTTGCCGCGCGTCAGCGCGGCGCTCGGGCGCGCGCGGGTGCGCGGCGCGTGTGTGTACGCGCGCGGGTGCGTGCACGCGTGCGCGTTCGCATTAGCGCCGTTTTGGCGCCAAGAGGTGCATAAAAGTTCTCTCTGCTGCTGTTTCGTCTCAGCTCTGTGGATCTGCTTAACCTGTACCTGATTGATTGATTACCTGTTGACCCGGCTTGTCTGACCATTCCTCCTTCTCCAATCCGACCCGGCCTGCCTGATTCTGCTACTGCATCTACCAATACCGTTGCCGACCTCTGCCTGCCTACCGACTCTGCCTCTGCCTGCTGTATTAACCGCCTTGCTACCTGCTGACCCGGACTGTTTGACCTTGCTAGTGCCTGCCGTTTGTTTGCCGTGCTGTTGCACCCTCAGCTCCAGCTCCAGTGACTTCTGCATCTGCACCTTCAGTACTGCAGTCTGCTGCTTCCTGTCATCACCTTACCTGCAGCCCAGCCATCCCTGGAGGGATCTCTACTCTGCTCCAGCATCAGAGCCTTCATCTCTAGCAGGCACTCCTACCCCACTGTGCTCTCGAGACCACTGTCCCCACTCCAGTGGCTCTTGAACCAGCGTTGTATGAGAGGTCTTCTCCTACAAGTCAGGCTCACTACCAGGTACCTAACAGCAGTATTCCAACATAACGACCCCAAACACACCTCCAAGACGACCACTGCCTTGCTAAAGAAGCTGAGGGTAAAGGTGATTGACTGGCCAAGCATGTCTCCAGACCTAAACCCTATTGAGCATCTGTGGGGCATCCTCAAACGGAAGGTGGAGAAGCGCAAGGTCTCTAACATCCGCCAGCTCTGTGATGTCATCATGAAGGAGTAGAAGAGGACTCCAGGGGCAACCTGTGAAGATCTGGTGAACTCCATGTCAAAGAGGGTTCAGGCAGTGCTGGAAAATAATGGTGGCCACACAAATTATTGACACTTTGGGCCCAATTTGGACATTTTCACTTAGGGGTGTACTCACTTTTGTTGCAAAAGTGTAATTTTTTTACTGTTGTCAGATGAAAGGATATAAAATATTTACAATGTGAGGGGTGTACTCAGTGTGTGTGTGTGTGTGTGTGTGTGTGTGTGTGTGTGTATGTATATATGTGTGTGTATGTGTGTATATATATATATATTACAAAAAATTCTTACTTTTACTATTACATTAACTTGTTAAATATGTTCCAGGTTATCGTTCAGCGATCCCTAGCAGCCAAGAACCTCTCCCACGCTAAGGGAGGCTCCATAGTTGGGGGTTACCTGAAAATTCTTCCCGCATTCTTTGTAGTATTTCCAGGAATGATTAGCAGAGCCTTGTTTCCAGGTGAGATCCCTCTGGATACTGAACGTTGCCTCTAAGCTCATGTATAGCCAAAACTCCTGATCTGTATGTGTTCCATAGTGAAGCTGGAGGATAAGAATGACCACCAGGAACTAGCACCACCTGAAAGGGTTTCCCATTTTTGTACCATGTCAGGAAAAAAACCCCAGCCAAAATGTGAAATAGATGAATGTGGTGGCTACCACTTTCTGCAAATGCTAGTTGCCTGGCTGTCATGCTGATCTAATGGCTTTAATGTTTTCTGAGGCACTGCAACTAATATGTCACTTGTTCTGGGTTAGTAACTCAAAGAATTGATACCTAGAAACTAGTATTCTCAGACAGATGACAACAGGGACAGATCCAGTATTTCTCTCAGTAAGTTTCCTTTACCAATCATATAATTTTTCCAGATGAGATTGGCTGTGTTCATCCAGACGAATGCCGGAAATATTGTCAGATTGAAACAAGCTGCTCCAACATTGCCTATCCCAAGCTGGTAATTACACTCATGCCTGTCGGTGAGATGTTACTTTATCTTCTCTGTTAGTGTATGTCTACACAACCATAAAAGTTCTTATCATGCAAATGTTTTGAAAACGTGTTTGTAATCACATGTGATTTTAGGTATTATTATTATTATTTTTTTTTTCGCCAACAAGACGTGTTTTTAATACGTATCACCTCCCTTGGATTGGGACCTTACCCAGGGAACTCCTCACATAAGCTGGAGGTGCCTAATATATTCTCAATGGAAGCATTGGTAAGTGGTTGTAAACCTCAGACATGATACCTGAACAAGGCATATCCCTCTATAGCGAGGGTAAGCAACTTGTAGATTGCAGGGAGGTGACTGGTAAATCATGGTCTGGGCTTGCTGACCCATCATTCCAGAGCATGAAACAGAGTGCAACGCAGCGAGGCTACTGGTAAAGTTGGAGCTGTAGTACAAAGCAAGAGCCACATAAGCCGATGCCTCCTCTTTAGTGCTGGTTCCTGTACCATGTGAAGTGATACCATCTGCACTTCACTTTTTTATCCTGGCTAGCGGTCTCCAGAATGGTGCCAGCAGCAGAAAAGATCTTAAGGTAAATGCAAAGCAATACAATTGCATAATAGCAACGTTGTGTTGCTTTCTCACCCCTTGGAGCCCTCAGAAGCATGAAGTTGTGGGGCGTTTGCAGAGTGGTCCCATTTACTTGAAAAGGCCGTGTTTGGCAGGCAGTTGCACCCCACCAAAAGGAACAGGGGGCTTAATTCCTGCTGCGGCATGTGTACACCAAATGGGGGTAAGTATTGGGAGCGGTAAAACTGGGACTCAACCACCCCCCAACTTTACGTGTGAATGAGCCCTAAGTGTGCTGCCGCTGAATGCAATGAAGTGCTCATTCAAGTGCAGCAAGCAATATGAGTGTGTCTGACAGGTGATGAGGTGGCAATATGTTGCCTCCTCACCAGCTGATTTAAACCCATGATTGCCCTGCAATGCACGCAATTGCAACACCTTAGTACGGCAATTGGACGTTTAAATCGGGTGTGAGGTCACACTGTGCCTTGACTTCCCCCATGTTGTTCAAATAGATCCCCACCGCTGTAAGGTTGCCTATCCCTGCTCTAAAGTGTATATTTGCCTCTGTGCGACCTTTTTCTCCATTTCAGGGATGGATCAGGGCCGAATCTTTGCCTGAATTCGGCCCTGAAACGAAGCCAAAAGACACACAGTAAAAATGTGAAAAAGCCTTCGCGCTACTAAATGTGCTGTATAAAAACTAATAAAAACAAACATCAAAGGTGAATCACCAATAATAAGGTGTATACAGTGCATAAAGGTGCAGTCTATTGAATAAATAACAGCTATCTGCAGCGGAACCTAAAGTGTACCACAATCCACTCAAAGTAAAAATAAAAATATAATGTGATCCCGCGCTCCAGCAAAACCACAAACAAATTTAACCTGCGGTGTCTAAAATAGAGAACCAATAATGTTTCTCTTGCAGTGTGAAAAAATACTAAATAAGCAAATAAACAAATCAATCCAAGGGCATGGAAAGTAATAATCGTCTCTTAATAAGATCTTCAAAAAATATATATATTAAAAGTGCGTTAATCACAAGTGTCTGTGCAGAGAGATAATGCAGAAAAAGTTCCAGTAAAGGCAGTGGGCAAGGAGAGGTAAAAATCCAAAAAAATGAGCTCACAGAGCCCTCACCTTCATAGCTTGAAAAATCAGCATGTAATGGACAGGAATCAGTTGTGGTGTTACCACTTCAACCACCAGGGGGTCCTCCGTTCCACTGTACCCGAAGTGTCAATCTAAGCCCATAGATAAGGAGTGATCCTGTTGCGCCGATATCCACCACTAGGAGGTCCTCTACATCACCAAATGGGTGACCTCAAATAGACATCCCATCCAAATCCTCATCCGACCTCGTCACCTTCGCTCGAGGGGGGGGGGAATGAGGGTGAAGGGCAAAAGGTAGGAGAGGGAAGAAGCTCCAATAGTGTAGTATGTTATAATAAAAAAAGGTTTAATTCCATAAAATAGTTGGACTCTTACAATAAAAACGTTACAAACAAGCAAGAATGAGCACATAAGGCGTCCGATTGCCACTCTCACGTCACTTCTGGTGCACTTTCAACCTACGGCCACTCCCTACGCGTTACGTCATCACGTGACTTCACTATGGGCTTAGATTGACACTTCGGGTACAGTGGAACGGAGGACCCCCTGGTGGTTGAAGTGGTAACAACACAACTGATTCCTGTCCATTACATGCTGATTTTTCAAGCTATGAAGGTGAGGGCTCTGTGAGCTCATTTTTTTGGATTTTTACCTCTCCTTGCCCACTGCCTTTACTGGAACTTTTTCTGCGTTATCTCTCTGCACAGACACTAGTGATTAACGCACTTTTAATATATATATTTTTTGAAGATCTTATTAAGAGACGATTATTACTTTCCATGCCCTTGGATTGATTTGTTTATTTGTTTATTTGCTTATTTTTTCACACTGCAAGAGAAACATTATTGGTTCTCTATATTAGACACTGCAGGTTAAATTTGTTTGTGGTTTTGCTGGAGCGTGGGATCACATTATTTTTATTTTTACAAAGACACACAGTGTTCTTGTGCAAGCTGCTCTGCAGCCACCCCAGAGATATGAGAACTGGCTCCATAGAGAGCCAATCACATTCTCCTGTCATGTGAATTGGATGCGGAGAAACCCACATCCAATTCACATAGGTGCGAACCTGGCCTATTTACTTTTTTACTGAGTGCTTTGGAGTACAGCTATCGCTATACTTCCTGTGCTCTGACAGGAGATATGTGCTCTGCTACACAAAAGCCGCTCTGCTTGCCCCTCCCCTCTGCTTTCCATTCATTGTATACTTTGTATTTTGTGAATGGGTCCACAAAACAATCTCTTCTGTGAAAAGGGCAGGAGAGGCGGGCACAACAGCTACAAAAGACTCTATAGTTGCTGTTTCAGAGGCACAACGGTCCAGGGTCAGTGCACTTGGGAGCATTGCGATAGCTGTATTTCCAGTGCTCATTAAAAAATATTAATGTAGCACCCTCTGTGTTACACTGTAAGAAAGTTTAGTTGGGCGCCTCTGTAGGTAAAGGAGCCAAGGTTAATTTGTTAGCTGGCAGATGATGCCTGAATATTTGTCGAGTCTCCTCCAATCCCTGCCTGGGGATGGCCCAGAAGGTGTTAGAGATGCACCATAATAATTCTGGAGCCTTGCATTAGGGGAGCAGAGTCAAGGTTCCAGTTACCTGGAAGGGACGCCTGTGCTGGGGGGCTCTGCCCCTGTGCAGAAGGAAGGAGCCAAAGTGAGAAAGAAGCTGAAGCCTCACAGCTGTAGCCCTCCTGAAATCCAAGGTCAGGACCTGTTCAGCAGGAGGTCTGTGTAGAAGTCTCTGGAGCCTTTAGGATCTCCAAAGGGACTGAGTGGGTAGCTTTAACCAATACACTCCAGAGCCTGACAGAAGAGAAGCAGCCAGGTGCAAGACCCAACTTGCTTACTACCAAGGGACAGCTTAGAGCCAGTACAGCTACCCTACCCCTATTGCTTTGGGAACCTAAGGAGCAGCCAGGTGCATCTGCATTCAGTGCTTGGAATTTTTTTGTTCTCAGTTCCGCCGACCCATTTATCTCACAGAAAGGGCAGCATGGTGACTTCGATCAGCCAGAAAGTTAATAAGTCCTCAATTTGCATTCAAGTTGCAGTTCTGGGCAACCCATATCCCTTACCTATCCAACTTCATCCCCTAAGAAACCAAAAACAAAACCAACCACCTTGGATTGGTTCTTGTCTAATGTGTGGATGGTGGAAAATGCCTGTTGCCTAGCTGTGCATGAGGGGAGACCCAAAAATCCAATGGCCCTTACAGGGGTAGCGCTACATTTAAAAGAAAAAAAAAAATTGAGGTTGCATACACCTTGTTGGATGGAACTCCCTATAAAGCAAATTGAGTCATTTTTTGCATGTCCTGCAGTTGTATTTTTCTATCAAATGTTTTCTATTTATTCAGAAATTACTTGTAATGGTTTTTTTTATATTCTAGGACTAAAAGGGTTAATGATCGCGGTAATCATGGCTGCTCTGATGAGCTCTCTCACATCCATCTTCAATAGTGCCAGCACAATTTTCACATTGGATGTCTGGTCCCGTATGCGAAGAAATGCCACAGAACAAGAGCTTATGATTGTTGGCAGGTGCAGTATTCATTGCGTAATATGTGTAAAATATAACTAAACTATTTATAGTATGGTTGCCATCTGTCCCTGTTTGCTGGAGACAGCTCCCTTTTTTTGAGGGGTCTGTCCCCAGAAAACAAATGTCAGTGTGACAGTGTAGTCCTCTGCAATCTTGCAGTGCTGGGTAGCCATGTTGGGGATAGCACCAAAAAGAATTGCAAGCACCCCCCCAATATGGCTAGCCATGCATGTGTAGCATTTGTCACTTGGATCAGCTTTCCTATGCAACACACAGCTATTTGGGGATGTCTGACTACACATGCGCACACACACTATTCCAATATGGGGTGACTGCTGCAGGCCTTCTTTGCCAAGCAGACAAGAAGCCAGACTTCCATTGGATAGAGTGGTGGAGACCATGTCGGGTTATTAGGTACCATTTTTGATTCAGCCTGATGGTGAGGACCTGACCAATGACCAGCAATTGTAGATTACTGTATTTTTTTTTTTTTACATTCAGTTTGTTTCATGTCTAACAAATTAAAGCCCTGCATTTTATTAACATTTTTCTGCCTTCCCCCATATACAATAATTACATTTCTTGATTCTTCAATGCATAGCTTGAAATCTGTATTGTTATTATAGCTTGCATCTGTTTCTTGTTCCAAAAATCTGTGACCAATTGTTTTGAGGGTGTACTTAAAGGGTAAGTTCACCTTTTTACATAAAAATCTGTAAGGTGAACTTACACAGTTTTCAAATCCCTGGACCGCTACAGCGACGATACGATCTGTCAGTGCGGGGGGATCACCGGACTCCAGGTTATCGGGACCAAGTGCAATAGGAAGGGGGTCCAGTGTAAGTTCACCTTACAGATTTTCTGTAAAGGTGAACTTACACTTTAAAATGCGTGTGTGTATTTTAGGTGTAGAACTGTAAAGATATGGTGCTAAGGTGTAGCCAACATCCCAAAAATTAGAACGTATAAGATACCCTCTGAACCATCTGGGTGGTTATTGTAGTGAGGGGAAAAAAGTATTTGATCCCCTGCTGATTTTGTACATTTGTCCACGGACAAAAAAATGATCAGTCTATAATTTTAATGGTAGGTTTAATTTAACAGTGGGAGACAGAATAACAAAAAAAATCCGGTGGGGATGGTGTTCTTGGGGTCAAAACATGGCGAGTTGAGTTGATGCCAAAGTGCTCAATTTTGGTCTCATCTAATCACAGCACTTTCACCCAGTAATCCTCTGAATCATGCAGATGTTCATTAGCAAACTTCAGAAGGGCCTGTACATGTGCTTTCTTGAGCAGGGGGACCTTGCAGGCGCTGCAGGATTTCAGTCCTTCATTGGGTAGTGTGTTACCAATTGTTTTCTTGGTGACTATGGTCCCAGCTGCCTTGAGGCTCTTGACAAGGTTCTCCTGTGTAGTTCTGGGCTGATTCCTCATCGTTCTCATGATCATTGAAACTTCACGGGGTGAGATCTTGCATTGAGCCCCAGACCGAGGGAGATTGACAGTTATTTTATTTTGTGTTTCCTCCATTTGCGAATAATCGCACCAACTGTTGTCACCCTCTCACCAAGCTGCTTGACGATGGTCTTGTAGCCCATTCCAGCCTTGTGTAAGTCTACAGTCTTGTCCCTGACATCCTTGGACAACTTTGTTCTTGGCCATGGTGGAGAGCTTGGAATCTGATTGCTTCTGTGGACAGGTGTCTTTTTTTTAAACAGGTAACAAGCTGAGATTAGGAGCATTTCCATTAAGAGTGCCGTTAATCTCAGCTTGTTCCCTGTATAGAAGGCTCCTGGGAGCCAGAAATCTTGCTGATTGATAGGGGATTAAATACTTATTTCACTCATTAAAATGCAAATCCATTTATAATTTTTTTGAAATGCGTTTTTCTGCATATTTTTGTTGTATTTCTGTCTCTCACTGTTAAAATAAATCTACCATTAAAATTGATGATTTCCTGACAGACTCCATGGCAGCCTACGTGTGGGTTTACCCCGCCTCCTCTCCAATGCTATAGGACCCCATTCCCATAAATGAGTACTCACCACTAGCTACTGCGTTCCTTTTTTTGTCCTCCTCCAATGGACCTACACAAGTTGTTCGCGTCCGGTCGGACGGATCATGGCATACCTTTTGCGGTGCAGCTCAGGGCCCAGCCACGGGCGGGCGAGTAGCAGGTAGAGGCTGATATTTACCCTTTTGGTGGAAGGATGGTCGCCTCTGTATGCCGGACGTCCAGGGACATCAGCGGCTGGCAAGGTCGGAAGCTTAAAAGTATTTTTCTCCATGGCAGGTTTTTTTGTGTTCTGTCTGTTTCCCCTAGGTCTCCTGGCTCTGGCTATGACCGTCACGGTCTCTGTTGGGACCGTTTTCCCCCTCATGGCGGCTGGAGCGCTTGTGCGTTCCACCTCGCCTCAGCTCTTCCGGGTTCAGCCGTCCGCACTGCTCGCACATGCGCGGTAGCTTCCTCGGGTCCGAGGCTTGGCTGGCGCGTGCGCAGAGTGGCGGTACGCGGCGATCCGCACATGCGCAGTACGGCCACCGCCCGACGGCGCAAGCGCGGGGTCGGGCGGTGACGTCATGGGCGGGGGATTTAAATTCAGCTCATGAACTCCTTCACAGTGGGAATGCCTCACAGTGAGTAGGAGTAGAGCGGTTTTTTCCCCATCTCCAGCCCTGGTCTGCTTTAGGTGAGTGCCTGTTGATACTTTGTATTTAAAAAAAAAAAAAGTAAAGGGGGACTAAAATGCCATTTACATATGTTTTTGAAAAAAAAAAAAAAAAAAAAGATTGAATAAGTTATATGCTTGCGTCCAGTTATAAGATGGCTTTTCTTTCTGAACACACGCTGCAAGTGTACTCTGAATGTATTGGTAGGGCAGAATGATCCCTTTTTCTTACTGGTATTTTGGCCCGTTCAGGCCGCCTTTTCCCTGCAGACTAACCGTACTGTGTCGCTCTTCATATGGAAGTCTCGGACAATTCACCGCCTTTAAGTGGCCAGCCCTCACGCACAAGGTATGGGCTTATGAGGGGAGGGGTTGAGAGTCAGTCGCATTGTGAAATTGCGTTATCTGATGTTGGTCTCGCCTTTTTCCCCCCCTACTGTGTTTTTTTTCTCCCAGCCCTGACAGATCGGACCCTCAAATTGTGGTCCAGAATGACAGAGACCTTGCCAGGCCACAACACCAGTCACCTTCAAGATCCAGGCATGACTCTAAGTCTGGAAACCACCACCAGGGGAGACGCTCTCATTCCTCCTCCAGACACCGCTCCCAACGCCACGACAGCCGCTCTGACCGTAGAGCCTGCTGTGGATGTGGAACACGAGTTCCGGAGGGCAAGTCACTGTGTGACCGTTGCTATGCCCGGGCAACCAGGGAGAAAGAATCGGAGAACCAGCGTCTGGAGACTCTCGTCAAACGAGTGGTACAGCAGTCCCTGAGGGAGCTAGATCCTCCCCACACATTGAGCCAGTCTACTACACTATCTGGCCCCCCGGCGGATGAATCCCGCGAAGATCCGGGCACTTCACAGCCGTACGTGGCCTCCCTTGACTCCTCGGATGATGATCCTCAGGAAGTAGAGGAAGTCGGAGGCTTTGATTTCAGTATGGTGTCACCCTTAAGGCAATCAAGGAGGCTCTTAAATGGGAGGACCCCTCTACTCCCCCAGCCAAGCAGAAGAAATTCTTCAAACATTTGGGGAAAGAACGCACAAGTTTCCCGCTCCTTTCTGAGCTGAAGGAGATCATTGACGAGGAATGGAGTAAGACGGACAGGAAGTCCTATATGACAAATAAGACCTCCAGATTATACCCCTTCAAGTCAGAAGAGGTGAAGTATCTGGAGAATGCTCCCCTTGTAGACGCAGCTCTAATGCGTCTAGCTAAGCATATTACACTTCCTTTGGAAGATGCAGTGTCCTTCAAGGATGGTCTTGAAAGAAGGATCGACCAAGACCTGAAGAGGATTTACGGGTTGGCCGGAACGGCCTGCAAACCTGCTTTTGCTCTGGCAGCCATGTCAAAGGCCATGGAGGCCTGGACGGAGAATGTGGATTCCTTCCTTAAAGGAGTTTCAGAAGAGCTAGCGGGAAGTTCAGCAGCTGCAGAATTGAAGCTAGCGGCGGTGTTCTTGGGGGAGGCATCCATCGACTTGATTCGCCTATTGGCGCGAATTATGCTGTGATCGGTCACGGCCAAACGGGCCTTATGGTTACGTCCTTGGCTTGCTGACCCCGTTTCCAAACAGGCTTGGTGTAAAATCCCCTTCGAGGGATCTTCGCTGTTTGGCAATAAGCTAGACGATGCCATAACACGAGCCACGGGTGGCAAGTCCGGGTTTCTCCCCCAGGACAGGCGCCTTCTTGGTCGGAAGAAGCCGCAGTTCAGAAGACGCTCTCCGGAGCGCTCTAGGGAAGCTCGCTCCTACAAGCCCGGTAGGGACTTTAGAAAGAATTGGAGCAGGGGCCAGACATCTTTTCGCAAGTCCACTAAAGGCCAGGCGCCCAGTGGCCGTGAACAGGCGAAGTCTTTTTGAGATTGCGCCCACCCAGGCGGGTCGGGTGGGGGCACGGCTGCGCCTCTTCCGGCACGTTTGGGTGGCCTCGATCTCAGACTTTTGGGTAATAAAGACGGTCTCGTCAGGTCACAGATGGACCTTCTCCAGTGCTCCACCCCCCAGATTTGTCCCCACTCTTCTACCCCGGTCGCAAGATCAAAAGCAAGTGCTTTTGTCCTATGTGGATCTCCTGAAGTCTCAAGGAGCAGTGGTGCGCGTCCCGAGGGACGAGTGGTTTCAGGGAATATACTCCCCTCTTTTCCTGGTTCAAAAGAAGAGTGGCTCTTGGCGCCCGGTCATAGACCTGACCTACCTCAACGAGTTTATAGAGCCAGGGAAATTCAAGATGGAAACGCTGTCGACCATTCAGCAAGCTATTCAGCCAGGCGATTGGATGATTTCCATCGACTTAAAGGACGCTTATTTCCACGTCCCGATAGAGGAAGGGTTTCACAAATACCTCCGCTTCCAAGTAGGGCAAGATCATCTTCAGTTTATCTGCCTCCCCTTCGGATTGACGACATCCCCCCGGGTCTTCTCAAAAATCCTTCTGGCCACGGTAGCTCACATAAGACTGAAGGGGGTACGTCTTTACCACTACCTCGACGACCTCCTGGTGTTGTCGCAAAGCAGGGAACAGCTGCTGGCCCATCGAGAACAGGTGATCTCCACCCTTTCCAGTTTTGGGTGGCTCCTGAACTTGGCAAAAAGTCATCTAAAACCAACGCAACGCCTAATATACCTAGGAGCTCAGTTCGACACTGTAAGAGGCACCATTTCCCTTCCACTACAGAAAATTCCAGTGGTACGAGACAGGATTTCTCGGGCTATACATACCTCACACCTAAAAGCCTCTCAGTGTCTGGAAATTATCGGTACAATGGTTTCCACGACGCCCATGGTCAAGTGGGCCTTGTGGAGGTTACGTCCCTTCCAATCGGGGTTTCTGCAGCAATGGAGAACAGGGGACAAGAGTCAAGTCATCCGGGTGACCTCGTCAATGAGGAACAGCCTCTTTTGGTGGCTTCAACGCAAGAATCTCCTGGCATGTCATTCCATCGTTCCTATCTCCTGGGTCGCGGTGATGACCGACGCCAGCGGGACGGGTTGGGGGGCCCTCTGCGGCTCGAACCTCGCCCAGGGCAAATGGGACCCCTGCCGTGTAGTCCCAGGTTCGAACGTTCTAGAACTCAGGGCGGCCTGGTGTGCTCTACAGGCCTTTTCTCATCTACTGAAAGGGAAGTCAATACTATTAAGAATGGACAACACAACGGCTGTCGCCTACGTGAAGAGGCAAGGGGGTACCCGGAGTACCACTCTCCTTCGAGAAGTCGAGCCCATTCTTTCATGGGCGCAGAAGAATCTTTGCAATATCTCGGCAGTATTTATCCCAGGAGTCCAGAATGCTCAAGCGGACTTCCTTTCACGCACCGAACTGGACAACGAGTGGTCTCTTCACAAGGAGACGTTCAGTTGGGTCTCCTCACTGGGGATCATCCCCGAGGTAGATCTGTTCGCCTCGCGCCACAACTTCAAACTGGAGAAGTTTTACACCAGAGGCCGTTGCAGTCAGGCTCTCGGGTCAGATGCACTGACGGATCTTTGGAGGTTCAGCAAGGCATACGCCTTCCCGCCACTCCCAGTCATCCTGAGATTCCTGCGGAGACTCCGTTCAGAGAAAGTCGAAGTATTGATGATAGCTCCATACTGGCCGAACAGACCCTGGTTCCCTCTCCTTGTCCAACTCAGCTTCAGGGACCCGGTGCCTCTCCCTCTCAGGCCGGACCTTCTTTCCCAGGGGTCAGTCCTACACCCGTGCCCAGCAGTGCTGAGACTGATGGTCTGGTTCTTGAGAGGGAGAGGCTGATTTCGCTTGGTTGCGCTCCTACAGTAATATCTACGCTTATGAGTTCAAGAAGATCCAGCACTAATAGAGTTTACAGTAGAATCTGGTCTAAATTTGTGGATTTTTGCTCCTCTAGCGGCAGGTCTTTTAGACACCTGGGGGTGCAAGATATACTCAGCTTCCTACAAACAGGCTTAGATCTTCCATTATCTATCAGCTCGCTTAGAGTTCAGGTCTCTGCACTGTCGGCCTTCTCTGGGTCCTCCTGGGCAACTAATCCTCTAATTCGACAATTTTTTCGTGGCGCCTCAAGGCTCAAGCCTCAAAGGAGATCCAGGTTCCCCAAATGGGACCTGCCACTTGTTTTAGACTCAATCTCCGGACTCAGTACTTCGGGGCCTTCCCCGCTCTCTATCAAGGACTTCTCAGCTAAAGTAGTCTTTCTAGTAGCTATCACATCTGCAAAAAGAGTTTCTGAGATTGGCTCTCTGGGTTGTGAAGAACCCTTCTTAACATTTTTCCCGGATCGGGTGGTACTTATCCCAATGCTGGGATCTAACCCAAAAGTGTCCTCGGTGTTCCATGATAATCAAGAGATAGTCTTGCCCACGTTTAGGTCTCTGGAGTCCGCTGAGATTCATCCTCTGGATGTAGGGGAAGCAATTAAAGAATATCTAACAATGACTTCTCCCTTCAGGCGTTCTAACCATCTATTTATCCTACACTCGGGAAGTAACAAAGGAAAGAAAGCCTCAGTTAGGACTCTCGCTACTTGGATTGTTCAAACTATTCAACAAGCATACAGGGCGAAGGGCTTGGCTCCTCCACAGGCGGTGACAGCTCACTCCACCAGGGGAATGGCGGCTTCATGGGCGGCAGCTCGACATGTGGCCCCTGACACCATTTGCAAAGCGGCCTCGTGGGCCTCTATTAACACTTTCATGTCTCATTACTGTATTGAGCCCGCTTCGTTATCCTCTGTAGAATTTGGTTTGAGAATCCTATCGGTTGATAGGACAAATTAAAATTTTTGTTTGATTCAGCATACCCACCCGTGTGGTTGGCTAGTTATTTCCCACACGTAGGCTGCCATGGAGTCTGTCAGGAAAAAGGAAAATTTATTGTCAAATACTTACCATAATTTTCCTTTCCTGATGGACTCCATGGCAGACGGAGTTCCCACCCATTGGTCAAAGAGTAGGCTAGTTACGGAACGCAGTAGCTAGTGGTGAGTACTCATTTATGGGAATGGGGTCCTATAGCATTGGAGAGGAGGCGGGGTAAACCCACACGTAGGCTGCCATGGAGTCCATCAGGAAAGGAAAATTACGGTAAGTATTTGACAATAAATTTTCCTTTTTCTTTGTCAGTGGGCAAACCTACAAATTCGTCAGGGGATCAAATACTTTTTTCACTCACTGTATAGGCTACCTTTAAATGTACACTGATACAATATAATAAAAATATCAATTTTATTTCTACAAAAAAATATAAAAACAAACGTGACTTGAGTATAATTTCAGAAATAGCCCATATAATGCCAGTCAATGATCTTGGATCACAAGAGAAGGGCACCCGATGCGTTTCAAAGTCACTCATTTCCTCTGGGGTGCAAAGATGGAGATATACATATTATACTATATATGAAAAATACAGCAAATTTAAATTTGAGATTCTCTGACAATCTTTTCTTGCTTACAGCAAAATAATTTCAATACAACATATATCGACAAATGATCATATTCAAAGGACACATCGTTTATGATGAAGCGTATAATGAAAACACCATATAGCAACAATCAATACTGACCTAGATGTGCAAGAAAATATATAAACTGCAGCTGCAGAGTAAAAATGTTAAAAGCAGTTCAGTCCTGCTACGCCAGTCCAGTTAGAGGGAGGGCGCAGAGGGCCCACAGCAGACCCCATACTGTTTTTATATTTTTTGTATAAATAATTTTGGTATTATATTTTATCAGTGCACATTTCAAGGTAGACTCTAACAGGCCCTGGTGGTTCAGAGGGTATCCTATATATTGTATTTTAGGTGTGGTTACACATGGGAATGTGAAGTTGTGGGTATGGCTAAAAGTGGGCATGATCAGTGCAGTGTTCCTAGATTACAATTTGAAAATATGGTAACCATAATTTTATATGGCAGTATGTATAGCCATTGGATGATCTGTTGTCTGCTCCTTGTAAAGTTGGCTGGATCAGACACAGATTAGGATGTCTGCAGACAGTGTTGCTAGACCCTGGATTTTGGTACACTGGTCTCTATTATTATTTTTTGAAATGTTTGTACAATTTTTTCCTTTTGGATTTACCAAAATTATGGAATAGGAGGACCCACCTGAACAATCCATTCAATTAGTAGGCAGGCCCTTGCACTATACAGTGGAAGATGGATCTAAAGGAGATCATACTCTGTATGGCCACCTTAACTGGCTACCGACCGCTGTATTGTAAAATGACAGGCTTGACGGAGGTCCTCTCGTTCTGGGAGGACATCATATGACATCCTCCCACTCTCGCTGCGCAGGGGCGCTCAGTAATCAGTGGTGTGCTCTGTCCCTGGGACACGGCGCATCACCGATCCCAGTAAAGAGTCTATGATGAGGCTGTTTACCCATGTGATCAGCTGTGTTCAATCACAGCTGATCACATGAAAACAATAAAAATACCGGTTATCGTAGAGGAGAGCTAATCAGCGGCATTTCCTCACAGGGAAGATCTGCACAGGAAATCAGGGCACTGATCATTAGTGCAGCCCGATCAGTGCCCAGCAGTAGTGCCAATTGGTGCCACCTATCAGTGCTTCTCCATGCTGCATATTAGTGCCTCCTAATCAGTGCCCTTCAGTGCAGCCTATTAGTTCCCAGAGAGAACAATTACTTATTTACAACGTTTTATAACCAAAACTAAAACTTCTTTTTTTTTTTCTTTTTTTTTCTTCACAATTTTTGTTCTTTTTATCAAATTAAAAAACCCGGTGGGGATTAAATACCACCAAAAGAAAGCTCTATCTGTCTCAAAAAATGATAAAAATTGCATGACCATTCAATTATCATTCAAAGTTCGACAGCGCTGAAAATTGGCCTGTGCAGGAAGGGGGTAAAAGTGCCCTGTAGGCAAGAGCTTAAAGGGAGAAGTAGTAAAGTGGGTGGAAATAAAGAAGTAGTATAATGATGAGCAGTGGCAACCCGTCCATTAGGGGAGCAGGGGTGCCGCCCACCCTAGTCTATGTGCCCTGCCCCTAATCTTCATGCAGGGCGCCAGACGCATTGATTCCAATGTTTTTTTTTTTTTTTTTTGTTTTTTTTTGTTTTGTTTTTTGAAGCACATGATTAGAGCTTGAGGGTCTAATTGGCGTCAAAAAAGGGTGGACTTGGGGCGCAGACCACTGTGCCCTGAGCCTACCCAGTTGTGTGACAATAGCGATTTAATATTAGCTATTGTTTTCCTGCTTCTCCTCCCAGACAATCAGGAAGCGTGACCCACTTCCCGTTTGGCCGGGAGGAGAAGCAACGGCCCCAGCTCTTCCCTCGCAAGCTGGAGCGAGGAGCAGCATCTGCCTCCTAAGGTAAGGCCACTGATCGCCGCCTTCCTCCCGCGTCAGTTGGGGGGGGGGCAGCACTGATCACTGCTGCCCGTAACACCCCCCCCCCCCCCAAATATTGAGCACCAGCCACTGGTAATGAGGGGGGTGTGGTCCAGAGAGGTAAAGCACTCCCGATTCTGTGATGCAGTAAGGCAGTGCTTGATGGGATATGAAGTTTCCTGCATTGTCACATGATGATTTTCAGGAAGTGATCCCCCCAGGAAGCATTTTATAACATTTTTTGCAGAGGTGGAGATTCAAAACTTCCATGGACTAAATGATAAGCACATTCGGATGGCTTGGCCAGAAAAGGCTTTTATTGATTATGAAAAGTGAAATTCTGCCTGAAACGGTGAACTTGGCCTTTAACTCTTCAACAAGACACAGAAGTTAAATCCAAATCGATTTTATTTTAAATAGTTGCAGTACAGAGGATGTTTTGTAGGACCGTTATCGAAAGAGGCAAGGCTTAGAAGAGTAATTCATGCTGACTGAGGGAACCCACAAGAAGTGGGAAGGGTAAAGCTAGGTCTAAACCAACTAGCACTAAGGAGGGGAGAACAGAGGGCAATACTAAAATCACATTAGTAAACAATCTGTAGTAGCCAAAAACCATCATTGGATGTCGGCATACTACAGAAAAGTGATGACCTAATGCAGTTCAATACAAGACATGAAAAATGCATGATGTGCAGAACAACCCCCATTAAGCAATACAATAAGATCACATTTATTTTAACTTTAGCTTGTATATTTATCAGACATTTTACTGTAATGTTTTGTTTGCATAATGTTTTTTATGTTCTCTCTGGCAGAGTTTTCATAGTCATACTGGTGGTTATAAGTATCCTTTGGATCCCCATCATCCAGGCAGCAAACAGCGGGCTACTGTTTGATTATATGCAGTCTGTCACTAGTTACCTCTCCCCACCCGTCACCGCCATATTTGTTTTGGCAATTTTTGTCAAGAGAGTCAATGAACCAGTAAGTACATCACCTGAATATTTCAAACTATTGTACAATGGCAATGTAATAGGATGTAAGACTTCATAGGTCCTGATCATGGTATGAGACTATGTGCATCAAATGATGACACTACTTTATAACCAATTTCGTTTTTGGAAGTATTTTCCTAAAATTGCTTCCAGGTATCTCTGTGTTTCCCAAACCTTGGTCAATCATGTGCTACAGCTTTTGCAGGGTCTGACTACCAATTATACAATCAAAGGGTCAGTCAACCCCAAATTTTATTTTGGTAGGTCCTGTAGCATTAAAGTACCTTTTTTTTAGATGTTGAGATTGCACCTAAAAAGTTAAACGGTAAAAATGCTTTCCGGATGCACTGCATGTGCATCCGGAAAGCATTTTCACCGTTTAACTTTTTCCACATTTTATTGTTACAGCCCTTTTCCAAAATAAATCAAATTTTGTTGTTTTTTTCCTCAAAATTCTACAAACCATACCCCATAATGACAAAGTGAAAGAAGTTTGTTTGAAATCTTTGCAAATTTATATAAAAAAAACAAATAACATATACAGAAGTAGTCAGAGCCTTTGCTCAATACTTTGTTGAAGCACCTTTGGCACCAGTTACAGCCTCAGATCTTTTTGAGTATGATTCTACAAGCTTGGCACACTTATTTTTGGGCAGTTTCTCCCATTCTTCTTTGCAGGACCTCTCAAGCTCCATCAGGTTGGATGGGGAGCATCAGTGCACAGCCATTTTCAGAACTCTCCAGAGATGTTCAATCGGGTTCAAGTCTCTACCATACAGGCCTGATTGGTGAAGTGCTGCAGAGATGATTGTTCTTCTGAAGGTTCTCCTCTCGCTACAGAGAAATGCTGGAGCTCTGTCAGAATGACCATCGGGTTCTTGGTCACCTTCCTGAATAAGGCCCTTTTCCACCAATCACTCCATTTGGCCGGGCGGCCTGCTCTAGGAAGAATCCTGGTGGTTCCAAACATCTTCCATTTAGGGATGATGGAGACCACTGTGCTCACTGGGACCCTCAATGCTGCAGAAATTTTTCTGTACCCTTCCCCAGATCTGTGCCTCAATACCATCCAGTCTCTGAGGTCTACAGACAATTCCTTGGATTTGGTGGCTTGGTTTGTGCTCTGACATGCACTGTTAACTGTGGGACCTTACATAGACAGGTGTGTACCTTTCCAAAACCTGTCCAATCAACTGAATTTACCACGGGTGGACTTCAAGTTGTAGAAACATCTCAAGGATGATCAGTGGAAACAGGATGCATCTGCGCTCAATTTTGATGTGATGGCAAAGGCTGTGAATACTTAACCTCCCTGGCGGTATGATTATTTCAGATTTTAGGTGCTTAAAGCGGTACCATTATTTTGCATGGAAATTTGGCGTTTTCTATTTTAGGCCTGAAATTCTTAGGAATAACTCACTGAAATCTGTCCAAACAAGAGTCTAGTAGACATCCTGGGTATGATAAAGTTTGAAACACAAAATCATAAATTATAATATAATAAATAACTATAAATAATAACAAATAATAATATAATAGTAATACTTTTTATTCAATACATTTTAGTAAATAATATAATCAAAAACACTGACATTTTTTTTGGCCAAACAAGAGTGCAATATTAGTAGTCATATTGCTTCAGTAAATGTCTCGGATATGGAAAATTTTAAAACAGGGTACAGCACAAAGTCCGACGTCACAGTCAGGACAGTAGAACCGGGTTTCTTTTCTGATTTTCCTTCCAGTGTGGTCATGTTTAGAGCAGCAAACCACACACATCCTTGTGGGTACTGCCTTCTTTTCCGTTGGTGGAATGTGGTCCATAAAGTGTCGACCTGTCAGACGTTCCGGGTTCACAACGCCAGCAGCACGACGTCCAGATCTATTTACAGTGGTTGGTGTTTGGTGCTTGAGAAATATAAGTTCGGCAACTTTCCAAACAAAGTCTGCATAAACCACAGGCCTGTCACTTTTTTTTTTTTTTTTTTTTGAAGAATGAAAGCATTACACAGGCACTGTTCAAGAAGATGCCTAAGGATTTTTTTGTAATATTTTTTTGTTGCTTTCTCATAGCAGGATAAAAAGTCATGGCCTGGTCAGCTCCGTCAACACCTCCCATGGTGTTGTAGTCCATTATGACTTGAGGTTTCATTACGTCTTTTCCACCTTTTTGTATGTACCATGACAGTAGAGGTGTTGTGAATGGTACTCATTAGGCACACATCTTTTTTTTTATCGCGCCATCTCAGTGCCATTATTTTGCCTTTCTGCCAGGCAACTATTTCTCCTGCCTTGAGCTTTTTATTGCCAAAGGTTGGCGGCATGTCACGCCGGTTAGCTCTAACAGTCCCGTATGCATCCGTCTTGTGCTGTAGAAGGAACTCATAGAGTTCGGGAGAAGTGTAAAAATTATCTGTGGTTACACAGTACCCCTGATTCAGCAATGGCTCAATCAAAGTAAGAACTGAAGCGGTTGCCATTCCATATTTACTGAATCTTTCACTGAATTTGGTCCCTTTCCCGGTGTAAAGGACCGAATTCCACCTGTAACCGGTGCTGGCTTCACAGAGCATGAATGATTTTATGTCAAATCGTGCTCTCTTAGATGCGATGTACTGTACATAGGTCTGCTGGAATTTTTCTGAATAATTTGATATAGATCCCAAATCTTTTTCAGTTTTGGAGCTGGATGAGAAGTCTCATCAAATTCTTCATTATTTTGAAAGCGCAGATATTTCATTTCATTAAAATTTGTACTCCGACATGATGGTGCCAAAAAAAGGAGTGGCTAGTAACTTGTTGGTTGTCCAATACCACTTCTGCAGGGGTTTCCCCACCACTCCCTGGAGAATAATTAGACCCAGAAAATTCCAGATGTCCTCTTTGGTCACTGGTTCCCACTTTCTGCTCCTTGAAAACCTCTGAGGTATAGCAGCTTGTTGCTCCTGGTACTGATTTGTCTCCGTAACAATTCTTTCTATAACCTCATCAGTCAAAAAGAGTTGGAGGTATCCCAAGGGGTTGTCATCTTCAACCTCTACTTTGATACCAGGTGCTCCGGTAAACGGGAATCTTGGGGGCGCTGCATGCTCCGTACCGCAGTCAATCGAGCACCAAGTCCGCACATCACTGGGCGCAGTCGCAGGATCATCGCTGAAATCGCTTTCTGTGTCTGATGACGAACTTCCCCATGAATCGCTATCACTCACTTCGCTGTCGCTGTTTTCCAGCAGGTCATATGCCGCTTTTGAGGTCGAAGTGCGCTTTTTTGATGCCATGGTCGCTCTGCAGTTTCTAGACACAAAGTACAGTAATCCTGCAGGCAAGGGCACTGGATAAAGCACTGGGGGGCTAACGAAGGTCAATTAACCCAATAGGATTACAATGTATCAGTGTGTTTGTGTTTTATACTGTTTGAATTTGCCGCTGGTTCCACCCCCTGCGTCGCTACGCTCGCAGGGAACGGAAGCCAGGGCACACAGTGCATCGGGCGGAAGATCCGGCCGCCGAACACAACGGGAGAACATTGCGGGATCCCGGAGACGAGGTAAGTCACGTCTTCCAGGATCCAGCGATGCGATCCCGAGTCTGGCTCGGGGTTACCACTTTTGGTACTAAAATCTCACCCCGAGCCAGACTCAGGAATACTGCCAGGGGGGGTTAAATGTAAATTTTTTTCGTTTTTTTTTTTTCCTTTCTTTTTAATTAATGTGCAAACATTTCAAACAAATGGTTTGTGTTGTCATTATGGGGTACTGTTTGTAGAAATTTGAGGAAAACAATGAATTTAATCCATTTTGGAATAAGGCTGAGACATAACAAAATGTGGAAAAAGTGAAGCGCTGTGAATACTTTCCAGATGCACTGTATGCTTTGTACTCAACGTAAATGCTTCTTTAGTCACTACCATGTTTTTACACATACAGACGTAGATGGGGTGTTCTAAAGCCCAAGGTAATCCTATCGCTAGAGAGACGTGCAGGGAAAACACTTGTATTTGTTGCTCCCTTGTTGGCAAGCAGAGCAAATTGTCACTACACGCATGTAAGGGGTAGGTGGGTAGACAGGATGTATCTCCTACATGGTTCCCCTCCCCGTTGGGCGCTAAGTGTGGGTCACATAAAAGGCCTACCCCAGGGTGGGTTCTTCTGGGCTACGCTAGGCACCTAGAACTTGCCTTACACATGGGGTACCTTTACGTGAACAGACAACTGAACTCCATGTAACTTTCCCGATCTTAATAAACACCATCATAGTCACTGTTGGATTTAGGAGGGACATGCAGAGCTGATGCCTTAACCTGTCCAACGTATCTCCACTCCCTTACTCCCGATAACGGTATGAAGCCCCGCCATGCTCCTACTCCATGTGTGCACTTTACTTAACTCTTTTGTGCCTGTGTACAAGCTGAGAACCTCTGTGGTGCTGATACATTCCCGTTGCTATGGGAGACAGACAGCTCACAGAGAGAATGCCAAGAACAACTCCTCCTGCAAGAGGCTTACCCACCTGTCATATGTGCACACTAAGGCAGGCTGCTAGAAAAACCTTCATCACCCTTGGTAACCACTTCACACTCTATTAACTCCTACTAAACTGTCTTCATACCCCAATGTGTTTAACTGACTCGAGCTGTAGACTATGTGTAGGCAGGTGCAGTTTACTTTCTCCCCTGCAGGTGGTGCTTTTCTGTGGTGGCACTGTAGCTGGAGAAGAAGTGAAGAGAAACCATAGCTCCTCTACAGTTTTCTGGGTCACTGGAAAAGTAATCCAATTGGATGCTGCCGACCAATGTGATTCAAGCAGCTATCTTTGTTAAGGCAGAGCCTATTCAGGGCTCTGGCTCCCAGGCTTGGCGTGCACTTTTGCGAGCTGGTTGAGTAGGGAAAGGTACCCTGTCTGTTAGGAAGAGGGTCCGGACAAGGAGAGAAAGTGTAGGTTCGCATCTCTTCTGGACACCTTCCTGATTGGGCACTAGACGGCCACTTTGCATTCTGTCCCCTCTCAACAGACACTGTCAGACCATCTGGAATCTGCTTCTTCCATGTGGCGGGAAATTGTGAGGCTGGGTAGCCTTTCCACTGGGTTTGTTGTGAACTGGTATTGCATTACTTCAATACAAGTTTTCTTTTGCACATTGCCTGTGAGAATTATTGCTGCTGCACCCCACCTACATATGTGTGGCAGTTACTTGCATTCAGACCAGGTCAAGACAACGTTTCAAAATCTTTACTCAAATAATTCAGCATGGCAGGCAAACACTGGTAGCTGTCTTACCCTAAACTTTTACCCAGCTCAGGCTTTGTAGCTGCCCCAGCATACCTGCACAGGAGAGTCCATTATGGCAGATCTCCAGAGCTGGTATCTTCAGCGATCCCATATTCTGTAGATGGCTCTTTATCCTCAGGTGCTCCAGTTTCAATAGTAAACTGGATGGACAGGCTCTGGCAACGGCGTTGTCTTACATTATGTGCACCCCATCATCTCTCTGGACCGGATGCCTGTCCTTTTATAAAGCACGAGATCAGTGGGTCGGACCCAAGAAAGCCTTCCAGGAAAGACCCGGGAAGCATATTAACACTTTAGACAAGAAAGAAGGAAAGAATGGGACTTTATATGAGGCATGTCACTGAATAAATACCTAGTTTATATTAATCATTAAATTGTTTATTCCAAATCAAGTTGAAAAGTATCAATAATTTTTGGTAAAAGACATAATATACTGTAAATAACAGTTCACTTGTATACACATACAATTATTATACAAAGTAAAATACAACATGATTAGCAGTACAATTTCATAGATCATTCATCCATTAGTAATAAAAACATGCTGCCAGAGCCACGATCCGCGAGGCTGCAATTCATGGGGGGGTTCAGCATTTTTCAATTTGTTTGTGCCCCCCCAAAAATTTTGAGCACCAGCTGCCACTGAGTTCATAGTGTACTCAACGCATGTTTCATGGCTCACACCACTCATCAGGAGTAAAATGCTCTGAAATTAAATCAATAATATATCTATAAATATAGGATACCCTTTAAAAGGAGAACCATCTCTCAAAAAAGAGGTCTATAACTTACAAAATGGTTCAATAGCGACACCCAACCTATATCTAAGGGATAGATGGGGGGGGGGGGGGCAGGGATGAAGATCTCCCCCGGGGCTGAGGTGAGGAATCCCATCCAAACTGGGGACAGCAGCCAGGTGAAGACCAGGCGACCATATCACAACCATGTGAATCTTGTGTGTGCTTGACAACCCACACTGCTCTGCAAGGATATGTAAATGAAACCATGTGAATTGAATGAACTGTTGATGAGATAAACATATACCAGTGACTGAATGGAGGTGATATATGGTGTGTGATTGCTGCAGTGAACTGAAGTGTATCTAAAGGGACTGCTACCAAGAAAGATGTGTGTGCATGTACCCACCAAAATTAAATCCAAATCCAAACCCACCATATGATAACTATGTGCACTCCATAATGATAGTGAAATATGATAAGTGATACTAAAGTGGACCTAAACAAATGTGTTGTGTGTATGGTATAGATGAGCCTCTGTTACCTTGTGTGTATGATTCTGTGGATGTGAGCGTGCCTGGGATCCCTCTCATGTGAATGGCCCCTGTGGTATGGTCAGCTGGCCAGCCCGAGCCGCTTTTATCCCCAGTGAGGGGCGGGTTCCCACCAACGTCATGAAAACCCCGCCAATGTGGCGGGAAACGGCGACAAGCTTTGGCTTTATCAGCGGCATATAAATCCGCTGCAGAACCAAGCAAGTCCCAGGCCCAAGTAGATGGAAAAGGGGGGGGTGATGCAGGGCGTCCAATCATGACGCCAATGCATAGGAGGCAAGGCCACGCCCCAAGCCTGTTTTGGAGGGGGGGGGAAAGGCTGCCATGCATTGCAGCCCGGGGTCAAAAACCGTCCTGTCACCCCCCCTCCCCGAAAAAGGGGGGCTCACTCCTATTGTATCCTATATACTGTCTAATACCCCTTTGTTCCAGCAATAAAAGCCAGAGTGTATGACTGTAGATATAAATGTGTATATGGCGATTTGAATTTCACAGACAGTTGGCTCAATAAAGAAGGATGTATTAATGTGGATGAGTGAGAAATTGTACCGCTAATCATGTTGTATTTTATTTTGTATAATAATTGTATGTGTATACAAGTGAATTGTTATTTACAGTATATTATGTCTTTTGCCAAAGATTATTGATAACTTTTCAACTTGATTTGGAATTAATAAACAATTTAATGATTAATATAAACTAGGTATTTATTCAGTGACATGCCTCATATAAAGTCCCATTCTTTCCTTCTTTGTTGTCTAAATTAGGGATGGAGGTTTGCCACTGCTATGATTGGGTTGTGTCAGGTCCCATTATTACATTCGCATATTAACACTAACCCAGCCAGCTAGGGCAGAAATAAACTTAACCTGCTCACACTCAGATGACTTTTACTGCCCTGCAGTGTCCTGCACAACAAACCTACCGATTTAATGAGTTTGCGCTGCATGTTGGGCTAGAGCAATGTCACAACTCCTTATGTTTTAACTTGGTCTGAGCCAGTATATTAGGAAGTACTGAAGCCAATGTATCAGCATGACAACCAAGCAACCAGCATTTTCAGAAGGACAGGTCAGCAATAGTACAGGTTTTCTTTAACCCTTTGCAGCCTGCCTCACAGATATTCACTATTACGGTGATCACTAGCCGTAAAAGCCTCCCCCATGATGTACTTTCTCCTCTAAATGGAGAACCAGTTTCTACTCACTATATGGGAGAATGCAAGCAAAAACTAGCTATAGATATAGATAGAGAGATGGATATAGAGATTGATGGATATAGATAGAGAGATCTGAACTTGATCTAGGCTGGTGTCGGGAACAAGGTCAGTTGGTAAGTATTTGTCTTTTCTACAAAACCACAGGTCCACTTTGAGTAACTTCACATTCTGTCATTGGTTACTTTCTTCATTCCTTTGTCCCTGCAGGGAGCCTTCTGGGGTCTGATCCTTGGGCTGGTGGTGGGTTTGGTTCGAATGATAATGGATTTTGTATATCGAGCCCCAAACTGCGGAGAGAAGGACACCCGTCCGGCTTTGCTGAAGGATGTTCACTACTTGTATTTTGCAATCTTTCTTTTTGGGTTCACGGCAATTGTCTGCATTGTGATCAGCCTGTTTACCCCAGCTATACCCGATGAGAAGGTAAGACTGTCTTCTACTTCGTTGCATCAAATAGGGGAATATAAGTTTTCGGAAACAGTTGTTTTTGAGTTGAATCGCCCACTGTCTTGTTATATTGCTCAGTGACACTGGTAAGATCTTTGCATCTGTCAGCAGACTTGCCTGCTTTCTGAAGTCTTTAAGAAGGAGTCCGTCTCTATGATGGATTTTTATTTTTACTCCTAACAATTCAAAAAGCATGAATGCTGGGCTAGTGATGAAGAAAATATGTTTAATTTTTAATACTGCTTTGTGTTACTGTCTTTAATGCTTTCACCTCTTGCACAGCATCAGTGGCGGCTGGTGCTTTAATATTTTGGAGGGGTCGAGAAGGTGGCGTTCAGAGGCCTCCTTACCTTAGGAGGCAGATGACAAGGATCCCTGGGGGTAGGGCTGATGCTCCTCACTCCAGCTACTCCTCGCTCTGAATCTGTTGCTTCTTCTCCTGGCCAAATAGGAAGTGGGTCCTGAGACCCGATTGGCCAGGAGTCCTAAGACTCCCTGGCCATTCGGGGTCTCAGGACCTGCTTCCTGATTGCCCAGGAGGAGAATCGGAAAGATCATAGTGAATATTAAGTAATTTGTGTTATCTGGTCACTGTAGCAAGTGGTGCTTGCGTTTTTAGGGCCCTAAGCATTCAGGGATGTATGCTCAGAACACATATGTCTCTGAACGCATGGGGCGCTAAACATGAGTACCACTGGCCTTCAATTGCATCCAGCCACGATGCATTGCAGTTTGTCATAAACTTTGACAGGCTGCAGGCAGCGGAGATGGACGCTGCACCTATGCCTCCTGGGCACCCAAAACTGCTGGGATTGGATGCACAGGGGCTAAATGCTCAGTGCATGTGGCCTTGTCATAAACTCAGTGTCAGCTTTTGTATGTCAATGAAAGGGGAAGTTGGTGGAGGAATGGAGAGTGATGAAAGAGAATATCAGTTTGGAGCAATAGCAATCATTATAGGTTTTCTAAAACGCCTGATAACTTGTTCACTCTTCCAGCAGCCAGCCCCTTCTTCATGCACCTACAAACATGAGATAGTCACTTGATCTGGTGTTGTCATCTTTAAAACAGGTACCTGGGAGGAAAGCAAAGAGATGGCTACCAAGAGTTTAATGTAGCCGCAAACCCATACTCTTGGTCATTATTTAACCGCCATATTTCATAAACGCAAAACCAAGATAAGGTTGCCACCAGTCTGGGATTCACGCAAATAGTCTGGGTATTGGAATCATGTGTCCAGGTTTCAGACCTCCTGGAACCCAGACATATATTTTTCAGACCCATAGGCTTGCGCACGAGGGGATGGGGTGGGGGGGGGGCTGGTGTGCCTGGGCACATCCTAATTTCCCCATGCGGCGCTGATTCCCCCTGCTGCCCTGTGCACACATATGCTTTGACCTGGACTGTAGCTCAGCAAGTAGTCGAGTACCACAACCGCCGAGTGCATAGGCGTGTGTATGGGCACTGTGCCTGGGCACACCCTAACCAGGTGTGCCAACCGTCTGGTGGAATGGCTGCAGTGTCTGTGATACTGTCTCTCGCCCTGCCCAGAGGCGCTCTGCAGACTCTGATGTAAGGGGGGCTTTGGGAACCCTGATTTAAGGGGGAATGCTAGTGGTAATGCTCTGATGTAAGTGGGGGCTTTGGTGAGCAGAAACCGTATATCAGAGTTCCCCTTTACACCAGAGTCAACAGTGTTCCCCCCCTGTGACAAGTTGGGGAATTTGTAGCTCATTGGTAGTGCCAAACAGTGAGTTTACTCCATGCCAGAAGTACATTTTCTGCCCACTTTTATTTAAAACAAAGCAAAAAGTTCCCACGCAGGTGGTTCTCACCAACAATGCAACAAAACTTTGAATTCAGCTTCATGGCTCTTTGCAGTTTCACTGCTCATGCCTCCTGCCTTGGCCTCCTGCCTTGGTCCTCCAGATCATCAAACACACAGTCCCAGTGCTCGTGCACAAAACTCTATAACTTGGTCAGCTTGACTGTTTGTTTCTCCTGCAGCTCCCAGTTGCTACATCTTCACATTCTCGGGCCTTTGTCTGTCCTGACCTGGACAGTACAATGCGATGTACATCTCACAGCTCCCTTCACAGACTGAACCCCTCGGGAGAGTGGGGCCACTCACCTCTAATGCCCCGTACACACGGTCGGACTTTGTTTGGACATTCCGACAACAAAATCCTAGGAATTTTTCCGACGGATGTTGGCTCAAACTTGTCTTGCATACACACGGTCACACAAAGTTGTCGGAAAATCCGATCATTCTGAACGCGGTGACGTAAAACATGTACGTCGGGACTATAAACGGGGCAGTGGCCAATAGCTTTCATCTCTTTATTTATTCTGAGCATGCGTGGCACTTTGTCCGTCGGATTTGTGTACACACGATCGGAATTTCCGACAACGTATTCTGTTGTCGGAAAATTTTATATCCTGCTCTCAAACTTTGTGTGTCGGAAAATCCAAAGGAAAATGTTTGATGGAGCCTACACACGGTCGAAATTTCCGACAACAAGGTCCTATCACACATTTTCCGTCGGAAAATCTGACCGTGTGTACGGGGCATAACTCTGCCCCCAACATAAACCCAGCGCACAGCTGCACCATTAGTGTGCCTGTTTCCTACAAAATCTGGCCCAGACTGCCATTTTAACCAGTGGAACAGGCTCGACCTGCCACACCCCTTAAAAGATTTATTTTGCGGAGTGCCGCCAAAGTGTTGGGGTTTAGCTTGAAGAAAAGGTGACCACACTAGACCAAGGACTGGTTAAACAGTAAAAAGGACTAATTTTAGGAAGGTAAAAGTCCTTGGAACTGCTTCATGTTTTCCTTTCTTGTGTTACACTTGTTAGTCATCAGTGTATTTTCCTTTGATTTGCTTAGATTGGTCGTTTCACTTGGTGGACACGAAACAGACTAGCGAAAAATACCAACCTGGAGGAAAATGAAAAGACATCAGATAATTTTGCAGTACCTTCCAACATCCTGCTAATTGAGAATGACCCAGGTAATTTATGTTCATCTATTCTGCAGATATACAGGGGGTCCCCGGGTTACAAACAAGACAGGGTCTGTAGGTATGTTCTTAAATTGAATCTGTTTGTAAGTTGGAACAGGTACATTTTTTAAGTGTATCTCCAGCCAAAAAAACTATTTTCAAGCTTTTTGAATAGTATAGGGGAGGGTTATCATCACCCCTGTAACATTTGTTTTGCTGTCTGTGCCCATGTTCAGAAGATTTCACCTCACTTTCTGTCCCAATGACAATTGGATTTTGAAAATTTTGGGTTGTTGTGGAAACAAGCCTTGGTGATAAAGTTTCAGTTGAGGTACTTTTTCCCCATAATAACTCTTACAGGAGTGAAGTTCCCTTCCTAGGAGTAGATTTCCTCTCACTTCCTGTTGTCTCCCTCTGTTTGTAAGTAGGAGTTGTTTGTAAGTCGGATGTTTGTAACTAGGGAACCGCCTGTACTGACTTTGTGCAGGAGCATTCACCAGCCAGTCTCATGAAAATTATGTCTTCCATGACATTCCTTCCTTTTATAATTGGAATAATTTGGCTCTAAAGGTTTCACATCATATATATCCCGCCGTGCTGTTGCGTGCGCGCCGCTGGCCGGGAGCTCCGTGAGTCGGGTCGCGGGTCCCGCGGACTTGATCGCAGCAGGGATACCAGCGATCGCCTCACGGAGAGGACGAATGGGGTGATACTGATGTAAACAGCATCTCCCCGTTCTGCCTAGTGACAAGTGTCAATGATCTCTGCTCCCTGTCATCGGGAGCTGTGATCAGAGTAATGACACTGCTAGCCCATCCCCCTACAGTTAGAAATCACTCCCTAGCAGGGGCGGACTGACTATTGAGCCACTGTATGTGTATACTGTGTGTGTTTATACTGTGTGGCCCCATAATCTCTGATTGCCTGGGGGCCCCATAATCTCTGATTGCCTGGGGGCCCCATAATCTCTGATTGCCTGGGGGCCCCATAATCTCTGATTGCCTGGGGGCCCCATAATCTCCTATTGCCCGGGGGCCCCATAATCTCCTATTGCCCGGGGGCCCCATAATCTCCTATTGCCCGGGGGCCCCATAATCTCCTATTGCCCGGGGGCCCCATAATCTCCTATTGCCCGGGGGCCCCATAATCTCCTATTGCCCCGGGGCCCCATAATCTCCTATTGCCCGGGGGCCCCATAATCTCCTATTGCCCGGGGGCCCCATGAGTTATCAGTCCGCCCCTGCTCCCTAGTACTGACTTAACCCCTCCCCGCCCCCTAGTGGTTAACCCCTTCACTGCCAGTGTCATTTATACAGGAATCAATGCATTTTTATAGCACTGATTGCTGTATAAATGACAATGGTCCCAAAAATGTGTCAAAAATGTCCGACATGTCCGTCATAACGTCGCAGTCACAATAAAAATCGCTGATCGCGCCATTACTAGTAAAAAAAAATGATTAATAAAAATGCCATCAAAACTATCCCGTATTTTGTAAATGCTATAACTTTTGCGCAAACCAATCAATAAACGCTTTTTGCGATTTATTTATTTATTTTTTACCAAAAATATGTAGAAGAATATGTATCGGCCTAAACTGAGGAAAAAAAATGTTTTTTATATGTTTTTGGGGGATATTTATTACAGCAAAATGTAAAAAATAATGCGTTTTTTTTCAAAATTGTATTTTGTTTATAGCGCAAAAAATAAAAATCAGAGGTAATCAAATACCACCAAAAGAAAGCTCTATTTGTGGGAAAAAAATGACGTCAATTTTGTTTGGGTGTAACGGCACACGACCGCGCAATTGTCAGTTAAAGCGACGCAGTGCTGAATCGCAAAAAGTGCTGTGGTCAGGAAGGGGGTAAATTCTTCCGGGGCTGAAGTGGTTAAATATGTAAACTCAATTTTTTATGTTTAGGGTAGAATGTGAAAAAGTTAAAACCTCTGTCAGATTTGATTTGCTACAGAAGGTGTGATGTGTTGAGCACTACCCTGTTTCCCCGAAAATAAGACCTAGCGTGATTGTCAGTGATGGCTGCAATATAAGCCCTACCCCCCAAATAAGCCCTACCCTGTTTCCCCGAAAATAAGCCCTACCCTGAAAATAAGAACTACAAGGACTTTAACGAGGTCTTATTTGGGGGGTAGGGCTTATATTGCAGCCATCACCGACAATCAAGCTAGGTCTTATTTTCGGGGAAACAGGGTAGATCTTGTTTCAAATGTCTGTTTAGGACCCAATCTTGGAGGAAACAAGGAGCACACTTCTCCACGTCTGATCTACCTGAACAGAACACGATGGATATATATAAAATATTCCAAATAAAGCACTACTCAGAAACTGACAAAAATAGCCTAATAGAGCTACCTCAAATACTTTGGAACTGCTTGATAAATAAATACCCAGCTAAACACAAGGGAATATTGCTATTTTATAAATTCTCTACCCCCTTGTATATGCAAACTAAAATACCGAACATGGCAAAATGGGAACAAGAATTAAAAAAATAATTCTCCTTACATCAATGGCATTTAGCTGTAAAACACAATGGCAGATCCTGGGAAAAGGCACAAAAGATACTGCATAGGTGGTACCTCACACCTCTACGCCTAAATAAAATGTACCCAAATATCTCAATACTATGCTGGCGTGATTGTCATTCTACTGGTAACCTACTACACATACTTTGGAGCTGTAATGTAATATGTTCTTTCTGGACGGATTTCTCGTCCCTTATCCAAGTAACTACAGGAATCAAATATACCTTAACTCTTGCGTTCACTCTCTTAAGCCTTGGTATTGAACACTCCCCCCCGCTGACAAGGAAAGCAGTTATCCATATCTTATTTGCAGCACGCATTACAGTAGCAAAGGAATGCTGCCCCAAAGCACCTCCAAAAATTAAAGAGGTAATATCTAGATTGAATTCACAATATACCATGGAAAAAAATCTTGCTTATAAAGAAAGAAGAGCCCCAACGTTCCATGAACACTGGGAAATCTGGAGGACATCTCAGAATGCCTCCTCACATTTATGATTTATGGTGTATAATTAGTTTCTCCTGTGAATACTGACTGGCATAAGAACTACAAACCATGTAGTGGTAAGACCTAATATTAGCTGTGATCATCTCCTGTGACCCATAAATAACAATAGGAGTAGCTGACCACAGCATAATCGGCATATGTGTACTACTTTGTTTCAGAAGAGAAGTTTGCTGATCGTTTATTGGTTGATAATATTACACTTAAGAACTTGCTACACGTCTTATCTCCAGAGACCCTCAATAAGGTCCAAGGCAGGCTACTTCCTAAAAGTCTAATAGAGCCTGCTCACAGTGTACCCAGTTGGGGGGGACAGGCCATACCTCCTGTTGAGGTCATATTCTGTATCTTTTTTTTTTTTTTTTTGGATTAATTCGATTTATTGCCGAAAAACATCAACATCAAACAGGAAGGCGTGGGATGTATATACATGTTCAAAAACCAGAACAAGGATTCAGTGAATATGGTTAAATCCAGAACAGTTATGTCCAATCCTTATTTCCCCCCCCCCCCCATATCAAACACAATCTAAATTATTTGCATATAACATTGGAAAAGTCATTAACATAAGCACATTTCAGATGATGGTATTTGAAGAAAAAAAAAAAAGTGTCAGGAACAGGATTTAAAGTGCACATCACCGACACAAAGTAGGGGTAGCAACTTGAGTCCATCTTATCCTCAAAGAGGTATCCGGCTATAAAAAGAACCCTTTTTAAGAAGCCCGAGCAAATGTAGTAATGTTTCTATATTAAGTTCGCTTTTTGGTACCCACTTTGTATGTTTTTTATGCTGTAAGACCTGCTTTCTATTTTTCATGTACATTGTGGAATTTAATAAAAATCTATGGTTAAAAAAAAAAAAAAAGAAAATATCTGTTTAGGTTAGGACAAATGAGTTTCCCTTTAGGAAGCTCTCCAAAAGACAACCAAAGATTGGCACGTATCATGCAGACTAAAGTTATGGAAAGAGTAAGACACATTTGTAAAGTCCAGAAGTTGATCTAAGTTACATTTACCAGAAATACAATGCAGTTCAGGGGTCACGAAGGTCCCCCCTTCAGAAAATTTCGAATCCCCTGAATGTGTTGGATTTTTAGTCAACTTGACCTCCAGAAGATTTAACCCCCTTCATCACCAGGCCATTTTTTTGCTATACCGCACTGCGTTACTTTAACTGACAATTGTGCGGTCTTGCAACGCTGTATATAAGTTACATTTATGTAAATTTTTTGGTACAAATAGAGCTTTCTTTGGGGGGTATTTGATCACCACTGCGTTTTTTTATTTTTGTGCTATAAACCAAAAAAAAAACAATTTTGGAAAAAAAAAAAAAAGCAATGTTTTTTTACTTTCTGCTATAAAACCTATCCAATAAAAAATGTCAAATCAAACCTCTTCATAAATAAACTTAGGTTAATATGTATTCTATATATTTTTGGTAAAAAAAATGCCAATAAGCCTACATTGCTTGGGCTGCGCCTACACCTAAGTTATAGCGTCTACAAACTATGGCATATATACTGGAATTTCTAGGGGTTTTTTTTATACCAGTAATGGCGGCGATCAGTGACTTATAGCGGGACTAAGATATTGCGGTGGACAATCTGACACTTTGTGGGAACCAGTGACACTAATGGTGATCAGGGCTAAAAATATGCACTGTCACTGTACTAATTAAGACTGGCTGGGAAGGGGTTAAACATCTAGGGCGATCAAAGGGTTAAATGTGTGTCTAACCAGTGTTTGTGTACACAGTGTGCTGCTTTTACTAAGGGATGTGCTGGATTTTATTCCCTGCTTTGCAGGGAAACAAAATCCAGCACATCTCCGCTGACAGGACAGAGCTCTGCATTATTTACACCTGCAGAGCTTTGTCCAGCCTGCCTCCTCGGCGATCAGTGGATTCCGGCGGACATCCATTACCTGTCACCCACAGATCAGCTTCTGCTGTAACTGATCACAGCAGAAGCGGCGTGCGTGTCCCCCTACCCCAAAGTGCAGAATCACGTGTGTGTATGAGTGTGTATAATATATATATATATATATATATATATATATATATATATATATATATATATATATATATATATATATATATATATATATATATATATATATATATATAATATTATAGAATGGCCGCCCTGTAGCAGTAAGGCCCCTTTCACACTTATACGACTTCAAAGTCGCGCGATTTTGCCGCGATTTTACAGCGATTTGGGAGCAGTACTACTTCGTACGACTTTGCCACATTTTTGGCATTAACAAATGAAAACATACAGTAGTTGGTATGAATCATAAGGGGGAACTCCACGCCAAGTTTTAAATAAAAAAACTGGCGTGGGTTCCCCCCCAGGGGCATACCAGGCCCTTAGGTCTGGTATGGATTGTAAGGGGAACCCCCTACGCCGAAAAATCGGCATGGGGGTCCCCCCAAAATCCATACCAGACCCTTATCCGAGCACGCAGCCCAGCCGGTCAGGAATGGGTGTGGGGACGAGCGAGCGCCCCCCCATCCTGGACCGTACCAGACCGCATGCCCTCAACATGGGGGGTGGATGCTTTGGGGCATGGGGGGGCGCCCTACGGCCCCCCACCCCAAAGCACCTTGTCCCCATGTTGATGAGGACAAGGGCCTCTTCCCGACAACCCTGGCCGTTGGTTGTCGGGGTCTGCGGGCGGGGGGCTTATCGGAATCCGGGAGCCCCCTTTAATAAGGGGGCCCCCAGATCCCGGCCCCCCACCCTATGTGAATGAGTATGGGGTACATGGTACCCCTACCCATTCACCTAGGGAAAAAAGTGTCAATAAAAAACACAGTACACAGGTTTTAAAGTAATTTATTAGGCAGCTCCGGGGTCTTCTTCCGACTTCGGGGGTCCTATTCCGACTTCGGGGGTCTCTCCGGTGTCCGCATCTTCTGCCGGCTCCACCGCTATCTTCTGCCGCTCTTTTGCCAGCGATGGTCCGGACTTCTTTTCTTCCCTTCCAGAGATGTTGACACGACGCTCTCTCCAGCTGCAATGGTCTCTGAACGCTCCGCAACGGACTTATATAGGCGGTGACCCTGCCCCCTTATGCCGTCAGTCCCTGGGCATGCTGGGACTGTGGCGTTTTAGGAGGCGTGGTCACCGGGTGATGGCCACGCCCCCTTATGGCGGCACAGTCCCAACATGCCCCGGGACAGTGACCTCATAAGGGGGCGGGGTCACCGCCTATATAAGTCCATTGCGGAGCGTTCAGAGACCATTCCAGCTGGAGAGAGCGTTGTGTCAACATCTCTGGAAGAAAAGAAGTAGGCAGAAGGCAGAAGTCCGGGCCACCGCTAGCAATTGAGCTGCAGAAGATAGCGGAGGAGCCGTCAGAAGATCAGGACACCGGGGGGAGACGCCGGAGAGACCCCCGAAGTCGGAAGAGGACCCCTGAAGTCGGAAGAAGACCCTGGAGCTGCCTAATAAATTACTTTAAAAACCTGTGTACTGTGTTTTTTATTGACACTTTTTTCCCTAGGTGAATGGGTAGGGGTACCATGTACCCCATACTCATTCACATAGGGTGGGGGGCCGGGATCTGGGGGCCCCCTTATTAAAGGGGGCTCCCGGATTCCGATAAGCCCCCCGCCCGCAGACCCCGACAACCAACGGCCAGGGTTGTCAGGAAGAGGCCCTTGTCCTCATCAACATGGGAACAAGGTGCTTTGGGGTGGGGGGGGCCCGCAGGGTGCCCCCCATGCCCCAAAGAACCCACCCCCCCATGTTGAGGGCATGCGGCCTGGTACGGTCCAGGAGGGGGGGGTGGGCGCTCGCTCGTCCCCACCCCCATTCCTGACCGGCCGGGCTGCGTGATCAGGTAAGGGTCTGGTATGGATTTTGGGGGGGACCCCACGCCGATTTTTCGGCGTGGGGGTTCCCCTTAGATCCATACCAGACCTAAGGGCCTGGTATGCCCCTGGGGGGGGGAACCCACGCTGGTTTTTTCCTTTAAAACTTGGTGCGGCGTTTCCCCTCAGGATTCATACCAGAAAGCTGTCAGCACTGCCTGTCGCTCATCGCGAAAGGAAAAAAAAGTTTTCCTTTCCCGACCAGCGAGCCAGGCTTGTGCTTACAAAGTCGTACTGAAGTCGTGTCTATATTATTCAGGCACGATTTGCATGTTACTTCAGGGTTTAACATTGAGGTCTATAGTGTACAACTCGCATAGAAGTTGGACCAAAGTAGTGCAGGGACTACTTTCAAGTCGGCACGACTTAAAGTCGTGCCAATATGAATGGTAGTCATTGAAAATCATGGAGAATGACTTGTCATACGATTTTGCAGTACAAAATCATGGGACAAGTCGTATAAGTGTGAAAGGGGCCTAAATCTGATATAGGGCAGTCGGCAAGTGGTTATCCCTTAATAAAATCAACTCCTGGACTTCTCAAATGTGTTTTACCTGCTTGGGAGATTCACCCTTGTTATTGGTCCTGGGGACCATTGTCTGTGGTATAGGAAATCCAAATTTAACTAAAAAAAAAAAAAAAAAAAAAAACTAAAATAAACTACAATAAAGAGCTACGTGTTGTAAAGTGCAAAAAAACCTATAACGTGAAAAGAAACAAAGGAACAATGCTCTTATATCATAAATTACATATCACCATAGTGAATAAACAAATAGATCTTAATTTAAAGAGGAACTACAGTCTGCTCACATAATTTGTAATAAAAACATATTTGCCATTCTGAAGCTTCACTCCAACCACTTTGCATAATATTTTATATACACTGTGATTCTGTACTTGCCAAATATGCTGCAGAAATCTCCCTCCACTGAGTCTGGCTGCAACAATTTTAACTGTGGGCAGCTGAAGCTGCTACCTGTTCACTTCCTAGATTTACACAGACACACAGAGGCACACCTCCAGCTCTGCAGCTCTCATTGGCCCTCTTATGACTCGCCCCCCTCCCTTCCTGGTAAATTCTCATGAGAGAGAGAGAGAGCGCTGTGCATGATATCATAAGCCTAGGCTTTTTTCCAGACAAACAAGAAGTGGGCTATATAAGGTATTTACTGGCAGAATAAAAAAAAGTTTTATTATCCAAAGTTAAAACAAGGGCAGAAGATTTAATAGATGGAAAGATTTAAAAAATTACTGAAGTTCCGCTTTCAATTATAAAAGATACATAAAAATTGTGAAGTCCATGTATAGATCCCACATGTGAATAACGTCTTCAGTGATTATAGGAAAGGTTCCTCTCCACCAACATGCAGACACTATGCACTCACCAGACTTAATTAACCCCTATTACAGGGAGTCAAATTACGATATAGGTCGGGAGAGGAAAGAGCACTCTCATGGTGCAGTATTTCAGATCATTTATTTTAAAACAGAAGATATGTACTGCACGTACATCAATGATGAAAGGGATCAGCATGTATTGTATAGGTCAGCTGAAACGCATGTGGAACGCAAACTGGTGCTTCCTATACAATAAATAATCTGAAATGCTGTACCATGAGAGTGTTTCCTCTCCCTCTCTATATGCCAGCACTAGAGCTTTGAATAATAAATATATTATAGATAGATGGATAGATAGATAGGATGACCGCAGTGGTTTGAATGCATTCCTGTGACTTCATGTATGACATCTTGGATTTTCCCATATGTGCAATTTGACTCCCTGTAATAGGAGTCAATTAAGTCCGGTGGGTGCATAGTGTCTGCATGTTGGTGGAAAGGAACCTTTTCCTATACACCTTGAGGACGTTATTCACGTGTGGGATCTATACATGGACTTCACAATTTTTATGTATCTTTTATAATTTAAAGCAGAACTTCAGTAATTTTTTTTTTTTCAATCTTTCCATCTATTAAATCTTCTGCCCTTCTTTTATAGTTTAAATGAAGATGTATTTATTCACTATGATGATATGTAATTTATGATATAAGTGTGTGTTTCCTTTGTTTCTTTTCATGTTTGTTATTTTTAACTTTAAAAAAAAGAAAAAAAACAAGACTTTACAATCAGTTTAACCACTTGAGCCCCGGACCATTATGCTGCCTAAGGACCAGAGGTCTTTTTCCAATTTGGCACTGCGTCGCTTTAACTGCTAATTGCGCGGTCATGCAATGCTGTACCCAAACGAAATTTGCGTCCTTTTCTTCCCACAAATAGAGCTTTCTTTTGATGGTATTTGATCACCTCTGCGGTTTTTATTTTTTGCGCTATAAATGGAAAAAGACCGAAAATTTTGAAAAAAAATGATATTTTCTACTTTTTGTTATAAAAAAAAATCCAATAAACTCAATTTTAGTCATACATTTAGGCCAAAATGTATTCGGCCACATGTTTTTGGTAAAATAAATGTCAATAAGCGTATATTTATTGGTTTGCGCAAAAGTTATAGCGTCTACAAACTAGGGTACATTTTCTGTAATTTACACAGCTTTTAGTTTATGACTGCCTATGTCATTTCTTGAGGTGCTAAAATGGCAGGGCAGTACAAAACCCCCCCAAATGACCCCATTGTGGAAAGTAGACACCCCAAGGAAATTGCTGAGAGGCATGTTGAACCCATTGAATATTTATTTTTTTTGTCCCAAGTGATTGAATAATGACAAAAAAAAAAAAAATATTTACAAAAAGTTGTCACTAAATGATATATTGCTCACACAGGCCATGGGCCTATGTGGAATTGCACCCCAAAATACATTCTGCTGCTTCTCCTGAATATGGGGATACCACATGTGTGGGACTTTTTGGGAGCCTAGCCGCGTACGGGGCCCCGAAATCCAATCACCGCCTTCAGGATTTCTAAGGGCGTAAATTTATGATTTCACTCTTTACTGCCTATCACAGTTTCGGAGGCCATGGAATGCCCAGGTGGCACAAAACCCCCCCAAATGACCCCATTTTGGAAAGTAGACACCCCAAGCTATTTGCTGAGAGGCATGGTGAGTATTTTGCAGCTCTCATTTGTTTTTGAAAATGAAGAAAGACAAGAAAAAACTTTTTTTTTTTCTTTTTTCAATTTTCAAAACTTTGTGACAAAAAGTGAGGTCTGCAAAATACTCACTATACCTCTCATCAAATAGCTTGGGGTGTCTACTTTCCAAAATGGGGTCATTTGGGGGGGGGTTTGTGCCACCTGGGCATTCCATGGTCTCCGAAACTGTGATAAGCAGTCAAGAGAGAAATCAAAAATTCACGCCCTTAGAAAGCCTGAAGGCGGTGCTTGGTTTTCGGGGTTCCGTACGCGGCTAGGCTCCCAAAAAGTCTCACACATGTGGTATCCCCGTACTCAGGAGAAGCAGCAGAATGTATTTTGGGGTATAATTTCACATATTCCCATAGCATGTTTGAGCAATATATCATTTAGTGACAATTTTGTGCAAAAAAAATAAATTGTCTCTTTCCCGCAACTTGTGTCGCAATATAAAATATTCCATGGACTCGACATGCCTCTCAGCAAATAGCTTGGGGTGTCTACTTTCCAAAATGGGGTCATTTGGGGGGGTTTTGAACTGTCCTGGCATTTTATGCACAACATTTAGAAGCTTATGTCACACATCACCCACTCTTCTAACCACTTGAAGACAAAGCCCTTTCTGACACTTATTGTTTACATGAAAAAGTTTTTTTTTTTTTTGCAAGAAAATTACTTTGAACCCCCAAACATTATATATTTTTTTAAAGCAAATGCCCTACAGATTAAAATGGTGGGTGTTTCATTTTTTTTTTTCACAGTATTTGCGCAGCGATTTTTCAAACGCATTTTTTGGGGAAAAAACACACTTTTTTAAATTTTAATGCACTAAAACACACTATATTGCCCAAATGTTTGATGAAATAAAAAAGATGATCTTAGGCCGAGTACATGGATACCAAACATGACATGCTTTACAATTGCGCACAAACGTGCAGTGGCAACAAAATAAATACATTTTTAAAAGCCTTTACAGGTTACCACTTTAGATTTACAGAGGAGGTCTACTTAAAAAATTACTGCCCTCGATCTAACCTTCGCGGTGATACCTCACATGCATGGTGCAATTGCTGTTTACGTTTGACGACAGACCGCCGCTTGCGTTCGCCTTAGTGCGAGAGCAGGGGGCGACAGGGGTGCTTTTTTTTTTTTTTTTCTTTATTATTTTTTTGCTTTTTTATCTTATTTTTAAACTGTTCCTTTCATTTTTATTTTTTTTTAATCATTTTTATTGTTATCTCGGGGAATGTAAATATCCCCTATGATAGCAATAGGTAGTGACAGGTACTCTTTTTTGAAAAAATTGGGGTCTATTAGACCCTAGATCTCTCCTCTGCCCTCAAAGCATCTGACCACACCAAGATCGGTGTGATAAAATGCTTCCCCAATTTCCCAATGGCGCTATTTACATCCAGCGAAATCTAAGTCATAAAATGCTCGTAGCTTCCGGTTTCTTAGGCCATAGAGATGTTTGGAGCCACTCTGGTCTCTGATCAGCTCTATGGTCAGCTGGCTGAATCACCGGCTGCATTTTCAGGTTCCCTGTTGAGACAGGAGAGCCAGAGAAAAACACGGAAGACGGTGGGGGGGGGGCATTCCCTCCCACGGCTTGTAAAAGCAGTCTAGAGGCTAATTAGCCGCTAGGATTGCTTTTACATGAAAGCCGACCGCTGGCTGAAAAGAATGATACCAAGATGATACCTAAACCTGCAGGCATCATTCTGGTATAACCACTCAAAGTTGTGAATGGCGTACCTGAAGACAAAAAAATGGTTAACAATAAAGCACAGTAAACGGTAAAGTATAAAAAATTGCATACCTGAAAAGCAAACATGATAAAACATAATAACAATAAAACATTGCAGAATAGAATACAGTAAAAATGAGCAGAACAATAGAGAGAATAGAGAGAGAGAGAACAATAAAACGACAACTATTTTTTTTTTTTTTATTTTATATATATACACTACCGTTCAAAAGTTTGGGGTCACCCAAACAATTTTGTGTTTTCCATGAAAAGTCACACTTATTCACCACCATACGTTGTGAAATGAATAGAAAATAGAGTCAAGACATTGACAAGGTTAGAAATAATGATTTGTATTTGAAATAACATTGTTTTTACATCAAACTTTGCTTTCATCAAAGAATCCTCCTTTTGCAGCAATTACAGCATTGCACACCTTTGGCATTCTAGCTGTTAATTTATTGAGGTAAGCTGGAGAAATTGCACCCCACGCTTCTAGAAGCAGCTCCCACAAGTTGGATTGGTTGGATGGGCACTTCTGGCGTACCATACGGTCAAGCTGCTCCCACAACAGCTCAATGGGGTTCAGATCTGGTGACTGTGCTGGCCACTCCATTACCGATAGAATACCAGCTGCCTGCTTCTGCTGTAAATAGTTCTTGCACAATTTGGAGGTGTGTTTAGGGTCATTGTCCTGTTGTAGGATGAAATTGGCTCCAATCAAGCGCTGTCCACTGGGTATGGCATGGCGTTGCAAAATGGAGTGATAGCCTTCCTTATTCAGAATCCCTTTTACCCTGTACAAAGCTCCCACCTTACCAGCACCAAAGCAACCCCAGACCATCACATTACCTCCACCATGCTTAACAGATGGCGTCAGGCATTCTTCCAGCATCTTTTCATTTGTTCTGCGTCTCACAAACTTACTTCTTTGTGATCCAAACACCTCAAACTTGGATTCATCCATCCACAACACTTTTTTCCAGTCTTCCTCTGTCCAATGTCTGTGTTCTTTTGCCCATCTTAATCTTTTTCTTTTATTGGCCAGTCTCAGATATGGCTTTTTCTTTGCCACTCTGCCCTGAAGCCCAAAATCCCGCAGCCGCCTCTTCACTGTAGATGTTGACACTGGTGTTTTGCGGGTACTATTTAATGAAGATGCCAGTTGGGGTCCTGTGAGGCGTCTGTTTCTCAAACTAGAGACTCTAATGTGCTTATCTTCTTGCTTAGTTGTGCAACGCGGCCTCCCACTTCTTTTTCTACTCTGGTTAGAGCCTGTTTGTGCTGTCCTCTGAAGGGAGTAGTACACACCGTTGTAGGAAATCTTCAATTTCTTTGCAATTTCTCGCATGGAATAGCCTTCATTTCTAAGAACAAGAATAGACTGTCGAGTTTCAGATGAAAGTTCTCTTTTTCTGGCCATTTTGAGCGTTTAATTGACCCCACAAATGTGATGCTCCAGAAACTCAATCTGCTCACAGGAAGGTCAGTTTTGTAGCTTCTGGAAGGAGCTAGACTGTTTTTAGATGTGTGAACATGATTGCACAAGGGTTTGCTAATCATCAATTAGCCTTCTGAGCCAATGAGCAAACACATTGTACCATTAGAACACTGGAGTGATAGTTGCTGGAAATGGGCCTCTATACACCTATGTAGATATTGCACCAAAAACTAGACATTTGCAGTTAGAATAGTCATTTACCACATTAGCAATGTATAGAGTATATTTGTTTAAAGTTAGGACTAGTTTAAAGTTAGCTTCATTTAAAAGTACAGTGCTTTTCCTTCAAAAATAAGGACATTTCAATGTGACCCCAAACTTTTGAACGGTAGTGTATATATATATATTTTTTTTACACTTTTTTTGTAACTAACTTTTATAACTGTAACCGGTTCCAGGTTCGGGTCTCTCAAAATGCGATGGCATCTTGGGAGACCCTGTGAAAGTGTGCCTAGTCTGTGCAATGCTGTACCCTACGCTAATACTCAACTAGTGCATGGTAGCGTTCAAAACATTCACCAATGCAAAGACCAGGATTGTCAGGACAGGAGGGACAATAATAGCGGGTGTCACGCCTATATCCGCGCTAGCTGCAGACACAATATCTTTTTTGGGGGCGTTCGCTGGGTAGGGGTACTCGGGAGGACATAAAGAAAATGCCTCTCATGCAGCCGACTGCATTTGGTTGGGGATGTGAATGGGGGAAGTACGGGCGCTGCAGAAGCGGTGGGTTCCCAATTAGGATTGGCGAATGCAGCAGGAAGGGCACTATGGGCACGACGGGCCTGTGTTTGTCTTTTTGGTGGCAGCGGGACACTACTTGTGCTTGCCACCTCACCAGCTTGAACTGCACTTATGGGACTCGCCACGTCACCAAGTGTTACTGCAGTGCTGGTTTGACTACGACCGGGGTGTACTAGGCCGCTGGCGCTTGCCAGTTCACCAAAACGCTACCAAAAAATCTGTTGGCGATCGCAGGGATCAGGCCTGACTCTGCGAACGCTGCAGTTATGCGTTTTAGTGTTTTGTAAGTGTCAGTGATCGATCGATACTGCACTTGGGTGGGCTGGGCCGGGCGGAGGGGCAAAACGCAGGTGCTAGCAGGTATCTGGGCTGATTCCGCTAACACTGCGTTTTTGGGAACCCTAAACTGCTGGGGACACTAGTATAGATCTGATCGGATCAGATATTGATCCGTTCAGATACTATACCACTAAGGGAGGCGTATGCTGCGTGCGTGGGTGTTAGCGGTACTGGCGCTAACCTGACCCTGCCTGGGGCTGGTGCTTGCCAGTTCACCAAAATACTACCAAAAAAACTGTTAGCGATCGCAGGGATCAGGCCTGACTCTGCGAACGCTGCAGTTATGCGTTTAGTCTTTTGTAAGTGACAGTGATCGATCGATACTGCACTTGGGTGGGCTGGGCTGGGCCGGGCGGAGGGGCAAAACGCAGGTGCTAGCAGGTATCTGGGCTGATCCCGCTAACACTGCGTTTTTGGGAACCCTAAACTGCTGGGGACGCTAATATAGATCTGATCGGATCAGATATTGATCCGTTCAGATACTATACCACTAAGGGAGGTGTATGCTGCGTGCGTGGGTGTTAGCGGTACTGGCGCTAATCTGACGCTGCCTGGGGCGACGCATATCACCGCCGGGCGATCAGGGGGCTAAACCTTTATTCGGTAATAAACGGCGGGTGCCCTGACACTATAAAAAATAAACAAACTAACCAGCGTCAACCGTAACGGTTATACGGTGATCAGTGGTGAAAGGGTTAACTAGGGGGCAATCAAGGGGTTAAAACATTTATTCGGTAGTATATGGGGGTCCCTGACGCTATAAAACGCTGACGGCGAACCTAAATATTTATGTCCCTAACTAGCGTCACCAGCGACACTAATACAGCGATCAGAAAAATGATCGCTTAGCGACACTGGTGACAGGGGGTGATCAAGGGGTTAAAACTTTATTAGGGGGGGTACCCTAGACCTAAAGGGGGGTAACAGTATCTGTCCCAACACTGTAACTGTCACAAACTGACACTATGCAGTAATCAGGAAAAAAAAAAACAAAAAAACAAAAAACTGCTGGTGTCAGTTTGTGACAGGGGGGGGGGGTGATTGGGGGGCGATCGGGGGGGGGATCGGGGTGTTTTGTGTGCCTGGCATGTTCTACTGTGTGTGTGTGTGTGTGTGTGTGTGTGTGTGTGTTGGTGCACTCACATTGATGTCTTCTCTCCTCGGAACGGAAATTACCGAGCCGAGGAGAGATGACATCATTTCCTTTGCTGCTGTTTAGCATACAGCAGCAAAGGAATGATTCGATTGGCCGGCGGCGATCGCGAGGGGGGGGGCCACGAACGGATGGTCTCCCCCTCACCACCGATCGCCGCTGGACAAACGACGACCGCCTCGGGCACCGGGGGGGTCCGATCGGACCCCCCACCCGCGGAAGGCAAATCACGTACACTGTACGTGATTTTGCCTGTCCGTGCCACTTTGCCGACGTACATCGGCGTGAGGCGGTCGTCAAGTGGTTAAGTGCAACTGGGGTCAGCTACAGGCATTCAAATTATTTATATGTTCTTTACAAAGAGTAAATGAGCTTTAAAAAAACAGAAATTACCTCTTTAGCTGAAGGCATCGTGGAGCCATTCATCCACAAAATTTACAACAGGAGCCTTTAACTTTCAGCAGCTCAGCTTTCCAGAAATGGCTCAGCAGGGCTCCAGCCTACTAATCTCTAATGCAGGGGTCAGCAACCTTTTTCCACTTAAGGGCCGGATTTACCTGCTAATAAATGAAGATGATAAAATTAATAGTACAGGTTTACCTCACTTTAAGTTCACTAATACAAAGCCAGTTCACCCTGAGGGAGAATGTGGCTGGGGATTCGGATTTGCTGTAGTGTCCTCTGTCTCCTGCACCCCACAAACACACGCTGTGTAGGTAGAACTCTCCTACCTTACACAGGTGTACAGCAACCAGAGCAGCAGAGATCGGCAACACAGGGCTGGATGGGGGCGGGAACTGCTGAAGTTAACTTTTTACATTAACAGGCTGGTGATTGGTTGCTAGGAACTCCCGTCAACCAATCATCTGCTGTTTAAAGAAAAAGTTAACTCCAGCAGTCCCCCCCCCCCCCCCCCATCCCCCCATCCCCCCCATCCCCCCCATCCAGCCCTGTGATAGCAGCCGCTCCCCACTGTCCAATGAAGAGGACAGCGGCGAAAAAAGTCCACTGCCTGGGTGCCGTGAATTAATCACAGGCACTGGCGGGCTGTATATTCAGCAGTGGTGGGCTGGGTGTGGGCCGCAGGTTGCTGACCCCTTCTCCAATGTAGACACAGAACAGACATTCTAGGAAGGGGGAGCAAGGTGAGCTAAACTGCTGACACAAAACTTGACTGACTCTGCTGTGAACTCTGAGGATAATTTGTCATTTGCTCCACAATATATGCAGCTACAGAGGTCAGTGAGGGCTTGTTGTAAAGCTCATTTACATATATGTATATATTCTGGTCACAGGTTCATTACCGGTGTACAAATTTAAACATCAGTTTCTGTTTACTCTTCCAGCACGGGGATCAGTTGTACCACAAGTTGACATTATAAGCAAACGTTCATCCATCAAAGAGCAGAAATCTGCTAGCAATGGTGAGTAAGAAGAGTATTATTCCTAAGAAAGCTGTTCATCTTAAAAAGACATTAAAGATATAGTTAGGTGATTAGTCTAAAACAAATATTCGCAATAAGGGTTCCTCCAGAGGGGTCTAGGGGTTCCTTGAGCTGTGGTTGATTAGCCACCAGCCTGATGGTGCCTTCATATATCTAGGTCGAACGCCACTTTATAAAGCCAACAGCAGAACTCCAATGATCTTTTTAGCTGTCAGTGGTGGTCAGAATTCCACTCTTAAAATGAACGGAGGGGCGAATAATAAAATGTCCATTCATAAATCATGTTTCATTTATGAAGGCTAAAGTACAATTTCTATTACGGGTGCACCGATACTGGTATCAGTGCTGATACCGAGTATTTTCATGAGCATTCCTGAAAATGTTCCCGATACCCAAAACCAATACTTTGTGTTGCGATTTGCGTCCATAAAAAATTACTACTTTTGTCGTGAAGGCACCCATTACAATCAAATAAGGGGTGTAGGTATGGGAGCCAAATATGCCCCAAGCGTGGCCAATATATTGATGAGCCAATGGGAAGAGACCAATATGTTTGGCACTGATATACCAGAAATATCACTGCACAAAAGATATATAGATGATATTATAATATTAGGGGATGACACAGAGGAAAGTCGAGTTTTTTCTATCAAACATTAATAACAATAGCTATGGATTGAAATTTACTGGTAGTTGGAATCTATATGAGCAGAGTTTCTTAGATTTAGTTTTGATGAAGGGCGAATATTCTATCATCACAAACTTTCTTCAAGGAAACGGATAGGAACAGTTACATACCTACAGCGAGTTGCCATCACCCCAAATGGCTGGGAGGGATCCCGAAAGGACAGTTGATGCATGTGCGATGCAACTGTGACAGCTTAGGATATTACTTAACCCAGTCTGACTTAGTCGTGAAGAAGTTCAAGGAAAAAGGGTACCATGAGCAAAATTTAGTGCCATAGCTGAAACCGGTAATGGAAATGGATAGAGCAACACTTCTGATGGATAAACCAAAAAAAGAGTAGAATAAGTGAACAGATACCTTTTCTAACTAATTTTAATAGCAATTATAAGGCGTTGGAATGTATAGTGAAGAAACATTGGGCAATATTACTTAGGGACAAGACTCTAGTTGGCTTAATCCCCAAGCGCCCACAATTTATCTACCGTAGAGCACCAAACCTAAGAGATAAATTAGTCCCTAACATTTATGATCCCCCTAAAAATATGGTCACTATTCTAAACCAAACCAGTTTCTTCTATTGTCGGAGGTGCAAAGCATGTAAAACCACGAGAAAAAATATTAGAAAAATAGATAAATTTGAATCCTTCTGTACCGGTAGAGAATTCAGTATCAAGAAATTTAGTACATGCAAATCCACACATGTCACATATGTAATAGCATGTCCCTGTGGGTTACAGTATATTGGGCGGACCACTAGGTTCTTGAGCACAAGAATAAATGAGCACCTTAATATTAAAAAGGGATTCCCTAAACACAGCCTTTCAAATCATTTCAAATCATAGCCTTTCAAATCAGAATGTATCATAACAGGGATCCAAGTCTGGCAACTTTTTTTGGAATAGATAGAATAGAACCCCATTGAAGAGGAGGGAATATGACCCAGAGGATTTCAAAGAATGAAACTGAGTGGATTTTTAGAATGAATACACTTAACTCAGCGGGTATTAATGATGATATAGACTTGAATTGCTTCTTATCAAATGATTAGTGATTTTCATGCTTTATTCTATTGTAAAAGATGTCCTTTTCCTATCTAAACTTCTTGTTTAATGAGATTAATTGTTAGGAGCAATGCCTTTTGGCCGCCACATGATGGCGACATTTGTGAGACAACACTTGAGATTGTTCATAATTTTTTTCTACCACTAGGTGTCACATGTGACGCTATTTAAATTTCCAATTTCCAAATTTTTTTTGTGATCATTTTCAATATTAGGTGATATAACCTTTTATTTACATAAACATCTATACTCATCATTACATAGTTTAAATTTAATTCAATACCAATTGGAAGGATTGGATACTTTCGAGGGTGGCAGTATAAAACCATGGAGGTGATGTATCCGGTCATGTGACCAATGATGACGTCAGATGCACTGACGAAACGCGTATGGAATGGTCGAGCGTGATACGTCACTTCCGCCTATAGTGGAATGAAGGTGAAGCGCAAAACGGCATCCCCGCATCCATTTGTATGCTTTTAACATTTGTCTTATGCTGGATGGCGTTTAGAGACACTTTTTTTATCAAATAAACCCCTTTTTATGATATACTTCACCATGGGAGATTGTTCCTTGGTTTCATGTCTGACCTGGATGCGTCTGGCTATTTTGCAATATTTTGACTGGAGCCACCACCGGACCAGTCGAGACGGATCTCCAGATATATATTTCAATCTTCCAAAAGATTTTATGACCTCCATAATAGCCTACTCATCAGATGGAGATGATCCCTGAGTGCTGGTGGAGGATTCCTACAGTCACCTAATTATTGGATTAATCACCTTCTTACTGGAAAATATTTGATTAGCTTTTTTGGATTTTCATTATTTTGGTCATTTGGACACTATTGATTTGTGACTTTTACCAAATTGATGACATTATGTATGTATTTGATCACAGTTATTCCGCACATTTATGATTGAGGGTTTGATTAATTTTTTATTGGAGTGAATCTGGTGGTTATACAGTTTTATTTGCACTGCATTTCATCACATACACACTTTCACTTTAGTGATTCTGAGCCTAAGCTCACACAGGAGCGGTGCAGGAAACCATACTGCATGACGGCTTCCGCTGGCTCCTGATCTGACTGGGGACACCTGTGGCTTGGGCTCCTCTTGCCTCTCCCATGGCTTTGTTCCCCACATCTCCAGTGTTTTGAGCCATCCATTGGATCCCCTCCCCATTCCACCTGGTCTCGCTGCACCATATTACTGGGCTAGATGGCTTCTGATTGGTCAGTGCCGTCTATGTGACGGTGCTGACCAATTAGAATCCATGCAGTCCGTGCTGTCAGCACTGTAAGGAGAGGAGAGAAAGCCGCATGGATTTCAAACCCCCGGACCAGTAAAGCGGCTTTACGACGTCTGACAGCAGGGATCGTGGTAATCTGGTACAGTGGGACCGGAGTGGGATGGGGAGAGGGTCCAGTGGATGGCTCGAACCACTGGAGGCTGGGGGGAGAGAGCTGCTGTAGGTCATGCAATGAGGTTTCCCGCACTGCTCCAAAATCACTGACCAGCCTGGGTTCACACAGGAGCGGTGCAGGAAACCACATGTGATACGAACAGGAGAAGCCCCAAATTCCTTTTCAAATCGCATAAAATTCTTTGTGGTGTGATTTGCGTCTATATAAAATGGATGGGCGCAAAATACTGTATTGGTACGCCTACTCGCCAAGTAAACAAAAGTGTATTAGTGCATACCTATTTTCTATAAATGGGGAGGGCAGGCAAAGTCATCAGTCTGGATGAACTCAGGGCTGGTGCTAGACTACTAGGCAAGACCAGCTACTTGCACCCCCCAAAAAAAACAAACTTACACATCCCCCCCCCCCTTTCTGCACATAATGCCTCCCCCTCTTTAACCCAACACTCTGTCCCTCACACACTGCCCCCTTTAATCCTACACCACCCTTGCTTTATACACTGCCCCCTTTAACCCCACAACCCCCTTTTCTGTATACACCCCCTTTAATCCTACACCATGCTTCCTGTATACCTACACCCCCTTCCTGCACAAACTGCCCCCTCATTGAACTGACCTAAGCTGCCCCGATATACACAGCAAGTAGCACATGGTCAGGGTGCCAGGTCTGTTAGTCCCCGCTCAGTCCCACCACCCAGGTCAGTGGTTCCACCTGACAACAGAGTTCGTCCACCTGCTCCCGCAGCCTCTGGTTCTCACACTGCAAGTCGGTGATGGGAGAGGGGCCCCGCACGTCCTCAAGCTGCCTCTCCTCCCTGCTCCTGAACGCCTTTATCTCAACTTGCAGCCCATGCACGGACATTCCCTCTCCTCCAGTGCACTCCTGCAGACCAGCCACACCAACATCTCCACCCCAAGCTCCATGCTGGCTGACGATGACAGGCAGCAATCGGGGCTTTGGCTGACTTTCAGCTGCAACGATCCCCATCATTCAGTGAATGACCTTGTCCAGTGCCAGAATCTCAGCTCACTTCCGCTGTGTGCAGGTGTATCGGTGTGGGCAGGGGAGGGATGGCAGCTCTAGAAGTGACAGCCACTGGGGATTAAGGAGGTGACAGGAGAGGAATGTGGCACTGGCTGCGCCCTAGGTGACAGTGTGCCCTAGGCGGCTGCCTAGTTCGCCTAGTGGTAGCACCAGCCCTGGATGAACACATATGACCGATCCTTGTAATATAACCTGTAGTATTTTACCTGCTCTGCGCAGTGGTTTTGTATAGAGCAGCCCTGATCCTACTCTTATCGGGTCATATGCCAGTGCTCCTGGCTCCATTCTCCTGCTAAGTGAACCCCAGCAAACAGTTTGCTGTGGTGGCACCCAAGCAGGCGCGCTCCCGAGCTGCTGCTCTGTGTGTCCATTCAGACACTGAGCCATTGCTTGGCCCCTCCCCATCTCTCTTCTCATTGTCTCAATGGCTGTGATTGACAACAGTGGGAGCCAATGTCGCTCGCTGCTGTCTCCGCCAATGAGAGGATGGAGAGTCGAGACTCTTGTGCACATTGCTAGATCGCGATGGGGCTCAGGTAAGTATTTGGGGGGGGGGGGTGCTACACACAGGCTTCTACCTTCATGCATAGAATGCATGCTGGTAAAAAAAAAAAAAAATATTGAGCCTTTAGAACCAATTTAAATACAAATCCTTTGACAGTTAAAATAGCTCACTTGCGTGCATTTCTGCATTTTGGTTATATATTTGGCTGTTTGCAGTTCAGCTTTAACCATTTATAGACCTATGAAAATCACCTACCTTAGATCTGACCTGACAATGTCTTCCAATCGCTCAAGGTCCAGCTCCCCCCAATAATAAGCCACTAGATGCTAGTGGACCCCTGGTGCTCCTCGGGGGAGGGATTTTCACCATATTGTGTTCTTGTAATAATAGCCACATTCTCATTGCAGCTGCTTCGTTCCCCTGGTGGAAGAAGGTTGGTTTCTGGTTCTGTGGATTGTCTATGCAGCCTGAAGTCAAGCTATCTAAAGAGGAAGAGGAGAAATTACAGAGGAAGCTGACCAGTATTGATGAAGTGCCATTATGGAGAAATGTGTGCAATGTTAACGCTGTCATCCTCCTCGCCATCAATGTTTTCCTATGGGCATATTTTGCCTAAAAAAACTGTCGCCAGTGACAAAGTTAAAGGAATGGTCCATATCCACTGTGTGTAGTTCTGGAAGGATACACTTTTCCAGCTAGAAAAGGAAGTGACATGCGCAATGTTTGAACTCAATACAATATGACAAATGGCAATGAACTTATACTATAAAGTATAAGCAGTGATTGAATGTTTTAACTAGAGTGAAGGCAATTGTTCCTGGGATTATGAGGTTTGAAGACTCAGCCATGACTACTACTGTTGTTTACCAGCTGCACAGTAGCGAAAAGCAATTTCTTTTCCTTCATACCCCTTATGTTCTTTTATATACTATCTGAGTCTCTCGTACAGCAGTTTAACACTTTTTAATCTAAAGCGGTACCAAACCCAAATTGTAACATTCATTGCAGCTTACCAACCCTTAGATGTGGTATATGCATTTGTTGTCTTTGCTTAGGCTTTAACCCCCGCCCCCCCCCCCCCCCTTAGTTTTTATCTGGCTAGTAACACACCTCCTGTATAAGCCTCCTTTCACACTGGGACGCCCGGCCGTTAGCACTAAAGCGCCTGAAAACTGCCTTAGTGTGACCCCACACTGGATGAAAGGCCACAGGGGCACCATTTGACGGCAGCATTGTCAGTTTGGGGGAGAAAGTGTTAGACATACTAGCAGATTTAGGCCGGCCATACATTATACAAGTTTCTTGTACAATTTTTCAAAACCATATAATAGAAAGGCAAATCTAAACACTTTCACTATGCAATCAGGCAGGCACTTGCACTACATAGTTGAAGCTAAATCTAAAAGTAATTGAATAATAAAATGGTAAAATGTATGGCCAACTTTAGATGCACAACAAATTGAAGCCAAAATCCAGCTCGCATACTGCCGTTGCACTTGCAGCAACAGTTTTTCCCTTCCAGGATAAAGGTGCTACATTAATAAATAAAAGCTGACCGCTATAGGTTCCCTTGTTGGAGTGCTGCAGGACAGCTTGTTCTGTTGAAGAACAACAGACTTACTTGCCGAGTCACCAGGTGAAATGCTGGAAATAGGCGGCGATTTGACTTGTCAAATCGGCCCGATGTGAATGTGGGCTCAATTTGTATTGATATTGGTGATAGTTAAAAACGTAATCCAGTGGTCTCCAAACTGTGGCCCGCCGGCCGGGGTCAGGCTGTTGCATGTGTTTATCTAGCCCCTGGGACTGCTATGAGGTACTAATTCTCCCACTGCCACCATGCCTTTTCACTGCTGCCAACAGTGGGGCAGCAGTATTCCTCCTGCCACCAACAGTGGAGTACTATTCATTCGGTCACTATTCCTCCGACTGATACCAATGATGGGGCGGTATTCCTCCTATTAATACCAATGATGGGATATTATTCCTCTTTTTAATACTAATAATGGGCCACTATTGCTCCTACTAATACCAATGATGGGATATTATTCCTCCTACTAATACTAATGATGGGCCACTATTCCTCCTACTAACACTAAGGCTGGGGCACTATTTCTCCTACTTATACCAATGATGGGGTATTTGTCCTCCTACTACTACCAATGATGGGGCACTATACTTCGTGCTACTGACTACAGGCGCTGTGTAATTTCTTTTTACTTGCAATGAATACCAATCTCAAGGCATTAACTACTCCCACTGATCCTGGCCCAGTTTGTACTCCCATTGACCGCAGTCCAGCCCTCCTTAACTCTAAAGGACCAAAAACTGCCCTTCTTTTAGAAAGTTTGAAGGCCCCTGTGCTAACATAACATAATTTTTTAATAATTCAGAGGTCCATTCCCATACTCCCCATCATGTGGCTCACATATAACTGAAGGGTGTGGATAATCCCAGTTATAATCACTGATCTAGCAATTTAAATATAAGGGTTGAAAAAATGTGAAGCATTGAATTAGCACTTGGCAGCCATTGAGACACTGGGAGTGTTTTGCATTAGGCATGGGAGGACCTCAACTTGAAAATGTTACATCTGGTTAAATTGCACCCCACCTCCCCCCGTATCATATACAATGTGCAGACACCAAAGAGGAAGTATATATGTTTACAGGGTGGGTTTACTATCAGCTCAACTGTAATGTAATCAGGTTATCCTTATTTATCCATTTCATGTTTATAAAGAAGGCATCTGTAAAGAAAGTGGTAATCATCAATAAACAGGACTTTTTCATCTTGTAGTTTTAGTGTGGTTGTTTGCAACATCCCCCTCCCTGCACCGCTGCACTTGCCACTTTTTTGGGGGTGAGGGGAGCTGGTTTTGATAGGTACCCACTCCCACTTTCGGTCAGATCACAGCGGCGATCTGAGCAGAAGTTTGGCCCCTCCCCCCCCCCCCCCCCCGCAACCTTCTAGGACACATCACAGGTCAGAGGTAACTGTGGGACCATTCACAAAACGCAGCATGGCTCGCAATTTTGCAGTAGGAAAGCGGCTGTGAAGCCAGAACACTGCACTGACAGTTTACCTTACTTAAAATGCCAGCGCCTGAACCTGAAGCCAATTGAAGAATCGGTTTGGGTGAGCACATGCCTGGAGCCCTGGACAGGTAAGTTTCTTTATATTAAAATGGTTTAAGTAAAAACTGCACAATGTGCAAAAAACAGAAAAATTTGAAAAAAGCAGCAAACACAAAAAAAAGACAATATCCTCTCTAAGGCTTCATTCCCACGAGGAGGATTCGCTGCCACGGAGTCCGCCTCTGTCCGCCAGCTCAGCGGGAGATCTCTCCGTTGATCTCCGCTGAGCCGGCAGATGACAGGTCCCTCTCTGCTCACTGAGCGGGGAGGGGCTTGTCAAGCGCCGCTGGTTGCTATGGAGAGATCGGATGAAAAGGGACAGCATGTCCCTTTTCATCCGATCTCACCCAATCCGATCCACCAGGGACGGATGCGAACGTAGGGCCATCCGTCTAATTTTTAGCGGATCAGACCGGGTTGGATGTCAGCAGACATGTCACCGTGACAAGTGTCAGGCTGACAAATTGCCCGACAGGTCGCCCCTGTGTGAACCGGCACTGAACGTCCCATTAACCATGTGTTGACACGTAATGAATCAAATCATCCTCTATTTCACAGAGTGCCACCACCAGAAACCTTTACCAAAAAGTGATGAAGGGGGACACGCTTACCCATTTCCCATGACCACCTTAGTTACTCGACAGTCATAAAGCGTTTATATACTCTCTCTGGAAGATATAAGCCTCCACACAGCCTCTGTATCGCTCCTGACCACAGACACTCGGATATACACAGCCCAACTCTCAATGTGATAAGTCATGAAAGTAAAAAGGCCTCTCCGTAGTGTAAAACCATATAAAATGCTTTAATCGATAAACAAACCACACTTACATCGATATGCAAATAATGCACAATAATCAGCAACAAACTGGCATGGACATCCACGTCCTGGTACACGATGACATCAGTAAAGGCTCCGCCCAATATGTTTCATCAGCAATAGACATCTTCTGGGGCAACTGGCCCCTTACCACGTTTTTGCATATACACTGGGTAAAATAAGTATTGAACACATCACCATTTTTCTAAGTATATATATATTTCTAAAGGTGCTATTAGCATGAAATTTTCACCATCAGTGACAACCCATGCAATCTATACATACAAAGAAACCAAAACGAATAAGTTCAGAAATTTAGTTATGTGTAAAAAAAAAATGGAATGACACAGGGAAAAAGTATTGAACACATGCAGAATGGGAGATGCAAAAAGGCATGGAAACCCAAGACACCACCTGAAATTTATCAGTAATTCGAAATCCTGCCCCTTGTCAGTGCTAATAAATATCAGCTGGTTCAGTCTCAATTGATGGCCTATAAAAAGGTGTCTCATTACCAAGGTGCCACACAAGAAACATCTCATGCTGGGTAAAAGCAAAGAGCTCTCTCAAGACCTTCAACCTTATTGTTGCAAAACATACTGATGGCAATAGTTACAGAAAGATTTCTAAACTTCTGAATGTTCCAGTGCGCACTGTTGTGGCCACAATCTGGAAGTGGAAAGAACATCATTTTACCATAAACCAGCCACAACCAGGTGCTCTTTGAAAGATTTCTGACAGACAAGTGAAAAGAATTATCAGAAGCATTGTCCAAGAGCCAAGGAGCACTTGTGGAGAGCTTCAGAAAGAGCTGGAATTAGCAGGTACAATTGTTTCAAAGAAAACAATAAGTAATGCACTCAACCGCCATGGCCTGTATACACGCTCACCACGTAAGACTCCATTCCTGAAGAAAAAGCATGTTGAAGCTTGTTTAAAGTTTGCTATGCAAAACTTTGGACAAGCCTGTGAAATACTGGGAGAATAGTCTAGTCAGATTAGACCAAAATTTAATTCTTTGGATGCCATGATACACACCATGTTTGGAGGTCAAATTGCACTGCACATCACCCCAAAAACACCCCCATACCAACAGTGAAGTTTGGAGGTGGGAACATCATGGTGTGGGGCTATTTTTCAGCATACGGTACTGGCAAACATGTCATTGAAGGAAGGATGAATGGAAAAATGTACCAAGACATTCTTCATAAAAAATCTGCTGCAATCTATCAGGATGATGAAGAGGAAATGAGGGTGGACATTTCAGCAAGACAATGATCACAAATACAAAGCCAAGGAAATTCTGAATTGGTTTCAAAGAAAGAAAATAAAGCTGCTAGAATGGCCCAGCCAATCACCTTGAATGCAAGAGAAAATCTATGGAAAGAACTAAAGATCAGAGTTCATAAAAGAGGCCCACTGAACCTTCAAGAATTAAAGACTGTGTGGAAGAATGGGCCAAAATCACACCTGAGCAATGCATGCGACTAGTTTCTCCATACAGGAGGCGTCATGAAGCTGTCATTACCAACAAAGGATTTTGTATGAAGTATTAAATACATTTCAGTTAGCGTGTCATTCCATTTTATTACACATAACTTAACCACTTCGCCGCACGCCGATATACATCCTTACTTTGACGGGGGATATCGTTGTTATGGCAGCAGCTAGCTGCCATAACCCCGGTATCCTCTTGTTCAGCCGGCGGTCCGCTTCAGGATAAAAGTGGTCTCTGATTCGGATTCGCCGCAAGATAACTTTTATCGCCGGCGGGAGAGGGCCCCCTCTCCGGTCACGCTCCCAACTCCTCCGCCGCTTACTGGAGCCGCCGACAGCGGCAGAGGCGATTGGATGTTCCTCCCTCCTTGGCTTGGAGATGAGTGAGGGAAAGATGGCCCCACCCATCTCCATGACATTGCAGGGCGGAAGCGACGTCAAAACGTCACTTCTGTCCATAGCTCTTAGAGAGTCATTTTTTTTAATTACTTTTTTAAATGACAAATTTATTATTATTTTTTTATTGCATATTGTCCTGGCATGCTTTTTTTCTATTACAAGAGATGTTTACATTCCTTGTAATAGGAATAAAAGTGACACAATTTAAAAAAAAAAAAAAAACAGTGTAAAAATAAAAGGTAAAATAAGAAAAAAGAGAAAAAATTTTTAAACGCGCGCCCCTCCCGTCGAGCTCGCATGCAGAAGCGAACGCATAAGTGAGTAGCGCCCGCATATGAAAACTGTGTTCAAACCACACATGTGAGGTACCGCCGCGATCGGTAGAGTGAGAGCAATAATTTTAGCCCTAGACCTCCTCTGTAACTCAAAACATACAACCGGTAGAATTTTTTAAACTTTACTGTTGGCTTATTTTTTAATTAAAAAAGTGTATTTTTTCCAAAAAAAAGTGCGCTTGTAAGACCGCTGCGCAGATACGGTGTGACAAAGTATTGCAACGCTCGCCATTTTATTCTCTAGGGTGTTAGAACCCCCAAACATTATACATTTTTTTTCTAAGTAATTTTCTAGCAAACAAAACTGTTTTTAAAACTGCTTGTAAACAACACATCTAAAAAAGAGGCTCGGTCCTTAAGTGGTTAATTTCTGAACTTATTTGTATTGGTTTCTTTGTATGTATGGATTGCATGGGTTGTTACCGACTAGATGAAAATTTCATGTCAATAGCACCTTTAGAAATATATTTACCTAGAAAAATGGTGACGCGTTCAATACTTATTTTACCTGCTGTATTTAAAAGATCCAAAAAAGCAAAGTTAAAGGAGCTGCTCCAAGCCTCCCTCCAGGAGCCTCCAAGCCTTAAAGGGGTTCTAAACCCAAATGTTTTTTCACCTTAATGCATCCTATGCATTAAGGTGAAAAAACACTGCTTTGCGTCTATCTAGCAAGGTTATTTTGTGGTGTAAGCAAGGAAACTGAGACCTCTGCAGTGTGTAAATGTGCTTTTACTATACAAAGATGCTGTACATACAAAACTATTACAATATTAGGAATACAATACAAAACTGACAGATCTATAACAAACAAAATGCCTAGCAAATAAACAGCCTATGGTCTGTAATAGTAGAAATACACTTAAAAGTTACTTGGCTCCAGTTACTGTGTTCATGATCTCATGATCTCTGTTGTTCCTGGAGATCAGGCACCTTCTTGTTTGCTGATTACAGATTTGAGTGTCCTTCGGTGTTAATCCATGTTGAGTGGCTTCCTCTTTTAGTCTCTACCGCTCCTTTTATTTGTCCCAGTTTGTTGACAATGGTTACAAACTAGTTTTCCATAACAACCGACTAACAGTCATTCTTTCAGTTTAGCCTACAATAGCCTATTCAAACTGTCAATTGAATACAACAATGGTATCTACATTCCCATTGTATCCAACAGAATTTGTTTGAGAAGTTCTTTGAATGCTGTTCCAGTCTTATAATAAAAAATCATATTTTATATCAAACACAACACATTCCGCCCTTGATTTTTTTCTCTCAGACTACACAAAGAAAACCTCTTCGTTACTAAACTCAATCTAAACATTAATTTTCCTTGAATGCAACCCCTCCCATATTTCTGTCATTGAGAAGGTGTTTCAGTCTTTGGCTAAAAGTTAATTAGAAAGTCCATTCTAAAGTTCTTTAGAAACAAGTCCAGGCTTGTAATACATCAAAGGCCTTGCTCTCCATAGCTCTTGCAGTCTTCCGTCATTCTGTCCATCATGTAACCACTTTTCTGTGGTCTTCCTATGGATCAAATCGGAGACAGCCTGTGGAGTGGAAAACAAAGCAGATTATCTGTTCCTTCTAATAATACATAAACAGTAGACCCTGGCCCTTCAGCTACAATCACTCCTCTAACTAGCTTCTTGCCTGGATCTCTGACCAACACTTTGCCACCTGCCTGTATCCACTTCTGACCCTCCCAAAGAACATCAATAGGGAGTAAAAGAAATATACTGATATTTCCCAGAAGATCATTGCTGTTTATTTTGGAAGGTTTGATGTTATGTAGCCTCACTTTCCACTCTTGCTGAGAAGTATCCACTAACCAGTCAGATTCCCAGCCACTGTCTTAAACTCATTTGCCAATGTAAATATTACTTCAAACCTTCCTGCCACATTCCCTCTCATTCCTAGATAGACGCTTCAGATATGTCATTTTCGGTTTCTATGTCATGGGAAGCAGCAACATGGTATCTGTTAAGCCCTGTTCTTGCAGTAACCTTACATAAATACGGAAATCTGCACTCCAGCTGTGGAATCTGTGCCCCAGCCCCTACCATCCCCTCATA